>CM033392.1:315337-915337 GCA_019426215.1 Buddleja alternifolia
ACAGCGTCGGGGTATCTGTGTGTTAATTCAACCACTCCGCCGTCTTTTATTTAACGGTGAAATTGCCACGATCAACACAGTTTCTTCATATGCGTAACTACGCACATGTCTTTCCCTTGGTTTCCTGAATATCCTCAAATCACACAATTTAAATCACTTTCGCTTTCGCTTGTAACATCCTGACCGTGTAGGTTCACGAATTTCGTGTTTCTTGAATTGACCAGAATGAAAGTTCTAAACAATAATGTTCTTAGTTCCACAATTTAAAATCAGCTTTGGCTTGTTAACATGCCTGACCGTGTAGGTTCACGAATTTCGTGTTTTTCTTGAATTGACAGAATGAAAGTTCTAAAACAATAATGTTCTTAAGTTCCACAATTTAAAATTAGCTTTCGCTTGTTAACATGCCTGACCGTGTAGGTTCACGAATTTCGTGTTCTTGAATTGACAGAATGAAAGTTCTAAACAATAATGTTCTTAAGTTCCACAATTTAAAATCATTATTGCTTGGCTTCTTAACATGCCTGACCGTGTAGGTTCACGACTCTTCGTGAATGAAATGAAAGTGCTAAAAAAATAAAGTTTCACACTCCTCCTTGTTTGTTGCCGTGCCTGATAAAGTTCACAATCATCCTTTTTTCCTTGATATGCATAATAATTGAATCCACAATTCCCCAGTTTCTGTACATGCATTACAGTAAATTTGTAACTGTGTGTCGCAGAGAATGCAGGCCAGAGAAACCACTTGAGCAAGTTATAAGAGAAACTCTTTCCAGAGCAGGCAAGAATCATTCAGCAGTTCGGCTGCTGTTGCTTAGGGGTTTCTGGCGTGAATCATCCGTCTGATCAGAATAGGATATTGAATTGGATGAGTATTGTGTCTCTGTTCAATTACACCAATTCCAGTTTCCTTGATTGTTTAGAGATTCGCTTCTTCATCTCTTCTGTTGTCCAGTTGGTTCTGAATGTGTATATTGATAGATGATGCTGGGACATTGATATTTAAAGAGAAGTTAATAATAAATTCTGAAACCTGTGACTCTTATAGCCTACGTTACATGATTTGATATCCTCAGTTGCTGGAAGTTGAAAATAGAGTTTGAATAAGAAACGTGAGAGGAATGCAAACTTTAAGACCATTTAGATTATGAACATAACGAGGACAAAGTTGAGGTAACTTTCTCTATTATATAAAATATGATATTTATTTGGTGAAAGGAAAGCTGAAGACAAACCTATTTTATTTTTGATTTTTATCGTTCTTGGATTCCTTCAGAGAATTTTGTGAAAAGGCTAAATCTAATTGATAGAGTTTACTGGAAAAGCTAAAATGTGGGTGGCAGGATCTTTCTGGGGTGACATAAAAACAAGATTAGTAAGTCATTGTCAAGCTTTTTATCGGAATATTCTATTAATCAATTCGCTGCACCACCAGAGTATTAGTTCATATCATTTGATTTTTCATCGGTAATGCTCGTCGTGGATATTTAAGTTCAGATATTTAAATTGGTTATGATCGTCTATAATAATATTTCAGGGGCATATTTCCCAGGTCATGTGAAGATATATGTCCAGAATGATGCTGTAGCAGCTCTTGCAAGTGGGACAATGGGGAAACTTCATGGCTGTGTTCTGATTGCAGGCACGGGATGCATTGCTTATGGATTTACTGAGGATGGAAGAGAAGCTCGCGCTGCTGGTGCAGGACCGTATTAGGTGACTGGGGCAGGTAAACTCTCATATGAAGGTTACTTTAGATAGATAATACATCTATCAAAGAGACTTTAATGATCGTCAATTGCAAGTGTTCTTGTCAAATTTATTTCAATATTTTCTGTTGGATGAACATGTTCTTCAATAGCTTTATATAATTTTTTTATACTGTAATCAGTAAATGGAAGCATATTAGTCACTGATGGGATAATCTGCTGCATGCTCTTATATACCCTTGATATCAGGTGTCTTGGGTGCAATTTATATTCAAGGACATACTTTGATAAACTTGTCCCAACATTGAGTGGCACCTGCTAAATGTTCAAACGGATAGTGTTGCTGCGTCCCTGGAGAAGCTATGGAAATTGAATATGAAGTTTGCAGTTATTGACGAAAGTAGGAACGACTTAGCCTACCTTAAAACTTTGGAAGTCATATACATCTTTTATATAACCTTTTCACCATTTACCGTGGAAATTTTCAGTTTTAAGGTTGTATGGTGTGAATGATACTTCTGTGGCTCTTTTCTTGTAAAAATGGATTTATTATTAAGTTCTTAGCCATGTTTGTGAATTATAATTTGTAAGACGAAATTCACCTCCACCTCTGTCCGAGTTTAATCATTTTGATCAAAATAACTTTCTGTGATTATGTTAAGTTTTTGTATGGTGCTGTATACATTCTATTCAACTGGAATTTTGACTGATAATATCTTGCTGCTTGCAGTGGTTATGGATTGCTTCTCAGGCACTGACTGCAGTGATGAAGTCTCATGATGGCCGTGGTCCAGAAACCATGCTTACAAGTCTATTCTGCAATCACTTGGTCTTTCCTCTCCAGATGAAATAGGGTATCTCTAAACAGTTAGCTTTGCATCTTAACGATGTGAACACATATACAGGACATTCTTAGTTTTAACACTATTCAATAAATAAGATATTTGACCTCTCAAATGGATTATGAACTCTATATATTTATGAACTCTTTTAGACAATGGATGCCTGTTAATGAAACAGTTATTAAGCCTTTGTAATTCTGCATTCTAATTGTGCATGCTGGTTGAGCATTATGCAAGTGCAAGTTCATTAGGTGACCTTTCTTGATTCAGAAAAAATTATATAGGGCAAATCCTAAACAATTGACATCAATATATACATCTATCTTTAATTCTATTATTTTCTGCAGTCAAAGAGTCAGACTATGATGTGATATTTAGTAGCTGTTGCAAATCACTTAAAAAACAATTGTCAAAACTTATATGGATATTTCAGAAGGCACAAAACAATGTCTCTAATCTAAGAAACAATTAAATTGGTTATTTGAGAATTATGACACCACAAGTGTATGTTGCACTTTTCAACCATAGCATCCTTTTATTTATAATTTTTTTTTTTGTTACACTTTTTTATTTTCTTGCTTATTGGAATTTAGGTGGACCTATGCAGATTCATCGTGGGCCAGAATTGCAGCACTTGTACCGCTTGTGGTATCTTGTGCAGAAGCTGGTGATCAAGTTGCAGATGAGATTTTGAATAGTGCAGTTCAAGAATTGGCTTTGAGTGTGAAAGCTGTTGTTCAGCGACTACATTTGGCTGGGAAAGGCATGCCTTGTTGTCTTGATAAGTTGATATACTATATCCCGCCCTATTGATTAAGAGCTTAGATATGAAAAATTTATAATCAAAATCTTGAAATGTTCAGTCATCTTTATGTCATCATCTACAAGATTCTCTCTTCTCCATCAAAGCTGCTGCTATCCCCATCTTGTATCACTGTAAAAACAATGAACTGCAATTTATTGCAGATGGAGATGTTCCTTTCCCTGTTGTCATGGTTGGTGGGTCCTTGAAGCTAACAAGAAATGGGATATAGGAAAAGAAGTTATGACTCGATTTTGAAGGCCTACCCAAGGGCTTGTCCGATAAGACCAAAGGTCAGGTTTCATTCATTACAAGTCTGGATGTATTAATCTTTCTCGCTTGATGTTTCTGTAATTGGCATCTTCTCCAATTGTTCAGGTTATAAGATATTGATTGCCCACACAATGTGTTTCGTTTTTAGGCCGACCTGCCGTTGGAGCTGCTTTGTTTGCGTGGAACTCCATGATGAAAGAAGCGGAAGTAAACGGCCTCAGATAACATTGAATGTAAATTATATGAAATGCACGTCCCCACATAGTAATTTGTAATCAGCAGTGGGGGTTTTCTGTTCCATCCGAATATTCTATTGCTCAAATGGTGAAGAAGATAAGATTATAGAGATACATCTAGTTCTTAGGGTAAATGCAATGTTTCTTTTGTCTTTTTATCTTTCTCGGGTGAAACGAAGCCTTTGATTCTTCATATAAGCTGTTTCTTAGAATGTTAGTAACCAACCTTTACATGTGTATAATACTTTATTCAATGGTTGCTCTCTGATTTTCTTCTTTCACATGCTTCTGTCCTAATTACAAGAACAATTGTTCCAAAATTGTTGAAGAAATCATGTATCAATCCGTGCACCCGTTTTTCTGGCAGAAATAGAAAAAGTTAACAGAGCAAGGTTTCAGTTACGAGCAATCTTTTCTATGTCGTTATTTTCCATTTTCCTCTATTAAAAAAATAAAAAAGAAAAGGTACTTGTAGGAACATGCTCTTTAGAATAATGAAACCAATCAATCAGGAAGCTGATTTAGATGTGCTGACATACATGGGAGACAGAAGGAAAATCCTTCCCTCTTTGTTTTCACAGAGATTCCGTGGTTGAGCTTGGAATGTACACAACAAAGAAGGGCTGTTGGCTTCTGTTTTTTTTTTTTTTTTGAAAAATATATATTTTCTTGGCTTCTGATTGAGCTGCACAAAATCGCTGTACTTTGTAATTTAAACGCAGTGCTCTAACCAGACTGGATGTAAAATTCCATGGTTGAGCTTGGAATGTACACAACAAAGAGGGGCTGTTGGCTTCTAATCGAACGGCCACAAAATTGCTCTAGTTTGTATCTTAAATGCATTGCTCTACCAGACTTGAAACACTTTTCTCCATACACGCGATATCAGTCAGAGGTGGTCACTGATTAGATTTGCATTTTATCCTGGAAACGGATAATCACATACAATCAGTAAAATACAACAATAAAACCAGAAAGAATATAACTCCTTCCCCAACAATCGAAGGCATGCTATGTTTCTTGTATTTGACAGAACAGCCGTTTCTACAGAGTACAATGACATAGAACACATTAAAACGCAAGGTTTTGAACCTACTTGGATCCATGGCACCAACAAATTCAGTATAACTATTCTGCCCACACAACAAGAAGGCAAGGTACACAAAAGTTCTCTTTGCATATTTCTTTTCTTTCTTTTTCTTTTTTCTTCTCGTTGTATGCTTCATTAAGAAATCGAGACTGGAAAGATATACTAAAAGCTCACACGACTTCAAAAACGTCTCTTTTTCACACGGAAAGTTCATTATTCATACTTATACACTCCTTTATTTCTACTCATTTACACAAGTAAAACATTCTTAAGTCAGTTACACCTGTGGAGCTTGATGCTTTCTCGCAATACTTGGGCTTTCAGAATTCAGGCACATGTATCAATAAATGTGACTACTCATAAAATATTACTTTATTTTGTGGACGATAAACATATGAAGCACTGATCTGCATTCATTTCATCACATAATCAATTTTTGGCTTTCGCAGTAAAAAGACAAGAAAGAACTTGAGGACATATGATCATCAGAAAAACTGAAAAACTAGGGAAGTAGAATATCTCTATGTTTCCTTTAAAATCATGTCTGGGGATGTAAAGCGCTAAAATTTAGCAGTTGCATTCAGGTCAAAGGTTTTCTTACCTTCCATCCATGGCATTGATCTTGAAAGTTTAGTAGATTCTCCACTCAATTCCCTTCTGACCAGCTTAAGGATCTCAATTATCTGCAATGAAGTTAAAGTAATATAGACTGGTTACTGACACATAATTTCCCATTTGCCAGCAGAAATAAACCCAGTCGACAGGTTTTTACTTATTTATGACATACAAAATTGAATAGCAGCGGCAATTGAGGTCCTAGAGCATTTGTAGTAGCATTTAGATTTTATACAACATTGAAAGATTTATTTTCAGAAAATTGTCGCGTTTTCATCGCAGGTGATGGATATAAACATCTATGACATGGTATTTCCACACACACATGCACACGCACAATCCATACTATTTCTAGAGAACTTGATTCAACTTACCCCAGGATAATGCTTTAAAATTGGCGAATAATGATCCAGAGCAATGTATATCTTTTCGAGAAGTCTCAAGAGAGTATCGACCTCATCCCCTAAAAGATCAACCTGAGACGAGGAATTCATCAGAAATCAGATGATGAAAATGCCTGTAAAGCTTAGGAATTGTCAACTACAAATAGGTAAAATAACAATCCAATTTTCCATTAATAGTACTTATTCTCTCGAATCATCTGGATGCAAAGCTATAGAACCTGCGTCTGTTCGTCTATACTTGGGCATTGAATTCTGATGACTAAATCATATTCATTTCAGATTTCCTTTTGCACAGAGTAGTTTTGAGAATCACAACAAATCTAGTAGAAAGCCTGGTGGACATATAGCGTTAGATTTACATGTCACATGTGCATCCTGAAAACCAATTAGTCAATTCTCTCAGATTCGGAATCAACACGGATTTCTCGCTTCCCATAGAAGATAAATTACAAAAGTAACGTCCAAAATATGTGCATGCCAGGTAAATTTTGATACTGTTATATTTGGGTGCTACATTTCTTATCGTAAAGCACAGAACTAGCACAATCACAGCTGAGCCTTTGATATGCACAAAAAAAAAAAAAGTTTCAAGTCATTACCTCGGCCTCAGCCATTCGGAGATCGGCACGTTTCCCCTCCATTCTCTTTTTGTATATCAACCCAGTTCTTTTAAGTGCATTAGCCGTGTTGGTAAGAGTTTTCAAATGAGAAGTTGCATCTTCCAACCTAACAATTATAAGTATGGACCCAAATACCAATTAATAAACTCAAGATCGAAAATACTTCAGTCTTTCTGTTAAAAATAATAAATAAAGAGTGCGAAACACTCAGAAATATTTAATAAGCAGAATGTTAAGTTATAATCTGGCCATTGTTTAGAGGCCTAAAATTAACTCGGAGGCATTCGACATACCACGACAACATAAATCAAGCAACAATCCATATGCCCACAAAATTGCACTCTAAACTGTAATTAAACAGTAAACCATTTTAAATTATACTATTTATCTCTTTTCCCATAGTGTTCTCAGAATTACCTTGAAAAGCTAAAACGACGACAACATATGAATTGACAACCAAAATTGCAGACTCTGAGCCTTAACCCACATACACATATGCGGGCAACGAGAGTGTTGGCATGGGGGAGATAACAGAACCCAAAACATAAGACCCAACAAAGTTTCTTTTTTCTTCTATTGTCCTTGTGACACCCCCACCGCCACCACGACACACACACACACAGAGAAAAATAAAAATAAAATTAATATGCTTGTGTGAGGAACACATGCTAATTACAAACATAAGATAGCACCAAAGCTAGACAATATACCTTAAGTTATTCTTTTTGATTGCCCCTGATATTCTGTATTCAAAATCATCAAAAAGATTTGTCAATCCATGGATATTATTGATTGCCATTTCCATTTCCTCTCTTAGTTTCTCTTCTCTAGTTTCATTAGATAGTAACTTATCATGCGTTTCTTGTGCAAGGGCAACTGCCATGTTTCTTTCTTTTCTGGCGTCAGTTAGCACTTCTTTTGTTTGATCAAGCTCTTGATTAAGCTTACCCATTTCCATTTTATCCATTTCAATCTGCTCCTGTGCTTCTAAAAGGCGAGCCCTTAGTAATTCAAGTTCCTTGTTGCTGACAGCAGCCAATGTTTGTTGTTGACTTGCATGTTCTCTTAAATTAGTAACCTCTCTAGAAGCTAGCTCAAACTGTTCCCTTTCTTTTGAGAACGAAAGGGATAAATTGTTTGCTACCTTCTCTTTCTGTGCCAATGCTGTTTCCAAAACCAATATCTCCTGCTTTAATCTCTCTCTCTCTTCAACCTCCTGTCTTAAATCATTTTCCTTTTCAAGAGCTTTTGTTTCAAAATATATTCTAATTTCTTTTTCAATCTGAACTTCCCGATGCAAGTCACTGAGTTTTTCCCCAGCATCCTTGATAGCTTCCTTAAATATCATCCCACTCAGTCCTTGGGTCATCAATGATTCAATTTCTGAATTTTCAATTTCATATCCACTTGTTGTTTCAGCAGGGATAGCAGCTGTCCTGAGAATGGTATCATAAATTTCTTGCATCATAAGAAGCTGCATGTTAGAATCTTCACAGTTGCACCTCAATTTTCCAATCAGCTCCCTCAGAGCACATCTATATACTTCTTCACTGAGTGAAGCTTCTATATATGAATCTTCTACAGTTGATTTGAGATCCGATACAATGTTTAGCATGTTTTCCTCAGCCAAAGATTGCTGTAACATTTTCCTAACAGCAGCTGAAACCTGTGCTTCCAGAACCTTCACTTCATTTTTCTTGTCAGTAAGGCAGTCTCTGAGCTGACGATTTTCGGAGAGCAGGCTCTCAAGTCTATCCTTCAACCGTCCCATACTTGCAATGTTATTAGTTAGTGCAGGTAATCTTTCATTTTCCAAGAGGAAGTCCTCCAACTTGAAAATAACTTCAGGGATTTTTTTCCTTAGCACATCAAATTCCTCGTCTTTTCTGTGTGTGACAGGTGATCCCCTCTCCTTCAGGTACTCTCGTTTTAGACAAAAATATTTTTCAGTCGTCTGGTGCATAGCTGACTCATGGTCTCTCCTCATCTTTGTTATAACAATATTGAAATAATTTACTAAATCTTCCTTAGACATGTGCTTCAGCTGCTGAAAATCATAGCTCTCAGGGACTTGAGTATTGGATTCGTCTAGAGTTTTATTTTCTTCAGAAAGAGAGGTTGGTGTAACATGATTGGTGAAGGCCTTGTGGTGCAAATGTTCCAAATCATGTGATCTAAGACAAACTAAACCTGTTTCAGAAATGGAGAGTGACTTAACTATTGAATCCAATTGAGTGCGTAAACTAGATATATTGTTGAGTTTTTCAAGCCAATTCACATTATGAATTCCACAAAATTGGGTATTTTGATCCCACAACTTCTCTTCAAACTCCTCTCGAAGACTCCTAAGCACACTCTTTATAATAATATCCTCAAGTTCTCTTGATAAATCTCGTTCCTGTAGCTCCTCACAAAGTGTAATCTTGGAGGATAGCAATATATCGTCCGCCTTTGTGCAGACAGTCCCCAATGTTGTTTCCAGACATTCCAGCATCTTACCCACATGCAGCCAGCTTTCAGCCTGCTTCTCCTGTCCACCTAACGCAACCATGTCAGAATCGTAACCAACCACCGTGAAGTTAAACCCCCTTGCACAATCAATCTCCTTCTTAGCCTTCTTGAACTGCTCTCTTGCCACATCCCTTAAAGAATGCAAATCCTCCCTCATCTTGTCATGCTTCTCACAAGCCTCAGCACAGACTGAAAACCTCCCACAATTCCCAACTTCACGTGCTTTTGGCACCACTAGCAATCTTACAGCTTCATAATTACCAGTGCCCACTTCGCAAGACTGCAGACGCTGCTTCAAATGAACCACTTCCAGTTCTTTGGTTGCAATTTTTTCCGCCGCCTCTTGTCCCACTGCAGTCACCATTCCCTTGACAACAGAATCACTAACCATTCGAGAAATCATTAGTCGGTCATTGATATCTTCCCAGTATACCTCCAAATCCTCCAACACCTGATCAGCTAAATTCCCTTGTCCTGTTTCATCACCACCTACTAGCTCTAATACATTTTCACCATTCAATTTCTCAAAGCCATTTTCACATGAAACGATAACATCCCCATTCGTAGAGGCAACTCTCGAACCTCCATAACATGCATATCTACATAAATTTTAGCAAAAGATACACAAAAATTAACTGACACATTAGCTGTACTGAACAATAATAGTTAGAATTGAATTCTAACAACCACCAATACATAAATATCAATTAAAAAATCACATAAAAGAAGCCCAAATAATGAAAAGAACGTGAATAACGTACAAAAACTTACAGCTAAATGAAACGATTGGGTAAATGAATTTCCTTATTGAAACTGAAAATTCAGAGTCCAAAAATAATTCAAGAAGCGAGCAAGAGCATAACAGCTTCTCCTATTTACAAATTGTTTCCTTAATCGCCATAACTAAGTAAAATTGGCGTATTTAGGGTTTCAGTGAGTAGAGTAGAGTAGAATTTTGGAAAAAGTAAAATGAAAAGTACAAGGTCGTAAAGAGCGGGAGTGAATCCCTAGAGGTGGGGATTAAAGACCTAATAAAGACGTAAATTGCGTTAGTTGCCATCAGTAGCCTTTGACAGGTGATTTTGTTATGTGAGGGCAAATTAGGTAAGTAAGTCCAGTCACGTGATGCGTATATATAATTTGTTGGTATTAGATATTAAATCTCTTATACCACTCCCGTGTAACACTTTGCACAAATGCGTGACAAGTATATATATACGGGTGGTTAGGATGTGTAGAGATAAAGTATATAATGCGGAGAAAAAATTTGAAACTTCTTTCTCCACATCATAACCACCCGTATATATACTTGTCACACATTGGTGCGTATAACAAAAAGTGTTACACGACAGTGATATAGGAGGAGATTTGATCTGCCGATGACGCGTCCTTTTGCACGAATTTCGGGCTCGGCACCTCTTACATATTTACCACGAAGGGCATGAAATTATGTGTATTCACACTTGAGGTACACAAAAATTAAAGCATATGAGTAATTGAGTATTAAGTATCAATTCCCACCTACTAATACTAAAAAAACTAATCTATTTTATAATATCTCAAAGTTTTGAAAATCTCTCTAAGTCCCATATCCGTTCATTTTAAGGGTGTTTTTCTTAAGATTTGATGAGATGCTAGAATCTTAATTTGAAGTTATTTTTTTCAAAAAAATATTTGAATAAGATCATAATTGTAGGAGATTGATGATTTTGAACTTTCTCCCAGAAGCTCACATCATTGTCAATTTGTCATTATTGGTCAGTAAATTATGAATTATGATGCCTTGTTAGTTTCGCTTTCCATCAAAAGAGTCTGATGGAAACTTATTCATAATTTTGTTTTATGAATTATGTGACTCTGGAACCCAAATTTGAAATTCCTGAAAGCAAAATGCACGTGGGGCCCACGCTATGTGATCATGATTATTAATTGCTAATGTTTATGTGTGTAATCAATTTCACTTTAGCCAGTAATACTAATTGATTTTATTAAGGTTAACGGGGTTTTCACTTTAATCCATTAGACTGACCAACCATTCAATGTTGATAAGAAAACGACTATTATCCTGGTTCTGTCGGACTAATTCGTTATGACCCTCTTTCTTTTTGCAATCGAAAAAAATATATATATTGTCTTTCGTTAAGGAAGCGGACTTTAAATTTATTGGGTTCTCTATTCGTCCTGGGGTGTTCTTGACCTGTCACGACTTAAAAAGTACAAGCGGGAAGGAAATACTGGCCTCCTTTGTTGGGCTTACTGTAAAATAAAGTGTTAACATTGCCTAAGCCACAGCCAGGCCCAAATGGCCCATTCTATTGTCTTGAAGATAACGGATACCGATATATGTAGACTCCATTATTGTTGGATTATTTTCTTTTCATTATGAAAACTGACATAAAAGTACAACTGATTGTGATTTCTCAAAGTCAAAAGCATAATTTAAGTGCCAACAACCTTTACGGTTCAACTTAATGACTCAACTTCTACCAAAAAAAAACAATAAAAAATTAATGACTCAACTGCTGGAATGGGGCTCCAAGTTTAAGCAATACACTATGAACAAACTTTTGAACGGAGATTGAGCTCAAACTCTAGCGGGTCTCAATCCGGATCCTCTATTGCAAATAATGTTGCATCTCCTATTATATTCATCTCTATACATGACAAGTGTACAAAATTCAAATCACTTATATATTTAAGAAAAAGATTTATACACTTGTCATGCATAGAATGAATGCAATAGGAGATGCAACACCGTTTTGCAATAGAGGTTCTTGTGTGGTCTTGACCATCGATGAATGGAAGGGACTTCGAGTTTTTAATTATTTTTTTTACAATTTGACTATTTGAAGCCTTACATAAATGTGGCATTAATGCCCTTTTTGTCCGATTCTCTAACTCAATTTTGTAATTAATCTATATTATGTGTTGCACGTTTATTTTTTTTAAAACTACTTTATAAATTTTTGAAGTGATACGTAATAAAACGTCAAATTCTAATAACGACCGAAATTATTGGTCTCCTATTCCATCACTTCTATGCATGTTAAGTGTATAAAATTCAAACCCTTTATGTATTTTTAAAAAAAATTATACACTTCATGTATAGAAGTAAATGAAATATGAGATGTAACACCATTTGCAATACAGGATCTCGTCTGATTTGTATCGCCCATAAAATGACACAACATTGATAACTTTGCAATGCTGTCAAAGGTAGGAATAATGAAGTGGTGATGCAATGAATGTTGTAAGCATGTGGAGTAACTAGCATTTCATGTTTGAAATTTAAGGCGGCAGTTGAGTGAGGGACAACACCACCTTAAAGTTATTGCTAATCTCTTAACAGTTGTAGGTACTATTACAGTGATGACTTTCTTACTTTCCCCAACTCCAACTGCATCTGCATCTGCATCTGCATCTTTGGGGTTGGGAGTTGGGAGGGCCCACCAACCCTCGATTAATTAAGCACTAAACATTTGGTGTTATACCAAAATGTTTTAACCATAATCAGATATATAATTAAACATTCTTCTATTAAAGGCTAATTTGTTTCACTAATTTGTTGTTTGATGTGAATTAAAGAGGTGCCATACCACTTTGTTTGATACAAGAAAAAGGAATTGTTGTGGTCTGATTTTGAATTGGGAAGCTACTAAGAAAACGTAAAAATATGACAAAGTATAATGTAGTTTGTGAAAATTGTTTCCGTCACAAAACTATGGCAAAACCGAGAAGCTCTTGAACCAAACGAAGTGTTATAGTATCTCTAGTTTGTTTGTCCTAGTATTTTCTTATTTATCGTCAAAATTCTTGAACAAAATAGGGTATAAATGTAATTGGGGTAAATCATGTGAAATTGCTGGCTTTATAGCCTAATCTAATACTCCAAATTTAGTTCCATTTATTGGGCACCGGCGATGACAGGTGGGAACAGAAATATGCCAACTAATCATAAATAACACAGCCCTTAACTTAATATATGCCATTGCATACAAGTAAGGGTGAAGAATTTCCTATAGCTTTTCAAACAAAAGAAACATGAAAATGGCTCATCCCATTCACGAAGCTAATGAAAATAGCCCTTATGGCAACCTAACAAAGGAACAATTTTACCAGAAACACAAGATATCCCACAAAGAAAGCTTCATGATAAACAAACAAAACATGAAAATATTTACCCAGTCTTGGCAGCCTGCAGATTCAAACTCTCGGCTAAAAGGGCTAATAGGAATGATCCATGGCTACACCTCAGAAAGCGGTTGGCTAGCAGAGTTAAACGCAGTAGCAATGGCTAAATCCGGGTTCTTCGTTTGTGCACTTGACCTGCAAGGCCATGGCTTCTCAGAAGGCTCACCTGATCATGTCCCTGATGTTCACCCCTTAGTACAAGATTGTCTCCAGTATTTCGACTCGGCTCGCGCCCAACATCCAAAGCTTCCACATTTCCTTTATGGCGAGTCGTTAGGTGGTGCTATATCCATACTCATGTGCCTGCAGCAAAAAACTGCTTGGAAAGGTTTGGTCCTTAGTGGAGCCATGTGTGAAATTTCTACCAAGTTCAAACCTGTATGGCCACTCGAGAAGTTTCTCCCGGCTGTGGCACTAATTGTACCGAATTGGAGGATATCGATCACCAGGCCACCCATCAGCCAATCATGTAAGGAGAAATGGAAGAGAGAGCTGGCAGAGAGGAGCCCGAATAGACGGACCAGTGGGAAGCCAACTGCAGCAACTGCATTGCAGCTCCTGAAAGTATGTGAACATGTAAAGAGATATTGCCATGAATTAGAAGTGCCGATGCTGATTATGCATGGAGGGGATGACACGGTATGCGATCCAGAAGGGGCTAAATACCTGTATGAAACAGCCAGTAGCAAGGATAAGACCTTGGAGATCTTCTCGGGCATGTGGCACCTATTCATTGGTGAACCGAACGAAAGTGTAGAAAAGATTTTCAATATCATGTTGTCGTGGATAGAAGTCAGAGCTGATTTAACTAAACACAATGTACAATATGTTTCTCCTTAAATTTAAAACTCCGAAGGTATTTTGCCATCACAGTTGAATATTACATTACTAGGTTGTTATCTTTCTTCATCGACTGATAAGACTTAAATCGTTCAAAATGAAACGGTTGCTTGAACATCAAATGATATTATTTCATATATGTATAAACAGAACATAGAACATCAACTATACAAATACATTCTTTCAGATTTCGCAAATTTTTAAAGAGAAATGTAAACAAGTTTTATGCACTCAGATTGCAGCCTTGAAAAAATTATCTAGTGGAACTATAGTTTGCTGGACATAAACTCTGTATGAGACATAACTTCTGCTCTGACATGGTCTCTCCTCAATTTCCCAGTTGTAGTCATTGGAAAAGTAGTCTTCCACAAGACAAATCTTTTGGGAATTTTAAATCTGCACATATTGATGATTATAGTATAAAAATCTTTGTGTATGAGACAGGAAGAGAGATAATAATATTTGAAGAGAAGAAATACCCTGTTAAGTTCTTTTCCCTACAAAAGTGCCTGAGGATGTCGGTGGATAAACACTGGATGTTGTCTTCTGGTAAGTGATTAATACCAAAATCAGCCCATCTCCAACTGTCTTTTAGTTGAACACAGCCAATCACCATCTCTGTCAACCGAGAATCCGGAACTCCAACAACAACAATTCTCGAAATTCCTGGATGTTGGGATAGGACACCCTCCACCTGTGTCATCAAACAAGTTGAATTATAGACTTTGCACACCACAGCATCACTTTATAGAGATTTATTGCATAATGTAATTCATGAATATTGAGGCCGCTATAAATGTACATATATATATACTGGAGTTTGCATGCTTACTTCTTCAGGGTAAATATTTTCCCCTCCACTCTTGATTCGATCCTTTGCACGCCCAACGAGCCAAAGATTGCCGTGGTCGTCTATCTGTCCTATGTCTCCAGTGTCAAGCCAACCTTCATGTACGGGATTCCAGTGCTTGGATGGGCTTTGACCCCAGTAATGTAGCATTGCATGGGGACCCCTCATCAATATTCTCCCACAATTGGAAGATTCCTCAGCACTTACTCTTAGATCAACATGTGGTGCTGGCTTCCCTACACATATACCCCCTTGACGACTTAAGTTGGATATTTTTACATCAAATGGATGCTTGCAGAGGTTCTCTTGTGTTGGATTGTAGAGAGTCATGAAGGTTAGAGAAGAGCATGCCTCCGTCATTCCTAGGAAAGAACAGGATTAATTATACTTTCTGCAAGGAAAATAATATAAAGAATTAAGAAAAGTCTGGATTTTGCTTGGTTATTTGAGCCAACTGATTTGGATGGGAATCAAATTCTCTGGTTTCACATATTATAACTGAGATATTAAATGTAAGATAATGAAAACACACCATAAGCTGAGTGAAGTATGGCCCTTGGGAAGATCTTAGTAGCTTCTTTGATGAGCTCAACTGACAGACCACCACCTCCATTCAGAATCTTCTTCACAGATTCAAAATTTTCAGATCTTTGGTTTATCCTGCGAAGAGATTTTACATTTAATCACAGATGTTTAACACAAACTGGGCACATCAGAGACAAATACATCATTTCATATCTTACAAACTCTAACCCAAGAAAAAAAAAATCTTATCTCCTCCCTATATATAGGCACAAAATGGTCAGGTAAGACGATGGAATTGGATCTATTCTCAATCCAGAACCAATAATTTTGTCGATGTGAAACTAGAGAGATATCTTCTTTTGGTTTTACTAAAGGCACATCAATTTATTTTTTTTAGGAAGAGGAATTTTACAAGGACAAGAGAAGAGCTCCAATTTGTGGGTTCTCCAAACACGTTGTAGGAATAAATTCTGATCTTTCTTGTAATCAGTTTCAAACATGACTTTGCTTACCGATTAACACAGATTATATCAGCCATCATTGTAGGTACTGTGATCAAAGAAGTGACAAGGTGTTCCCTTATGGCTTCACTAGCTAAGTTAGCCTCAAACTTGGGTATTATAACATGACAACCTCCTGCCATCAACATGGCCATGGCCGAGGATATTCCTCCAATGTGGCATAGCGGAGCTGTGTGCAGATAGACCTGCAAGAGTCCATGAAATTCCGCATTCCAATGTCATTGTTGTCAAAATCTCTATCATAAACAATAATTTCATTTTGGTACTTATTGGGCTATGACATTTCATTGCACTTTAAATTTTTCAGTATGATAACAATAATCAAGACTCTTGCCTTTAAAGTTTAACATGGAAAAATGTGGCAAACAGAAGAAGAAAAAAGAAATTATAAAGAAAAACATACATCATCCTCATCATAGCGAACAATAGCAATTTTTGCAAGTGATTGCACAACTACAGCTGAATGACTTATGGTTGCTCCTTTTGGTCTTCCAGTGGTACCTATGGGCATTAAGAAAAACGAAACAAATTTAATATGAGAAAATTTATTACAGAAAGTGTAGTGAGAACTTTAATACATAATGAGTTATAGCATCTCAAAGGTCCTCGTCTGAAATTTGCTTTGTTTTGCATATTTCATACGAGGAAAAAGGAAACAGCAAAAGAGAAAAGAAAAATAAAGCAAAAATAACTTATACGGTTATACCTGAGGTAAAGCATATAATTGCAGCTCTCTCAGGTGCCCAAAGATAATCCAGTGTGACAGATCTTCCAGTGGGCTTCTTAAGCAATTCAGTAGCAAAAACTGCAATTTCAAGGGATGAACCTTAATTTACAATATGCTCGATATTCATCTTAATTAATCTGTACATAAACACATACTGGTTCCAGTGTCGTTAGCTTTAACAGGGCTATCCATCAAAACATGCCACCGGAGAGATGGCACACAATCAATTCCGAACCTGGAATGCCAGTATCCACTGCTCGAATCTGTTACCAACAATACAGGTCGTGCGACCTCCATTGCTGATTTTGCCTCTTCCAAGCTCTGCATAGGGATGCAAGTTAGCATTAGTTCATGCAGTTTGTGATACACAAATTTCAACAATATACATCATCAAACTTGAAGTTGGAATTATTTTTCATTTATTCCAAGCACATTTCAGTGAGATCACAAAGAACAGTCTGGTGTCTCCCCACCGAAAATAGGGAAAAAGATAATTGAGCAAATTGATGATGAAGCGGAATTAGAAATGCGAAGTAACCAGGTACTAACCCATCGGTAGTTGAGTGGAGCCGCAATTCCTCCAATATAGGTGATAGCAAGAATCCATTCCAAATACAAATCACTGAAATCAAATTAAATCACCTTTGGTCCATGCCGTAAATTACACACTAACAATAAAGAACAATGCATATCAAACTGACTTATACAATGTATATATTTTTAATAATCAATTTGTGATTAGCTCCTACTTCAAAGCAAGTGATCAATCACAAACTCTCCATGTTCGTTATGAGATTCCTTTCTTTCTATAGCAAAAAGATAAGCTAAAATTTACAGATTAACCTAAACTTTACGAGCAAAAGATGGCGGTTAGCATAAATCAGAGCGCCACAAAATAGTGATGATATACAAGCATCATGTACACTCTACAGCATGCAACATTGTACATCATGCTTCAATAGCAGTAACTTCAATTCAATTTAGATTTCTCAATTCTTAAAACATGACGAACAATGAAAGCGAGGCATTGAACATTTTCAGTATTACATAACTGAAAAAAGGATGAGAAAGGCTATTGAATATATATATATATATATATATATAACCTGTTGAGAGCAGAAATGGAGACGACGTCGCCGGGGTTGACGCCGAGCTGGAGAAGGCCATGGGCGAGGCACAAAACTCCGTCGACGAATTGCATTCCGGTTTGTCGCCGGTGTCCATTTATAGTGACGATCGAGTCGCGGCGCGCGGTGGCTAAGCGGCTCAAGCACTGACAAATGTGAGCCTCCGAGTAATTAGCCATTACTGAGGAGGGCAGAAGGGGGAATTCAGCGAGGATGATAAATAGATATGGAGGGAGAGGCTGAGAGAACGAACTGATGATTTCCTATTTATTTATAGGAGAATTTATATAGGGTGCGCCATTGGGCGGTCAATTGTAGCTAATATGAATTACAAAATTAAATACCATTCGCAGTCCCTTTTTTTTTTTTTTTTATAATCACACTCCTCTTAATTTTACATTTTCACTTTTCACCAAAATACCCTTCCTTTATTAGACATTATTTGACATAATTTATTAATTTATTCTAAAAAAAAAGTGTGGCGAACTATGAAAAACTTACTTACTACTTTGTAAATAATAATAATAACTATTAAGAGATTATTTACATCTCTTATTTTTTTGAAATCTAAAATAACCCTGTATGAGAATTGTGCTAGAAAAAAAGTAAAGTTTATAAATAAATAAACTGATTGTGTTAATAATTAACTTAACCTAAAATTTTGGAAATATTCATGTTGTTCATTGTATACATTACTATAGTATAAGTCAGTTATCTTGTTCATTGATTATATTCATAAATTATTTTTTGTCAATTTTTTTAATTGGATATTATTTAATATTTTTGTGAAGTCATCGAGATATATATGTATTTACAAAGTAGTTAGTAACTTTTCGTATTTTGCCACACATTTTCTCTAGAGTAAATAAGTTGTGTCAAATAATGTCTAATAAATGAAAGGGTATTTTGGTGAAAAGTAAAGATATAAAATAAAGAGGAGTGTGATTATCAAAAAGGGGAGTGTTAATATCAATCCCCTTAAATAAATTGATAACAAAAGGTTAATAATATTAGGGGTAATTCTGTTTCAAATTGAGTCCCAGTATTTTTATCTCAAATGATCGAGTATGGAACCTTCATAAAATATATATTATTGTGTGAAAGAGATAAATACTGGGACCAATATTACAATTGGTCTAGCATAGATTTTTCCTTTAATACCTATCGATAAATTTATGTATGTATTATGTTTTCATAAGGTTTATGTGTTATTTGTTGCTTATTGATCCCGACATCTCCATGAAAACAAAAATTGGACTTTTTCTTTCTATTTGTTGGAATTAACAGTGGAAATATTATTATTTTTTCAGAAAGGTCATAGCTTCATAGGTATTTATTTGTTTTGGTCGTTAACGGCTGTTCGAGTACTTTCTTCAAGTAAATCCAATCTCTTAATCTGACTTTATCAATTGAATTTAGTATTCACTTGTGAAAATAAAAAATATTTATGATTTCTATAAGATTTCATATTGTTATGTAAATTGTGATATATGTGTATATATATGTAATATATGGACTATTGCATGAGAGCAGGATTTACCCAGAGCGTACCTTCGAATAATGAACGTTGATTCTTTGTAAAAAATAAATAAAAATTATGTAGTATATGGACTAGAAAGACGTGAAAAATTTGAAAAGAAGAATTTGAATCAAGCAAGAAATAGATCACACTCAAAGTGGGTGTGCCGGCAGGATTTCTCGAAGAAAGCGTCCACGAATGGATAACAAAGTCAAATAATAAAAAATAAAATAGTATTAATTATTAATAAATGAATAATATATAATCATGTGAAGAAGGTTAAAATGCATTTGCCAAATCCCATCATAAAGCTAGTCCTTTTTCACTAATTAATCTGGATCAATGACTTAGGATTTGGGGTAGAGGAGTTTACAATTATTAATAATATTGTGAAACGGAACATATATATATAATAGGTAGTATTCTTATTTTTTTTAAAAAAAAAAATATATATATATATATATATAATAAGTAGTATATAGATAAACATGCATGGATCTGTCTGTCAGTGTAAGAAACATGCATGGAAGCTTTGCACAAACAATGTGTTTCTTGTTTTGATTTCAATCTAATTACTTCGCTTCAAATAACATCTTATGTTACGTTATGTGACATTTATAAAAGTTTCTTATATATATATATATATATATACAGTGGTGTATCTAGGATTTTTTGTCAACGGGGCACCGAGAATTTTACTCGAGGGGCGAGATTGTTGTGATATAGTTAGTCCCCCGCGGTACGGTACGCTATATTTATGGGAGAAAATATAATAAGAAATTAGGTTCAATTACAACTTTTGACATAATTTATACTTTTATACTTTTTTTATTATAGTCAGGATTTTGAATTTTGGGTGGGGAAACTCAAAATAAAGGGAGAAAATACGATATTTTTCGATCTTGAAGGGGCAAAATTCAAATAGAAAAAAATTTGTAAGGTAAAAAGATGATTTTCAAAATTGAGGGGGGCATTGGATAATTTGAGTGGGGGCATTTATGTAATTTTCAAACTAAAATTAAAAAAATCTATAGATTAACAAAAAAAAAAAAAATTCCAGTGGGCGCACTACCCCCTCTCAAATATACATAGATCTGCCCCTGTATATATATATATATTGGTATACAATATACATTATAAAGAGAATACATATTTTATGATTCAGAGATAAACTGAAAACCAATTCTCCTTATCAACTTTTATATATCCATAAACAATTAATATTTAACGTAACAAAAAATGTTACGAAGATCGATGGAGCATTTTAGGTATCATAGTGAATATTATTTTTCATAGACGATTAAGTATTTTTTGGATATATATTTCATAGTTGCTTGTATTATGAGTACGTTGTAGGAGAGATTATCTTTCATGGTCAATATACAGTTAATCAAGAATTATTATGGAGGGGAAATTATGCACCCTTATTTATTCACGGATCTTCAATTATTGAAAGAATTTTCTTGTGGACTATCTCTAGAAAATTGGCGAAGCTGATATGCGTATTATACGAAAGCCATTTCCAAATGCACTTTGAATTTTGAATCATATGAAAATTTGTGTAGTCATTATAAATTGATTATTTTTATTATATTAAAAATTGAAAATTGAAATACTTGAAACTGTTAATAATAATTGAAGCTGAAGCTGATTGCACAAAGGGGTCTGCACCATGCATGTCAATGCGTAGGCGCAGCCAACCTATCTATTGAATGTCAACTTTTTAATGAGTGACTTTGACTATTTTAATCTATAGACTATATTCTTTTCTGAAAATAATTGATCTAGCATAAGAAGTTAAAAATATTTATTTGATCTTTTCACTATCTCGTCATATTCACTATTTTGATAATTCCGACTCCGCTAGACTTTTGAATATTGATATGTTCTGTGTTATTTGATGTATTCAACTAGTCTTGACTCTTAAAAAATAGTAAAACAGTTTATTTTTTACTATGAAAATAAAAAAATTCTTATCCACACCCTGATCAGGAACAAAGTCAGGATTTGGGGTTCGAGAAGCGAATACAAAAAAATGGGATAAATCTTGATATTTTAAATTTTGGGTGGACGAAAGTTTAAATATAAAGCAAAAATAATTCAAAGTTGAGGGGAGGTGGGTACCCCCAGCGCCCCCCCCCCCCCCCCCACCCCACCCATCTGGATGGATTTTTTTTGTTGTACTGGAATATGTTGTTTATCTTATACCCGAACTCAAAATGAATTTGAGCTTCAAATTTTTTGGACCATAATTATGGAAATTCAAGGTTATGTTTGTTTCTATTTTGGAGGTTTTTTTGATGAAAATTTTGGTGAAAAAGCTTATTGAGAGTTGTGTACTTTGGTGAAAATGTGTTTGGTTTTGTGTTTGATTTTATTTTCAAAAGAGACAAAGTTGTTGTAGCAGTCAAATCACGTAAGTTTTTGTTTAAAAAGTTATGTTTATAATTAATTAATGACTGAAAAATATAATATAAAATTTATATAATACAAAAAAGTAAGCCAAAGTGGAGAAGGATGTAGGATGGTGTAGACAATGTAGCTGTCAGAAATATTTGGCAAAAAAATACCTGTTTGATAAAAAATGAATAAATCAAACGACTTTTGACCAAAATTTTGGTCAAAATATGGTTTCAAAAAAAAAACAAACAAAGCCCAAACTTTTTGGTCAATTCATAGCTTCGAAGACAACTTGCAAGCATTAAATTAATGAATTATTGGATTAGTTCCACAGTGGAATGATGTTCCTTCATTGACTCTAATTGGTTTTCAAAATTCTCACTTTTTTTATTTTTGAATAAATATATATATATAAAAGAGAATATAATTATATAAGCAAGTGGAATACAAACTAAAAAAACTAAAATAGTTCACAAAAGATCGGCCAGCTTAAACTTGCTTCTAATAAAGAGGGGCCCATAATTAGTTTAAAGCCCGCCCAATTGGTAAATACAGCGTGAGTTTTGGTCTTTATTATCAACCCAGGAAAACAATGGGCTATATATGAAATAGTCTAACAAGTAATAAGCATTGGGCCAAATCTGTTAATATTAATTGAATGGGCCGTATTGTATTATTCTGTTTGAAGACTCTTCTTCTGTAATGGGAAGGAATCAAAGTGAATGCACATGCTACTACACCGAACAAAGGAGAAAAAGCCAACGAAAGAGACGAGATGGAATAATTTCCCGAATAAAAGGTTTAAAAAAAAAAACCTTACAAATGACGAAAAAGGTTAAAATAGCTTTTCTCGACTCTCTTTATTCCATTTTCCTAATGATCTTAACCTACTATATATGTTTGGTAAAAGTAATTCTAAATTGATCTGGCGAAATGGAGGGATCTGATCAGGTTCGTTCGAATTTAATTTAAGTAAGTAGTTACATAATTAATAATACTCCTATACGAGAGCGATCAAGCATAAGATGCATTTTTAGTGATTGCCTATGCAATTTACTTTAAAACCCTTTAATTATCCATCTTTGGACACTAGCAATAGGAGTTTATTCCATGTAAAATTTTAACAAAATTGCTTTAAATAGAATTAGGGTGTGTTTGGACGGAAGGATTTGAAAACAATGAATTTCAAATTAATCAACAAATTAATTGAATTTGTTTAGTTGATTTCAAATTACAATGAATTTCAAATTCCTTATTGCTCTTTTTGAGCTATTAAAACGATGAATTTAGAATAACCACATTTAAAATAATTTAAAATTATTCTTTCAAATTTACTCCTCAAACCCAAATCCTACGTCCAAACACACCCTTAGTAACATTAACCTTTTCACTAAATATGCAATCGACAAAATACCCAGCGGCGGATTGGCGGGATTTCCCCGTGATTAGTTTTTCATTTTGCCAGACTCCAGTACAGTAGCTTCAGCATAATGTACAACTGCTTTTTTTTCCTACAATTACTGAATTACCCTGCCTTTATCCTATTTCCTTTCCTTTACATAAAATCTTTTTTGTTCCTCTCCGACAAGAACTCACGCGTTAACTCTAACTGTTTCGTAATTGACAATTGTAGTAAAAAACAAACACACAGTCCCACACCTCCATCTCTCACACACACATCACATTAATTTCACTCCAACACTATACAGAGTACAGACGCAAGATCCACAAAAAAGGATAACAGCAGCGCATTTTAGTACTGTAAATTTTTAAATTCCAAGATGGAACACAATTTCTTCCGATACGTCGTCGTTGCGTTCGTCACTTTAGCGACGGTCATCGGTCAGCACGGAGGGAGGGAGCTCCGCCCGTCGGACCACGGCCTAGCCTATCAAGAAGATTCTCCGCCGCCGGTGCAAAACGACGACGCACAGGAGATGATGTCGTTCTTCGGCTCTACGACGCCGTCTGTGCCGCTGCCTGAGGCCCAAAATATCAGCGGCACGTGGTGGAGCGTTCACGGTCACGGGGAGGGGAGGCCACGTGACGTCCGGAGAGATCACGTGAAGATGGTGTTGCTGGTGGCGAGTGCGGTTTGTGGACTGACCGGCGTCGTTTTGATGGCTGTTTCGGGTATTGTTTTCCTATTTCGGCTCCAAAAGCAGAAGCCAAAAGCTGAAATAATGGCGTCCACGTCAGCGTCGACTTCTGTGCCTCATGCAGCCAGTGATAAGTAATGGTTAGTGCTGATTATTGGATTAATTAATGTTGATTAGACTGATAATAATCAAGAGCTATACTATATATTAATTAGTCTCTCTTTTAATTTCATTTGTGTATATTAGTGGTTAAATTATCTTATTGGATGATAATTATGGCCATGAATGTGCATGTGCTATTTTCTTCTTTATTTTATTAATTCCCCCCCGGAAGATTTTACTATATGCTGTTAGAAAACTTTGGCTGTGTTTGGATGGGTTTTTATTTTATTTTCAATCGTTATTTTTTAAAATGTATAGAAGGACGTGTTTTTTGATTTTATGTGAGAAAATTGAAAAAAGTATGTGTGTTTGGTTGTGTTTTTAAAAATGGTTGAAATTTGTGAGTGTGATGTGTGAAATAATTGAAAAGTAATGATTAGATGAATAATATTTGATTTGATGTTGAATATTGATGAGAGGGAGAGAGAGGATGGTGATGGATGGATGAGAGAAGAGAGAGAGAATGGTGATAGGTGGATGAGAGAGAAAATGTGAGATAAGTGATTTGAATTGTAATTTTAAATAAATGATTGAAATTTCTCGAGAACGTAAAAACAAGAATGAAAATGAGAATATTTTCAATTAAAAACAGTGTAAAGTGTGTATTTCTATTTTCAGATAAAAATGAAAATAGAAAAACTGTGATGAAAACACAAACAAACAGAGCCTTTCTTTTTCTTGGACTAATGACTTCTTTTTTTTCCTTCAATGATTAATTAGTGATTTCATATGGAGTAGTTTGATCTGTTTTTACTCTAATTAATTCCGAGTTTTAGGAATAATACATGAAGATAGTTCTGTTCTGTAAATATTAAGTCTGATAGAGATCAATTTGGTTGGGTCCTTCCAATCTAACAGATAAGGTGTGGGGCTAAGTTTGGTTCATCATTTTTATTTTAATAATAATAATAATTATTATTATTATTATGTATCACTGGTAAATTGTGACTCTACAACTCATAATTGAACTAGTTAATGACTTTGTTGAAAATATTTCAATTCGTTGGTTTTGAGGATTATGCTAATCTTGTTAATGATTAATCATTACAATTACTTGTGATTCATGATTAAAATGCCTAAAATATTACTTGGACCACTCACTTAGTTAAATGAAACTCGAAACCTAACACGTTCCACTATTGAGAACTCAACTTTTAAAGTCGTTTATTTAGTGATTTATCAAGTCATCTACACTCTTTTACTTGAAAAAGAAAAGAGAGAGAAAGAAAAGTGTGTAAAAGCATGGAATTGTTTGGCTAGGAGAAAGCAATGCCATTATTGATGAACAAGTGATGAATAAAGATACCATTCCTAAAGTGTAAAGAAATGAGGTTATTGATGAATTAATAATTTAGGAATAATTGAGAAATGCAATCAATCCCATAATTAACCAAAACTTTAAGGAGCTAGTGTTAAATTTAGGGGGACAAGATTGTGGGGTTGGCAACAAACGTAGGGCCTTGATGATATTAAAATCTAGCCATCACCTCATAAAAAAGGGATATGAATGACTCAAAAGACTTTGGACTTTCTAGGACTTCAAATTTCAACATAATGACAATTATTTAGACGAGGAGAGTGAAGTAAATTCATCATAGATATACAAATTAATATATGGGAAAATTACACTTTGGCTTTTTTCGATTTTAATCCCATTGTTTACGGGTTTATCGCATTGTATCCCCTAATTTGCATTTTTTATTAATTTTGGTCTCATTAACGATTTTCGTCCAAAAATTAACAGAGTTGACATGTGCTCCGTTAGTCAAACCTTTAAAAAAAAAATTCCTAAAAAGCTATTTTTGATTTTTATTTTATTTTCTATTTTTTATTTTTATTTTCCCTTTTTCTTCTTCATCTTCTTCCCCAAATTTTATACTCAAATCCCTAATTTTTAATCTCTACACCAAATTCATACCCAACACCATGAACACCACCTTCCCCCCACCTCCACCGCCGCCGCCAACCCTTTTCTTCCCCAAAATTTGATAGGTTGTCGAACCTACAAAAATATTTCCTACTCCTAAATTTGCAGATAGCGATAAGTAGGGTCGAATCCACAGAGATTGGTTCGGATTATTTCTCAATTTGCTAATATTAAAATAAAATAGGGGGATTTTTAATAATCGATTAAACTAAACTTAAAATAAATAACAAAAAGTATTAAAATCAAGAGATGCAAAATAAAACAAGTAGAATAAATCAATATGTAGTGAGATTCTAGCCTAAGGAATTTGATCCGTTTTAATTCTATAGTTTGATCATCGATGCAAAGATAATTCAATATTCTTGAATAAATTGGCTATAGCCGTTAACAAGCTCTAACAACCTCGTTTCCCCTTATTTTATCGATAATCAAAACAAGCTCTTTGATTATTTTCCTTATTAATTGAATAACCCTAAACAAGCTCTTAAGATTTAATTCAATAATAGCCTTAAGAATTAGAGAAACACCAATTCTAATTAACGAACTCACAAGCTCGGTTCATTTAAATTAGATTACATATTCCCATAATAACAATTGAAAACTTGTCCATAATCAATGTTATTAATTGCTACCAATATTAGAATTAACCAAACAATTACGGATTTGGGATTCTAACTAGCTATATATTATTCCAACAATTAAATAACCGGCCGAATTACTCAATTAATTGAAACAATAATATCAACAAACATAAAGAATATGTAAATACACAAGAATAAAGAAAGAATAAGAATAAATTCGATCTCACAAATTTTTGTAGAATTAAAACTTCAAATATCCTCGGCTAGAACTTGAGTTTTTAGCAATACATCTCCAATGAAAGAAAAACGCAGGAATTATTTCTCCTCTCCATGTAAAAACGTGAATAGTGATCCCAAAATCTAGAAGAGAGAATAAATTCCAGCAATATCTATTCTATATGCCTAGCCAAAAGACTCCTAACTAAATAAAACTCTAATTCTAATGGAAGAAGGAAATTAATTAATTACTAGAATAAAATACTAATAAGACTCCTAAAAGAAATAGGAAAGCTCCTAAAAAATAGGAAGATTCCTACTACTTTATGTGTCTTCTTCTCTTTCTTTCTTTTCTTCATCTTTTTTTTTCTTCATTTTCCATCTTCTTTAGAGTTTCACCTATCAAATATAAAAACCATAATAAATATCTATAATTTAAACTCAAATACTAATAAAAGAATAAAGGAAATATATGTAAAATATGCATAAAATGCACACTAACAAATTCCCCCACACTTTAACTCTTGCACGTCCTCGTGCAAAGACAAAAGACTCAAAAATCTAGAAAAAGAAAAATAACAAAACAACTAAAACTAACCATTTTCGTAGGTATCACGATTGCATTTAGCGTATGCAACAAGCCTTTAAACCCCTAGGTTACCCTAGTGGACGAGTTGTGTCTCGTGAGGGTTTGCAGATGATATACCCACAAAATCGATCTCTCAGTGTACAACAAGCAAGTTAAAGAAACTTATTTTTCCAAACATCAACCCTTATCATCAAAAATTTTAACAAAATTCTTTAAAGATATCCATCATGCCTCAACTATAACTTTCGTATCCATACATACTCTTCAAAAATTCACAAAAATCCATGATTGCAAAATCACGTATACAACATTCAACTCGCATTATCCATTTCTATCTCCTCAAGCATTTTATAACCAATTTAGCACCAATATCATACTTTTATTTACTTTAAGCAATTACTTGTCTTTTGACGCGAATACAAACATTGGTCATGAATGCACCCGGTTACTCAACAAGTTTATCATTTATCATTTGATACCCTCTTATAGCCCTATCAGGATACTAACACAGTAGCAGGTTTGGGCCGATAGATCCCAGACCAGTTGGCCTTAGGTTACCAAGCTTGAAAACTCCTCAGGCTTAATCCCTTCAGTGTAGTTAGCCCCAGGCGCTACAAGAGGTTATATCATACTCATTTTAAGCACAAATTACTTCATAGGGTTTTAATACCCATATATTCAATTCATCATCAATTTAATTTCACCAAAATTTAAACCTAAGAAAATATCAACGAACTTTGCGAGTCAAATATCACATACACAATTATTCCAAATTACAAACTTACGTAAACTTCTCAAAGAAGCATGTACTTCAACAATTGTAACAATATAAGCATGCTTGACTTCTCTCATGAATTTCATCAAATTTCTCAAATCAAAAGAATTGATATTTCGAAAAAAAAAAAATTTACACTAACTTAACTCGTTGCACACTAAGAGAATTATAAAACACATCACGACAGAGAATTTATTCCCCTCCCCCACACTTATTTCATGCATTGTCCTCAATGTATCTAAATGTATAAAAATATAAAGCATATGCATGAGGAATAATAAAAATTGGAGGTAAAGGAACGAGACTCCCCTAATCGTAGATGTGTGAACCCGAGATTAATCCGGTGGAATGTGGAAATGAGCAAGGATTCGATCCAACTTAGACTCAATACGGTTGAGTCGATCCTCGAAGTGGCGGGAGAAGGAATGCATGTTGGAAGTCTCGGGAGTAGACGAGGTAGTATCTCTTGATGGCTCCTCCATATCACGGCGTTTGCGCTTTTTTTGGTTGTATCGTAGGTCCCGGAGATGTAAAAGTAGGGCGTCCGTGTTTGAGAGTCACGATGCCCATCCTATGCAAGCAATCAATATCCAACGGTTCCATGTGACAAGCAATGTGCATATTAGTGTTACTCAAATCAAGCAATTTAAGAGAAACAGCTAATTGTGTAATGTAAGAACCTAAGATAAGACGCTTTTTGTTCGAGGCCGATTGGAATTGAGTGGCTAGCCAAATACCCAAATTAGCTTTGATTTTGTTTTGCATACACCAAATGAAATAGAACTCGGCTTTAGTGAAAGTGCCGGAACTATCTTTCCTACCCGAGTAATTATAAGCCAAAAAACGTTGAATATATTTCAATACAGGCTCACGCAAATAAGAACTTTTAGATTGACTTGGGTGATAGCAAGTAGTATCGGTTGAAATAGTTTTCCAAATTTGATAAGGGCAAAAATCACGCAAATAATCACAACAAGAGTTTTTATACTCGTCAGTTTGAACATAATCGTTATCAACAAAGCCCAAAGCCACATTAAACTGATTAATCGAATAAGAAAACTCTTTGCCCATCAATCTAAATTTAACAACACCGGGGCTAGTTAGAGTTAAATCCTTCGTTTTATTGAACTTAAATGTGGTGTAAAACTCCCTCGTAAGTTCGATAAACGCCGGGAGTTTAACATGAAAATATCCACCCCACCCAATTCCATCAACCAATGCAACAAATTCATCACAAATATTCAAAGCATTGAGCGCATCATAATCAACATATTTACCGGGAATAATTGGATAACGACACAATTCATAATACCTCGTTTGTTGAACTTTCGATTTGAAAGTAGTAAAACCGCCGAGTTTTGAACTCGGTGGTAATACACTCTTACCCTTACCGAGACGAGACCGTTGTGGTGGTGAATCATTGGGACTTTGGCTCGAAGAACTAAACCCCGAAGAAATTGTTGGAGAAGACGACGGAGGAGGGTTGGTTTGAGCAGCAGGCGGCGGCGGTTTCGAGGCGGTGGTCAGTTTCTCGGTGGTGGTCGGTTCCTCGGAGGAAAATCCGATGACTAGCGGCAGCGGTGGTGATGTGGCGGTGAGATCTGGTGAGGTGACGATTGAGACGGCGACCGGTGGCGAACTGGCATGGTGGACTCGCGGTGGCGTCGCAGTTGTTGGATCAGAAGAAAGGGATGGCTGTTGTTGAGCCCATGGCGGCGCCGTTGTGCTTCGCCTGACCTTCTGTCGTGGGTTCCGGTAACGTGGTGCCGCGCGCAGCGGCGCACATGTGTTCGGAGAAGCGGCTTCTCGGTTGGATCTGGGCCAGGCGGGGTTGTTCGCTGATACCGGCGGAGATGACGCGACGGCGTCGCGTTCGGAAGCCGACGTCTGGTGTGGCCTTGGTGGTGACGCGACGGCGCTGCGGTTGGATCTGGTGGCGGTGGGCTGCGATTTTGCCGCCCGTTTTTGCGGTTTAGCGCTCGGCGGCGCGGCTGTGTTTGGAGCGGTGGCTCTCACGGCGGCGTCGGGTTTGGATGTCGGAGGCGGCGGCTTCCTTCCCATGGTGGTGGTTGTGATAGTTTGAAGAAGCTTCAATGGTGGTGGTTGTGAGAGTTTGTTGAAGCTTCAATGGTGGTGGTTGTGATAGTTTGCTGCAAAAGAAAATTTGGGGAAGAATTAGGTGTAGAGAGGAAGAAAAGAAGGAAAAGAATTGTGTGAGAAAAAAAAAACGAAAATTTTAATTTTGTTTTTTTTTTTTTTGTTTGGTTTTTTAATTATTTTATGTGTTGTTTGCCGAAATTTTCCAAAGGTTGAAGTATGTTTAATGCAGAGTGTGACTTATAATTAAGCGTGGGCACGCCTTATTTTAAGTCATGAATTACCACCCTTGTGCACAACTAGACAGATTGCAACTTTGAGTAAAGCGTGGGCACGCCTAATTTGAAGTTGTAGTCTGCCCCAAAATTTTTATTTTTTTTTTTTCGAAAAATTTCTAAGTTTAAAACGTACCCCCGTGTGGCCTTGGGATGTGTTTCTCCTCAAAGAAAAAGTTAAAATAAAATAAAATAAAACCAACAAAAACATCAAATTTAAGAACTAGAAAAGGTAAAATCTTGGGTTGCCTCCCAAGTAGCGCCTTTCTTTAACGTCTTTGGCTAGACAAAGTCACGCTCAAGTGGTGTAATTGGGAGGTTCGAGGTCCATTTCTTCCACATTATGCGTTTGAAATCCTTCGTAGAAAGGCTTTAAGCGATGTCCATTCACTTTAAACATTTTCCCAGTAGTCGGACTTTGGATATCAACTGCACCATGGGGAAAAACGTTAATGACAATAAAAGGTCCAACCCAACGTGAACGTAACTTACCCGGAAATAATTTAAGTCGAGAATGGAAAAGAAGAACTTTCTGTCCAACAACAAAATTCTTTCTTGAGTTCATCTTATCACGAAATGCTTTCGTCTTCTCTTTATAGATTCTCGAGCTTTCATATGCATCATTCCGGATTTCTTCCAACTCTTGCAATTGTAGCTTCCTTGTGACACCGACATCATCCAATTTCATGTTGAAGTGTTTAATTTCCCAATATGCTCTATGTTCCAATTCAACGGGAAGATGGCAAGGCTTACCGAAAACTAAACGAAACGGGGACATACCAATGGGCGTTTTGTAGGCCGTTCGATATGCCCATAGAGCATCGTCGAGTCGCGTACTCCAATCTTTCCTACTTGGATTGACTGTCTTCTCGAGTATAGACTTGATTTCTCGGTTAGAGATCTCGGCTTGCCCGTTTGTTTGTGGATGGTAGGCGGTTGAAACTCGATGAGTAACATCATATTTCTTGAGTAGGGCCTCCATCACTCGGTTGCAGAAGTGAGTTCCACGATCGCTTATTATGGCTCTTGGTGTTCCGAACCTAACGAATATATTAGACTTGACAAAATCTACAACAACTTTAGCACAGTCAGTTCGAGTAGCTTTGGCTTCAACCCATTTTGAAACATAATCCACAGCAAGTAGTATGTAATTATTGCCAAAAGAAGAGGGGAAGGGGCCCATAAAATCAATTCCCCACACATCAAAAATTTCACACACATGTATAGGATTAAGGGGCATTTGATCTCTATGTCCTAAGTTACCCGTTTTTTGACAATTTTCACAAGATTTGCAAAACATGTAAGAATCATGAAACAAAGTCGGCCAAAATAAACCACTTTCAAGCACCTTAAGAGCAGTGCGTTTGGGGCCAAAATGTCCTCCACATGCATATGAATGGCAAAATTTAAGGATTGAAGGAATTTCAGTCTCAGGTACGCACCTTCGGATGACTTGATCCGAACCATGTTTCCACAAATAAGGGTCATCCCACACATAATACTTAGCATCACTCTTTACCTTATTCTTTTGAGCTCTAGACAAATCGTCAGGTAGGGTCTTAGTAACTAAGTAATTCACTATATCGGCATACCATGGATTTGTTAGTTGAGTAGCAAAGAGATGCTCGTCAGGAAATTCATCTCGTAGGGGCAGTGGTTCCTCACTCACGACTAATCGACTTAGATGATCCGCAACAAGATTTTCAGCACCTTTCTTGTCTCGTATCTCCAAGTTAAACTCTTGCAGCAACAAGATCCATCTAATGAGCCTCGGTTTAGCCTCCTTCTTAGTGAGTAAATATCGAAGAGCTGCATGGTCAGAATAAACAATCACTTTAGTACCAAGTAAATATGAACGGAATTTTTCTAAAGCAAAAACAATAGCTAAGAGTTCTTTTTCCGTTGTCGAGTAATTGCATTGGGCACTGTCAAGTGTTCGTGAGGCATAATAGATGACATGTGCAGCTTTCCCCACTCTTTGTCCAAGCACTGCGCCTACAGCATGATTACTGGCGTCGCACATAATCTCGAAGGGAAGATTCCAGTCTGGTGGTTGCACAATAGGGGCTGAAGTTAACAAGTCTTTCAACTTGTCAAAAGCACTTTGGCACTCCTCGCTAAACTTGAATTCCACATCTTTTTGAAGCAAGTTGCACAATGGTCTACTTATCTTCGCGAAATCCTTGATAAAGCGTCGGTAGAATCCTGCATGTCCAAGAAAAGAACGAACTTCCCGTACACTCACGGGGTAAGGTAAAGATTTGATAACATCTATCTTGGATTTGTCTACCTCTAAACCTTTAGGAGACACCACGTGACCTAAAATATTACCTTGTTCAACCATAAAATGACACTTTTCATAATTTAGAACAAGGTTTGACTCTATGCATCTTTTCAAAACTTTTCCTAAATTAGCTAAACACGAGTCAAAGGAATCGCCATGAACTGTAAAATCATCCATAAATACCTCTATGATGTCCTCTACAAATTCGGAGAATATACTAACCATGCACCTTTGAAATGTTGCTGGAGCATTGCAGAGACCAAAAGGCATACGCCGGTAGGCAAAGGTTCCAAAGGGGCAAGTGAAGGTCGTCTTTTCTTGGTCTTCGGGTGCCACCGGAATCTGATGAAAACCTGAATAACCATCAAGACAACAGAAATAAGCTCGTCCAGCTAACCGTTCTAACATCTGATCAATAAAAGGAAGAGGGAAATGGTCCTTTCGAGTAGCAGAATTCAGCTTCCTATAATCTATACAGACTCGCCACCCATTTTGGACTCGGGTTGGAACTAACTCGCCCTCAGCATTTTCAACAACGGTTATACCGGTTTTCTTTGGAACCACTTGTACCGGACTTACCCATGTGCTATCCGAAATTGGATAGATTATACCTGCATCTAGGAGTTTTTGAATCTCTTTCTTTACAACCTCCATCATCGGTGGATTTAATCGCCTCTGAGCTTGGATTGAAGGCTTGGAACCTTCTTCCATTAATATCCGATGCATACAGACAGCCGGGCTAATGCCTTTGATATCAGCTATAGTCCAACCGATTGCTTCCTTGTACTCTCTCAGGAATCGAAGCAATTGTTCCTCTTGTAAAGGACTCAGCTTGTTAGAAACGATCATAGGAAGTGTTTCGTCTTCTCCTAAGAATAGGTACTTGAGGTGATCCGGCAATTTCTTGAGTTCCAATTTCGGTGCCTGCACGATAGAAGGGAGTAGTTTAGAACTAGTCACGGGTAATCCAATATAAGAAACATTATGTTTATGAGAATTAAGAGAGTTGAGTTCAGAAATAGCTTCTTGCAGTTCAGAATTTAAAGCAAACTCTTTTTCGACTCCTTCCAGGCCATCATCATATAGAGCTACTTTCAATGGATCATCTTCCTCCAATTCAAATACTCGCTGCATCAAAGAGTCAGTAACATCCAAACCAAATACAGAATGATCATCAGAGGGGTACTTCATGGAATCATAGATATTAAACTTTATGATTTCGCCATCAAATTCCATAGTAAGTGTACCATCATGAACATTTATTTTAGTCCTAGATGTTTTAAGAAATGGTCGTCCAAGTAAAATAGGGGCTAAATTACTAGATTCATCTTTACCCATATCAATAACATAGAAATCAGCAGGGAAAACCAAATCATTAACTTGAACTAGTATATCCTCAAGAACACCATCAGGGTAAGCATTAGACCTATCAGCTAATTGAATAATGACGCCTGTTTCTTTTAATTTTCCCATATTCAAAGACTCATAGATAGCACGAGGCATAACATTAATTGAAACTCCTAGATCTAACATAGCTTTTTCAATTCGCATATTACCTATCTTACAGGGGATAGTGAACATACCTGGGTCCTTGCATTTTGGAGGTAATTTCTTTTGAAGAACAGCAGACACATTTTCCCCCACATGCACCTTCTCGTTACCATTGAGCTTTTTCTTAGTCGTGCATAATTCCTTGAGGAATTTTGCATAACGAGGTACTTGCTTGATGGCATCGAGAAGTGGGATATTTACCTCGACTTTCCTGAAGGTCTCTAATATCTCTCTTTCTTGCTCTTCTTTCTTGGATTTTGCAAACCGACTAGGGAACGAGGAGGTATCACCAATGACTTAGGTTGCTCTTTTCGAACTTCAGTGGGATTAGACTCTTCGATTTTCTTCTCCAACTCATTTTCCATCTCACGTTTGGAAACCAATTCGGGTTCTTTGAGCTCTTTCCCACTTCTTAAGGTAATTGCACTAGCATTCTGTCTTGGATTTACCACAGGCTGAGATGGTAGTTTACTCGAGCTTTGGGAAACCAACCCATTCACAGTTGTGGCTAACTGACTCATTTGACTCTCCAGATGTTGTATACTGGTCCTCGTCTCTTGTTGAAATTGTTGTGTGTTAGTTGCTAATTGTTTAACAATTTCTTCAAGAGACATGCCTTGTGGATTGGAGGATGGCTGAGGTGGTTGTGCTTGTTGTCTGGATTGATATGGATGTTGGAATCCTTGAGCACGTGGACCATAACTCAAATTAGGATGATCCCTCCACCCAGCATTGTAGGTATTGGAGAAGGGATCATACTTCCTCTGTGGAGCCCCCGGAAATCCAACGGCATTGGCTTGTTCGTGTGGATCCTCTTGAAGTGTAGGACACACCTCGGTAGTATGACTGGGATTGTAACAGATACCACATGCTTTCACTTGCTGTGTATTGCCTACTACCAATTTTTGCACCAGAGAGGTCAAATCATCCAAACGTTGGTCCATTGATGCCAAGTTCACCTCATTCACCCCTTTTTGTACAGTTTCTTGTCGAGTACTGAATTGTTGGGTGTTGGCAGCCATGTTGGAGATCAAGTTTCTTGCTTCTGTGGGAGTTTTGTGTACCAATGCGCCTCCACTCGCAGCATCTATCATATTTCTCTCCATTGTTGACAAACCCTCATAGAAATACTGGATTAGGAGTTGTTCAGGAATTTGGTGTTGTGGACAACTGGCTACTAGTTGTTTAAATCGCTCCCAGTACTCGTACAACGACTCTCCACTGATTTGCCTAATCCCGCATATCTCCTTTCTTATGTTTGCAACTCGTGAGGCGGGGAAGAATTTCTCCAAGAATTGTTTCTTCATTTCGTTCCATGTCTGGATTGAACCAGAGGGTAGATAATAAAGCCAATCCTTAGCTCTGTCAGCTAGTGAAAATGGAAAAGCTCTCAGTTTGATTTGGTCTTCAGTGACATTCCTTGGTTTCATCGTCGAGCAAACCACGTGGAATTCTTTCAAGTGTTTGTGGGGATCTTCTCCTGCAAGACCACGAAAAGTAGGAAGTAAGTGTATAAGACCAGATTTTAATTCAAAATCTACCTCAAGGGTGGGATATTGAATGCAAAGAGGTTGTTGGTTCATGTTTGGCATGGCTAACTCCCTTAAAGTTCTCTCGTTGGCGTTGGCCATGTCTGCAAGTTCCTCTTCTGAATCACTAGACGTATCACTCAAATCCAAAGTTAAGTTGAGCCCGGGAGATGAAGTAGACGGGAATCCTTGAGCACGTTGCTTGGCTTCTTTTCGTAGTCGGCGAGCTGTTTTCTCAATTTCAGGATCGTATTGAAGTTCACCTGTACGAAGGGATCGAGGCATAAAACTGACCAAGCAACAAAAATTTATTCTATAATGAGAAATAAATCAAAAGGCACCAATCCCCGGCAACGGCGCCAAAATTTGATAGGTTGTCGAACCTACAAAAATATTTCCTACTCCTAAATTTGCAGATAGCGATAAGTAGGGTCGAATCCACAGGGATTGGTTCGGATTATTTCTCAATTTGCTAATATTAAAATAAAATAGGGGGATTTTTAATAATCGATTAAACTAAACTTAAAATAAATAACAAAAAGTATTAAAATCAAGAGATGCAAAATAAAACAAGTAGAATAAATCAATATGTAGTGAGATTCTAGCCTAAGGAATTTGATCCGTTTTAATTCTATAATTTGATCATCGATGCAAAGATAATTCAATATTCTTGAATAAATTGGCTATAGCCGTTAACAAGCTCTAACAACCTCGTTTCCCCTTATTTTATCGATAATCAAAACAAGCTCTTTGATTATTTCCCTTATTAATTGAATAACCCTAAACAAGCTCTTAAGATTTAATTCAATAATAGCTTTAAGAATTAGAGAAACACCAATTCTAATTAACGAACTCACAAGCTCGGTTCATTTAAATTAGATTACATATTCCCATAATAACAATTGAAAACTTGTCCATAATCAATGTTATTAATTGCTACCAATATTAGAATTAACCAAACAATTACGGATTTGGGATTCTAACTAGCTATATATTATTCCAACAATTAAATAACCGGCCGAATTACTCAATTAATTGAAACAATAATATCAACAAACATAAAGAATATGTAAATACACAAGAATAAAGAAAGAATAAGAATAAATTCGATCTCACAAATTTTTGTAGAATTAAAACTTCAAATATCCTCGGCTAGAACTTGAGTTTTTAGCAATACATCTCCAATGAAAGAAAAACGCAGGAATTATTTCTCCTCTCCATGTAAAAACGTGAATAGTAATCCAAAATCTAGAAGAGAGAATAAATTCCAGCAATATCTATTCTATATGCCTAGCCAAAAGACTCCTAACTAAATAAAACTCTAATTCTAATGGAAGAAGAAAATTAATTAATTACTAGAATAAAATACTAATAAGACTCCTAAAAGAAATAGGAAAGCTCCTAAAAAATAAGAAGATTCCTACTACTTTATGTGTCTTCTTCTCTTTCTTTCTTTTCTTCATCTTTTTTTTTCTTCATTTTCCATCTTCTTTAGAGTTTCACCTATCAAATATAAAAACCATAATAAATATCTATAATTTAAACTCAAATACTAATAAAAGAATAAAGGAAATATATGTAAAATATGCATAAAATGCACACTAACAGTATGCATATAAGTATATATATATGTATATATTCCTAATTTTCTATATGTATATGCATATAAGTATATATATATATATATGTATTCATACGTATATGTATTTTATATGTATATGTATATGCATATAAAAAATCAAAAATAAAAATAGAACATAATAAAAAAAATATATATAAAAAATTAGTTTGACTAACGGACACGTGTCATCTCCCCATTAGCTTTTTAGACAGTGGGACCAAAATTGAGAAAAAATGGAAGTTATTGGATACAATGTGATAAATCCGTAAACAATGGGACCAAAATTAAAAAAACGCTAAGTTATGGGACCAAAAGTGAAATTTTCCCTTAATATATAATATGAACACTTGAAATCTCGAAACTACTTAAAAATCACATGATATTTTAGAATATATGATAGAAAATTAGAAGGGAACTTTCAGTGTTTCATAAGCTGAGCCAAACATCCTCTAATTTGATTGAACTAAATTTTAAAGCACTAACCAAAGTGCACATGAAATCATAAAGATATTGTGATAAATTAGTTTCTGAGTTAAACATGAGATAATATACAATGCTTGCTAACTTTTTCTTCAAAAAATACAAAAAAGAATACTAAAATACAAGAAATAAAAAATGCCCAAAAATTCCATACACAACGAAATTCATATTCCATTGGCAACGGGAAGAGTAACAAAAAATGTGTGTGTGTGTGTGTGTGCGGGCGCCTATTATTGATCAAGAGGAATCCACTCTATTTCAAGATCAAGTTCTCCACTTTCTACATTCTGGAGCTTCAATTTTACTGCCTGCTTCACCTTCCCATCAACAATATTCACTGTGCTATCTTCTAATAGGGCGTTATCATGCGATTTCAGCCATTTTCCAATCTGCATATTTCCAAACATCCCGGCATCTCCAAATGCTGTTGCAGAAGTTATCATTGGCTGAATATCTATCTCTGCTTCCCCCATTATATCATCAGCGGAAAACGTGTCGTAATCATAGACTTGCTGAGATTCAGATAAAAGAAAGAGGCCATATATGAGTTGTGCTTACTTATATGCAAGAAGCGGTTAAAAGATTTTAATGACCACTGAGCTACAAAATATGAGAATTACCAGCTTTATAGGACCGTAATTTTGTGGAACAGAAAGCATGAGTTCCTCATTCCAAACGGGATTCAAGTTGCTCTTCACCACAGAAGTTTGCACTTTCTAGAAAGAGAAAGAACCGGCATTAGAGGTTTAATTTCAAAGTCTTAAAAACATTCATGTCTGAAATGATACTTAGGCCACTCAGTGCACCAGTACAAAGAAAGGGAAAAAGAGAAACGGTTAGATAACAATCAAAATGAAAAACCATTCCTCGTCCTAAATCAAGAATTCACGGTACTTATGCCTATGGCTATGTAAGCTTGCCATTTCTCTTATTAAAGCAAAAATAATAAGAAGAAGAAGAAAAAGGATAAAAACCTGCTGCCCAAGTTTCAGAACAACATATGGATCACTTGTTAGCATATCTCGAACAGCTAAATTAGTGCCTTTAAGTACTTTAATCTTCAAACATCCAATAAACTCCACCATGCCTTCCTGTGATTAGACTGGAAATTAGCTTCAAAGATATTAGGTAAATATTCATCCAATTAAACATATATCATCTTGATGAATCTGTAATTCCTCACCAGAATATTTACCAACTTTCATGGCAGCCATTTTCTAAAAGATAAGTAAGTACATACAACCATCACACTACTATAATACATATCCACGGAAATGTGAAGGAAAACATACTGATTTTTTATTAGATGAACTTGAACTTCGAAAGCTATTCATAAGCTTCTGGGATAGACTTGCTTGCAACGAATGCTTTTTTGAAGAACTGGATAGAATACGCAGGCTAGGTTTCAAAAATTCTTGACGCTCGTACTTAGACCTACGAAGTACAGAGGAATAGAAATTAAAAACAAATATATGTCATTAACACCTTTTTGGTGATCTAATGATGCAGGTTGAATTAAGTAGCAAAGCCTATGAAAAGAACTGAAGAAACAAATAAAACGATACTTGATAGTCTTATATACGATCTTACCTGATAAATTTCGATCGCTGTTCATGGCCAGCATCAGGTCCAGGCTTTGACACTCCTTCAGGAATATAAGCCTCATAAATAGAATTTGCAGATGCATTTCCGCCAACCTCAAACATTGAATCAACTTCTTCTTCAGACCATTCATCTAAAGTCACAGACAATACCTGCAGGATAGACGATCGTATAGAAAAATATAAGAAAATAAAAGAACTTCAAAAGAGTAGAAACTGAAGAGGAGACTTCAGGTGGAGGAGGGCGTGTAGCTGAGGAAAAAATGATCACCTTTGAAATATGCGTACCAAGGCTTCTGTGGACACCACAGCACTTTAAACATATAAATACTCCAATATTTGCTGACCTGAAAAAAAATATAAAATATCAACAAGAAGAACCACAAACTGATGAAATAAATCAAATCTCTTTAGGCCTTCAAGAAACTTAAAAAAAGTTGAATCGTTTCCAGATGGCATTTTGCTCCATAGAGCTTCAATTTCAATGTTCAAATTCTTATATTTCATTAATTGCTATGAGTCCAATCTGAGACAAATCAGTAAAAGTGTCAATACAAAGTCAACAATGCAGCGTTGATCGTGAATATTGTTGTTATTTTCTTCATCCAGACAATTCTTATTGACAGCATCTATACTTACTTCCTGAATCAAGAAAATCATAATTTGTTTTTCTGGAAAAAATAGGCTAATTTGTTATATCTTTCTGAGCACTGGGAAGTGAGAAATGGCGAGCTTGAATATGTGATATCATATTAACAGTATCCGGAAGCCAATAAATAGTTCTTTCTTAGGTTGTCATGTCAGTCCAACTACACAAGAAGAGGGATAGCGAGAGAGAGGGAACAGATAGAAGGAACTTACGCCCATTTTGGGTCTAGAGCACCACAATCTGCACATGCACGATTATCACGTTGAGCCAAAAGGTCTTTCAATCTCCTCTTACCTGTACAGTTTTGAGGGAGCTGTTTAATATGGAGAAGCTGATAGATAATGATAATACCACAATGATGAAAAGGGCAGTGAGATAATGAAATTTTTAATCCAATGTAAATGAAAGTAAAATTAAAGAACAGAGTTATTTGGTTAAATAATCAGCATCCGTTGTAGAATACTGATCCTGATGTTAAGCCAATACTAATTTTTACACAAAGTGCAGTCAAACCAACAAAATCGGCGACATAATTCTCAAAATCAAATAACGAAGATAGAATTTATGAAAACCCGAGGGAAACTATTCATTGCATACATTGTTTAAAGATCAGCAGTAGCACACTTTTGCTGTCTATATGTCAGATTTCAATTTCTTTTTCTCCTCACTTTTTCCTATAGATTACAACTTCATTCAAGTTCTATGCACAAAAGCAAGTAGAAAAATCCAAAGCTTGTTAAAACCTGGCATTGAACAACAGAACAAATGATTTTCTGCCAATGTAAAGAATACATAAAACCATACCTGAAGATGGTGGCCTCCCTAGGGCAATTTGATGATGGCTCATTTCTCTGCTTACAGAATCATATCATTCAACTAAATTAGTCTTTAACCTACACATAGCACTCCCCAAAAGTTTGAGAATAAACACACTCCGTGTGCCGATTACAAGTAAAGCTAAAAACAAATAGAAAAAAACCTCAATTAATCACTATGACTGATTCATAACAAAACCAAGCATAGAAAAATGCATTTGAAACTAGCTTTTGACGCGGCAAAAAAAGAAACAGAAAAATGAATGTTGTCGCTATATTATGAGAATCCAGGAATTCTGATTACCGTAAACCTATTTACAAAACATGAATTCGACGATATATGTGGAAAAAAAGTTTGATTATGAAAAACGCATAGAAATCGCCGTATAGAGGTTGAATTGAAAAGACAAAAATTAAAAATCAACGCCAATTATCTCGATCAAATTGAAACTCGAAACTCTGTTCTATTATACGATTGAATAAATCAAACATGGATGCGGATCATCATAAGTTTTGTTATTAGCTGAAAAAGAAAGAAAGATCTGAAAGAAATAGTAAGAGAAATCATTACCTTTTCAGAAGAATCGCTGCGACTCTCTTGACGGAATCCTTAATATCATAGCAGAGAGGATCATTGATTTATTGTTATTGACGTGAATAGGACATGAAGAGGAGGGATAGGGCCGTTTTATTTGATTATTATGAAATTAGCCATAACAAGTACAACTGTCCCAGAATAATTATTATTAAATTATTAAAAAATGAAAAGTACAACTGTTCTTTACTTACGACCTTTCTTTCAAACATTATTACATCTTTTTGCATATGTTGTTTCCTTTTGTTATTATTATTATAATTATTGGAGGTGAACTGTACTAACGGCTGCCCTAACGACCTAACTGGATAAACTCGAATCTAAGATTGTATGTCTAAGTCGAGTGAAATCAACTCTTATCATGTTCCACAAAGTCCCTAATGTACGTGGTTGGCTCGTGCAAGATTGCTGCTACGTATTTGAATCCCAACTTAGCTAATACCTTTTGTAACACTTTACAAATGGACTTTTGGAGTTGAAAGTCCATTTGTGAAAATTTTACTTGTTTGGTAATTAAATTTAAATAAATTTTTGGAATAAGTGACTTCTCCAAAAGTCCATTTGAAAGAAGTGCATATTAGTGACTTTTGAAATTTTATCTCCACCACTTCTATAAGAAGTTACTTTAAGTGTAATTTTGTCAAACGTTTTACATTTATAAAAGCACTTATTTGAAATGCCCATTTTAAAAAGTCCATTCTACAAATGTACTTATTAATTAAAAAGTGGATCCAAACATATCCAATTTATTTCGTATCCCACTTCCTATAATACATTACAGGTATAGATTTGCGACAAGTGTATATACGATTGGTTGTAAATGTATAGAGAAAAAGTTATATAACTTTGAGAAGGTTAATATAATTTTCGGTCCAAAAACATCTTAAAATTGTTTATTCAAATTAATTTTATCGATGATATATTAATGTTTCACTAATGCTATATAAAGCATTTAAACAAAATATTTACAATTTTTTAAAATTATAATTCTTACAATTTGCTACCATAGCTATTGTCTCACCACCCTCCCCCTTCAGTGGTTGTTACTTTATCATTTTTACGAATTTATTTGTAATTCAAAGTACGATAAATAATATATTCACATTTTTGCATAATTTTTTCGAGCAAAAATACCAAGTTTTCACTTCTTCCTGTGCATAAGTAAATAATATACTACCATAATTACCCAACATATTTTTCTACATTTTCATGACAAAGACTTTGGCATAAATCAGTCGCATGTCTCGTCTATTTGGCCACTCCTTCACCTCCTTTTGCTTGCCCTTTTCATTTATATTCCGTGACACAGCATAAAACTATTATTCTGTTTGGATTCTTTCTTGTGAAGAATAATTCCATATCACCATACGCATTATTTAACTAAACTCATTAAATAATTGTTGTTAGTTACATCGTAAAAGAGAAAAAAAAAATTATCGTGAAAGAAACTCCGAATTCACATCAGCTAAGCAAAGTTGTTAAAATGTTGCAATTACTCGATCTGTTTTCCTGGTTACTAACATCCTTCAACAATAAATCTTCTCCTTTTTTCTTCATAAGTTCTTCCAAAATCAATCAAAAAACTGTAGTAAGTGTAGTTAAAGAGTTTCGTTGGAACAATCTTCCTATTTGTTTGTGGTTTTGACCTGAAAAGGAAAAGACGTCTCAAAGTTAGTATTTGTCTTTTCTGTCCTTTATTTTCATTTTCCATTTGATTGTCATATTTTATTTTTTTTGTTAACACATTTGATTGTCATATTCAAAGTTCACACTGACACCAAAACAGTGACTATAATATATATATATATATATGGAAAATGGAAAATGAAAAATGAAAAAGCCCACTAAAATTCAGTTCTCCAAAATAAGTAAATCCATTGGTAATACAAGAAATTTTACTCGAAATTCAACAATTATAACCCATTAAACAATCCATCTAAAAATGCTTTCAAGCACCCATCTACTCCCCAGCGTTTACTTTTGGAACAATAATGGGAGGATTTGTATTTATTCCCTCACTGAATCTATATAAATAAATAAAAACCTGCCTGCTTTTACCAGTTCTTTGTAAAGCAGTATCAATAGACTTCAACATGCCACTGTTTGTTCTTCTTCAGTTGTGATAACTTCACATCCCAGCTTTCTCCTCTCTGCTCCGCTACCTTCTTTAGCGTTTCCTGAATCCCGGGCATCATCCCCTTTAGTCCACAGAAGTAAATGTGTGCCCCGTTATCCAAGAGTTTGAAAATCTCATCACTATACTCTTCGATTTTATCCTGGACGTACATTTTGCCTCCACTCTTGTTCTTTTGTTCTCTGCTAAGAGCGCGATCGTACCTGAAATGGTCTGGATAGTCCTTGAGATACTTGGAGAATTCATCATCGTAAAGAAGACTGTCACTGTTAGCCACTCCAAGGAAAAGCCAAGCAAGCCCACCAAACTTGTATGTGGGGACCGCCTCCATGAACATTCGTCGAAGGTAGCCTCTATAGGGAGCCACGCCAGTGCCAGTGGCGATCATAATGTGGGTGGCATTCGGATTATCTTCAGGCAGAAGCATTATCTTGCCAGAAGGACCTAAAAGATAATTGCACAAGATTATATTCAAGGACCTCATAGAAAGATGTTAAAAAACTAATTAATGGGGTAAATTTATCTATACACCTCTTGCATAACACCCTAATCACGAAAAGCACCCCAAATTTTAAAAAATTAACATAATTTCCAGTATCCGTAACAGCATACAGTTGACCTCCTGTCAGGAAAAGCACATTACAATTTCACCCTTGTTTTCGAATTGTCATGATGTCAAGGGTGTCTTGGTAATTTGCAATGCAAAATCTCAAGGGACTCGTGGTCATTGGGTAATTACCCAATAAGGTAGAATGTCTTTTAACTTGCTTTTTGCCATCTTAACTACACCGACTAAAATCTTACCTGCGATCTGAACCTTGTCACCAGGCTTTGAATCACATAAAAAGTTGCTGCATACACCATTTTTTGAAGGGTCTTCTTTTCCAGTCTCTGGGTCATAATGGACAGCACGACGAACACAGAAACTTGCTGTCTTGCCATCAAAGAAGTCTCCGTACCTAGTAGATGCTATTGAATATAGCCTGACATTGTGGGGATTGCCAGGCTTTTTAGGGTTCTCGCCCTGGAATGATAAAGAAAAACCGAATTAAGAAATAATGAACTGCGTGAAGATAATGAAAACGATACTTCAGTTTGCCTATCATGAAAAAAGAGAGGCCAAATCATAAGGTATGCAGGGAAATGTCCATAAAATACTGAAAATAGGTAACAGAAAGAAAAGAGGGGATAAAAAGGATTCAAAGTAACAATGGAGATATAGCTCATGATACAGCGTCAGTGCCATTTCTTCTCACATTAAAATTTTTAGTTATAAAGAAAAGGAGTAATTAGCCAAAATGTAGATATTCTGAGCATGTCTTTGTCCCCTTGCACCATACACGACACTTCACCAGCACAATTACTCAATACTTATCAAATGCGACTGAATAAACATGACCAATTCGTGAATTCTAGAATAAGCAAAAGTCAAGATATGCTCACATAAATTAATAAAACAATTTGTTTTCCTGGAAAGTTAAAGTAGAAGTATAAGATTATGGTGAAGACAAAAGGATTTAACATACAGGAGGGATGATTCCGTAACTTTGTCCTTCCCAGTAAGGAACGTTCCCACCATGATCGATTACAATGTGACATGTCTCTCCGGGCGCTTTTGGACCAACAACCCTTTCAACCGAAACAATAGTTCCAGTATATGGTTCCTTGTTCTTGTACAAGTGTAGTGGCGGCTCTTTCGCGTCTTCTAGACTTATAGGTGAAACTCCAACCTTAGATTTGCTGGCTTGTTGCACTGACATGCAAACCACGAATCGATTCCTCAACCTTGAGTTTGTGATTTTCGAGTCTAAAGATGATCCAAATGTCGATAACTTATCATGAAAAGAGACATGATTGCTCTGCAGAACAAGTAGATGCAATTAATATTGAGACCCATAATTCTTCGATAAATATATCATGAAGTATCGTAATGAGCTGTATTACTAAATAACCTAATTAACGTGCAAAGTACTTATCACTAAAAGAGAAACTATAACACGTAATAGAAAAACACAAGTAAAAGTAAAAAGTGGAAGAATGCCTAATATTGTTTTAATTAGATTCAAATGCTCTCTAAAATGCATTCTGGAAATGAGAAGATCAGCAATCATATTTTGAGCATCAATCAAACCGCACCAAAAAGAGGATAAGAGAATTGATTCCTTGACCAACAGTACTTTCGACATTTTTTTAAATGAGACATTTAATAGATTTAAGTTCAGATAGCTCCTAGCTGAACCAAATATTATTTAAAAACCGTCAGATTAATTCGATAACATGAAAATTGATAATCGAACAACCATACTTAATTTGGCATCACTTGCTACGATATTCGTAACACAATGTACCACATCAGCCTTGTACATTGTACTCCAAGACACAAGAACTAACATTAGCAGATTAGAAACTTTAAAACAAAAACTAAATTAAGAAATAACCCATGAATTCCAGTACGAATACAATAAATCCAGCCCAAATTCTTAAACAAACTTGAATAAAACATTGGTACGATTTCAAATTGACTTAAATAAAGATCAACGATTCACAGATATTCAAAATAGAAGTTATCAAGGATTCGCGTAAATATCTCTTCATCTAATCAATATTAACAAAAGGAAGTAAAATTAAGTCAACGAAAAATTAAAGGGCAATAATCAAGAACCTTAAAAACGGATCTAGTGAGAGAGGTATCACAGTTGATAGGGACAGCAACTGGGACCTGCAACAAAATCCAATATTTTCCAAAAAATTAAATAAAACCACTCCAAAATCCCTTTTAAAAATAAACACTCAGTTTAATAGCTGAAAATTACCTGAGATAGAGCCGAATAAGCCATGATCCGATCGAATAAAGCTTCTGGGGAGTGAAGATAGTTAACTATAGATATTTTCCAAATAGGCCCCCAGATTATAGAGAAATTAAGACTGGAAAATCAAGCGGAGTTTTATAGGTTCTACAAAAATCAAAAATGGGCTGCGGGGGTGGGGGTGGGTGGAGTAGGGTGGGGGGGGGGGGTGGTCCTTTCAGCTATGGGAAAGGACGGAATTTTGACTCAACACTGCCCCTATATCTCACTGTACAACCATGGAGTTTTACAGGTTATACAAAAATGGGATTCTCAATTAATTAGTAGCCTTATTATATTTAATTGTCAAAGATTTAAAAAAAAAAAATTAAGGGAATCATAATGGAGCTCACTTTATTTAATATTCGAAATTTGATATGAATTATGAAGCTTTATTAGCTGGAGTTCTAATACTGATTTTTCATTTTTCGAATATAATGCATCATATGTAGCATTAATTTACTTTAAGGGCGCCTTCTTCAATTGGGAGTGGGACATATATTGTATTCGAAATTTCTATTTTAGAATTATTGGTACAGAATCACAAAGTTTATATGTAATTATAGTCTCACAAATTATAGTGTCACCTTAAGAAGAACACATTGATATATAGTGTGACCTTTAAGTAAAACATAAAATAAAGTAGAAATTTTCAGGAGTAAACTTATCATAATTTTATTATTTGAAGTTAATATAAATATCTTCTTTGACAAAAAAAAAAAGAAGAAGAAGTGAATATAAATATGTCTACAGTTTGGGAGTAGCTTTTAAAGTTGGGATTTGGTTAATCAAGAGCCCTGATCAGTGCCCCAAAAGACACTTAATCACAATTATTGGGCCCACTTCTTATGCTCTTTTGTTATTATATTATATTTTTAGTTTAAATACAGAGCTGAATGATTGGCATCTATCAACATGCCGTGTACTTGGGCTTATTGGACCAAATCATTACCGGAAAAGATAGCCCATTGGAGCAGCGCAGGACTAAAGCCCAATAGGTAATGGATGAATCAAAAGGTTCAGGAGTTTTCAGACTACAAACTTCACAAACATATGGGCTAACCTTGCCCCTCTTTAAATAAAATATGGTCAGTCCTTTAATTATTTTCATTAATTTAGTTAGGATTATTGATGGTTACAATTTTAGTTTGATTACCCAAGGCTTGTTAGCCTAAATATTAGTTTTCACTTTCATGTGCGAGACTCTGGGTTCAATTCAACGCTGTTACACGTTGTGAATTTTTTCTCCTGATTTGGAGTCTTATAGTGTCTGTGTGGTCATGATTAAAAAAAATTATCGGCCCCGGTTTGTCGGGTTAGGATATCCCCTTCGTCTAGAATTAAAAAAAAATGAAAAAAAGATTTTAGTTTGATTTTGATCTTGATCTCTCTTGGTTTCAGACCTATAGTTTATTGATATAATTGATTACTTACTTTGATTGTTTGAATAGATTATATATTATTTCATGATCATGAGATGAGTTCAAAATCATGCGTATCTTCACTAAGAGTTTATGCAAATTATTATAAGTGTGAATTCGATCCAACCGTTAAAATGCTACTTTTTGTATAATTATTATGACTCGTAAATATGAATATAAACTTAGTTTGGAAAAAGTGGATTTTGACTATTTAATTTGAAAGCATTATGTGAAAAAGGAAATGCAACTAGAAGAAACAAAGACAAAAATATCATTAAATTCCTATTACTTGGCAACGCTCCAAAAAGATATATGAAAAAACGAATATTATAATGGAGGGGGAAGCAAAGGGAAAATCTATGTTAGGCATATTCAATGATTAGTGATTACAATGTTCATCTCTAGTATACAGTAAATGTATTTGTGTGCTATCCCCAGTATAAAAAAAATAAACACAAAATATATATTCAAACTATTAAACTCTATCTATCTATACTAGCTCGAATTTAATAACCTAATATCTATTTTACACATACAATAAGTATATTATATAAAGTCCCCAAACACAAAACATTAAACTCGATCTGTCTTGTAGATTTACCCTAAAGATAAAGGAACAAAAATCAGCTGACATCATCTATCTCCGGACTTTGCAGTTTGCATAGACTATTCTTCTTGAGACAAAGACCATTACCCTAAAATGGGGCCGACACGAGGTACTGGCTGTTATTAAGTCTGCACGTCCTCAAATCTGTCTGTCTGCCCAAACAAGGAAAAGCACTTGGACCACACACCTTCTCAGCCACATATTCCACTTTCCCCTAATTATTTTAACAGTTTTCCTTCATCCCGTGGTTCTCTGCTTTTCCCGACCCACCTACTCCTCCCTACGTGCCTCACTCTAACCAATTCACTCTCCACGTTGATTCATCATTGGATATCAATTCCCCCGACCCACTTCACCTTGAGGGAAATATTAATATTAAATCGAGTTCAATAATTTTAATATTAATATTTTTCACAAAGTAAAGAATATTATATTGATTTTTATATATATATATTTGTGTGAGAGATATGAATACAATATTGACACTTGCCTTAGTATGTATTATGATGTGATGTTACAATACCACTAGTAAAGGTATGTACGATATTGGACTCTTCTTCGATGAATAGTTTTTTAAAGTAGGACTTTTCCATGGTCCTTATTAATTGGTGTAGTGATGTTGATATTGGAGTGTTCTCCAAGCTAAGAGTTACGGCATAGTTAGTTGGTATTTGTCCAGAACTATCTCATTAGAATAGACACAGCCCGCGGGATGTTGGGGCTGCAGCGAACCAAGTTCCGGATAATTGCAAATGATGAGACTTGAATCTCGTGTCGAAATTATGAAATTCCAATATGGGTTATACTGAGGCAACCTCACTAGTGTAAGGTCAATCCGTATTGACGTTGGGATTGTAGAGACTGATTACAATGTATGCCTTATAATTCAAATCAAAATTATGATATTATATTTTAAAATTTTGTATGATTTTGAGATGACATAATAGATTGCCGATCAGCACAGTGGATTTACTAATCCATCTAGAGCACTTCAAATTCAAATGAACTATAATTTCATTTATTTTCCATTAGTCAAATGAGTAATGCGCGTTTTCTTTCTCTTGGTATTCCAATCAAGGCAGAATCTCTAAAATATTTAGACCAATTTTTGGGAAAACATTTGTATACACCGATTTTTGGGTCACACCTGTGTAATTTGTGGATATAAATAATACACATCACTTAATATATAATTTTGAATTAAAAAATAAGTGAAATATTTTATTCACAACTACAAGGTTCACAGATGGGCCCCAAAATCCGGTTCTAATTTTCTCAATTAATGTCTTAAGCAAGGTCAATAGTCCTTTCAAATGAAACTCTGTCCACGTGCCAAGACTTACAAATTGTGTAGATCTTAGTGAGGATTTTACTCAAAACCCAGTATTTGCCATATTAGGGCTTTACAAATATTAAGCGTGATAACTGTTAACTTCGGATCCTGATCAGTATTAATTCCGTGTGCACAAATATGGCTTACTTTGATAGCCTCAATTTTTAATTGTCTATCATTGGGACAATTTGGGGTCGAGACGGGAGTTCCCAAGATCGATTCCCGACGTTGTCAAAATAATATTTGGCCAGCGACAATCACGCATCACGAACAGAGATTAGTCGAGGTGTGCGAAAACTATCCGAATCCCCGTGGGTAATCCAACCAAAAAAAAATCTAATCTATGTTTTTAATTTTATCATTTTAAACTCTATGTCAAGTGAAAATGGGAGAAAATATAATAAAAAGAGTATTTAATTTGCAAAATTGCGTAACGAATAAATTAAAAATTCAGCGATAACAATCGGAAAATTTTGTATTATTGCCAATCTCAAGTTAGTTTCCCATTGTTTTATAAAACAAATAGCTTATTGTTGTTTGTTATATTACATTAGTTGGGTGCTACTTGCTAGTGACCCATATGATATACTTGTAGAAGAAATTATTATAAAGGTCTCACTCAAGTAATAAGAGTAATAATTAATAGTTTTTGACCGTAATTTCAAACACTAAATCGAGTGTTTTTATTTTACTACCTTTTTTCTTTTCGGAAGTTTACTTAATATGGCTTAATAAATTAGTTATAGAGAAATAAAATCACGAGGACTGAGTGTAATAAAACTAGCTCACTTTTCATTATTTATTTGTAAGTCTCAATGTCTTCGATTTTTGTTTAGGCAGTAGTCGAAGGCACTCCACTTTTGTTATTGGCGCTCCAATTTTTATTTTAGCTTGCTACAAAGATAAAATTATCCTTGATTGCTTTCGAAATTAAATCAATAAAAATTGTGATGGTAAAAAATTAAAATTAAAATTAAAATTCTAGCAATGGACAACCGAAACAATGAAAATGATCTGGAGGAGTTGGATGAAAGATTAGAACTTTTAAATACTAAACGCTTTGAGAAAATCTTAGAATATTATCTAGTACTAATCAATCCATTAATAATACAATTGGTAATTTTATTTCTTCATAATTTTTCAGTCCTTTTTTGCACTTTAAACATTGTTCACTCTTGGAAATAAAAAGTAGGGCTTTTGTTCAATATTTTGCTTGATGAATTATCTCTTTCTAAAATAGTTTAAGATATTAATTTTTTTCAAAATGAGTTAATTTTTACATTTTCTTTTACAATTTGCAATATTATACTTGTGTGTTTCATACGTGGTTTGTGTTGTTTTCAATTAAAATGAATGATAATAAATAAAATAATTTCAGATTTTATTAGGTAATAACGTGAATATGAAAAAATAGGTTTTTATTTTATATTAATCAATTTTTTTCCTGAGTATTATAGAATGAAATTATTTTTTATTTGTGAGTTCACAATGTAAATATCTATAACATTTTTCATATTATCTCTAATCTTATTTTTAGATATTCTACGCTGAATGGACTTTAATATGTTTACACTAAACATATTTAACAAGTGTAAAATAAAGTGTCTTTTCCATTCCATTTACTATTGTTCGGATAACCGATTTACTATAGGCCTCTCAGTAGAGCCCAAATTGTAGTCCCCGGTCCATGATATCCAAATAGGTCCGCCGTATACGGGTCAAGAATTATTGGTAACTTCTGGAGGGTTCCAAGATGATTCTTGGCGATTCACGGTTCTCGAAATGATCTCCTGGTACCATTTTCAGTGGTTCTCGTATGTGCATTCACATGAAGAGTGGAAGTCATTCGAATCCAAATCCCCAGCTCACAAGATCGCTACTATTACTCTGGAATCTGAATCAATAAAGGGGAATTCATCTATATTTTTTGCTTGATAAGGATGAACCATTTACAATTTTGCTGCCATCCCCCCAAATTTTTTTTAAAAAATAAATTGTCTTTTAAAAATAAATTGTCTTTTAAGTACTTTCTTTCACACAATAAAAGATTGTTTTGTTTTTAAAAAAAATAAAATGAAAATTGAATTGTCAACAATTTCCTTCCTTTTATTATTCTCTCGAAGTTACCGCGGCCAAAAATGGTAATAGTAAGTTACAGACGCGGCAGTCAAATTAATGATTGAGGTTAAAATAGAAAATTCCACACTTCCTTTACCCATTCCTGAGTCACCTCTTTTCTCTCTTTCCCATACAATTTACACACACAACCGTTTTCACTCGCATTTAACCACACACAATAAAACCCACCAATACCAGTTCTAGAGAGAGAAACAAATCGAGAATCATTGGCGGTTTGGCCACCCGTACAATTGAAATTCCCTCTCTTAACTCAGGTAAAATTTCGTAAACTCAAACCCTAAATATTAGATATCCTTTTAAGTGAAATTATTTCAAATTTTCTAGAATATTATCGATTCGTTATTTTTTTCTTTTTTGATTGTCATAAATGAAAAAAAAATTCGTCTTTGATGTATCGTCTGGAATCCGATGAATGTTGACGAAGAATAGCATTAGTGGAAATCTTGGTGCTAGCTTGAGTTGAATTTCCGCTCCAGTTTATTTTAGGGAAAATTACGTGCTTAATTGAACCGATTCAAATGTAATTGAAATTCTGACGGAACAGATTATATGTTGGAAATTCTTGAAGATTAGCTGTAATCATGTATGTTTGTGTTGAGGTTTTGTGATGTTTCTTTGCGATTATGCGTTTTGTAAGTTAATTCTTGGTCAACATTAAGCTTTCTGCATTGCCAGGTCGGCGTGCATCAAGTAGCGTTATGACCTCGTCACTTCACAGCCTCTCTGGTAATTTCAGTAAAAGACTTATTGCTATATGCATGTAAAGATATTCCTTTAGTTTTTCATTTGTCTATTTTTGAATTTCGATGCGTGTATCTATTGTGTTGAACTAGAGGACCAGACTGTCCTTTTGGGCTTTACAGGTCGGTTGTGGGGAAACTATTTGAAATGAACTAGTAGAGTCGAAAGTTTAGGTTCTTCCTTGTCCATCCGAAGAAAGACGAAGCTTGATGGGTCACAAGGAAATTTCAATAAACAGGATATATCAACTTACTGAAACACAGTATAGTATTGAAATTGAGTTTTGTTCAAGAACCTAGAGGTTTTTAGATTAGGTGGAAATAGTTGAGTAGTGATTGTGAAACATGGTGTTTGATAGATCAATGTTCATATGCTAATATACTCAGGAGTACTCTACTTCCATTTAACAACCCTTTGTTGATTAGAGCAGTAGAAGATCTTCTAGGAAGTTATAACAGCTTGACTACGCCTTTTGGATGTGCAGGCTTATGCTCAGATTGGAACAGATCCACGAATTTCTGCCTAGTCGTAGCGCTATTGCAAGCTAAATGATCACATAGCCAATATTTAGTTAAACAGATCCACGAATTTCTTACAGTATTATCATTATAAGATTGACAGTGAACTTGGATGCCCTTGCACTTGTAAAGAAATTTTTGTACTTGTAAATTCCATTTTAGAAGTAAGAAACAACTAGGATTATGTAATATATAATTTAGACATGGTAACTGTATTCTCTTTTGACGTAAATATACTGGTCACGAAAATTGATATGATAGTTTGAGCTGAAAAACTCAGAGAGGCCATCATACATTATATATGTATGTATATGTATGTATGCATACACGCATGTTGTATTTTTATATTGATATGCACATAGATTCTTTTTCCTGATAGAAATGGATGACTTGATTCGTATTGTTTATCCCTTGTTCTTGTGTTTTCTGTCTTGCCTTCTACTAGCCTCTGTAGCTTTTCACAATTTGAATGATTAGCAGATAACAGTGAGGCTGATGAGCAACATCACCACACAGAGTCTCAAATCCAGTCAGGATCTCCAGTTAATGGGATATCTCATTCGGGTATTGCATCACCTATGATGCACTATGCCGCATCTGCTGCACTTGGAGCTGGACATGTAATGGTATATGTTTTGTTTCTAGTTTGACCCCAGCATACAGATGCTGGACTTTTAAGTATCCATATCTAATTTCCATTTGCAGAATCTTCTGTTTTCTAGTTTTTTTCTTATATAATGATTGTAGTCAAAATAATATCCCGAGTAATTCTCTCTAAATCTAAAATAATAGCTGCAAAAAAAAAAAAACATAGGCATTTAATAGTGTTGGAGTCATCCGTCTGGAGAAATAAATGATTGGAGTTTTCATTTTAAGTTCATGCAGCTGCATTAGTTGTATGTCTTTAATTGATTTATCTAATCTCCACACTTTCTGAATCTTGTCAACATTCGAGGGCTGATAATTACTTGTTCTCATTTTTTATTACCTTACCTGAAAATTGAGTTTTGCAGGCACAAACAGCTTACCCATATCCAGATCCTTACTATAGAAGTATATTTGCTCCATATGAAACACAGCCTTATCCAGCACAGACTTATCCTGCCCAGCCTATGGTAATTTCTATGCTTGTGTCTTCATCTTAATGAATTTTGTAGAGTTTTTGAATTTTTTAAGTATACTCTTACTTAATTAGGTCCACCTACAGTTGATGGGAATTCAGCAAGCTGGTGTTCCTTTGCCGTCGGATGCAGTTGAGGAGCCTGTCTTTGTAAACGCAAAGCAATATCATGGGATCCTGCGACGCAGACAATCTCGCGCAAAGGCTGAGTCAGAAAATAAGCTTGCCAAATCCCGAAAGGTACTGAATGAGCTTTGTTGATCTTGTCTGAAATGTTCTTATGAGTTGGATGATTGTTGAACTCATTGAAATTGTGGTTTTGGTGAATAAACCTGCTACTTTTGCTACATAGTAAGAGCTAATGATGAGTCTAATCCTGGTTCCGCAGTGTAGCACTTCCATGACCTTTGTCAGAAAGAATGACACGGCAATGAAGATCTTTTGTGATGTAATATTTTGTTCTGATTTCAGGCAATGGTTGATTTAAGATTAATTGTAACAAAAGAATAAATCTTTGTGAATCCTTAATTAGAACCCTTTAAAGTAAGCGTCACCCTTGTGTTTTACAATGGTCAAAAGGTCAGACAAGAGACTGTCACACTGACCCATGAAATTTTGGGGCAACTTAGATTGGACACGGGGAAGAAGAAATATCATCAGTTCATCCCTACAATCCTTTTTCAGCTCTTTGTTTTTCTCCCTCAAACATACTTCTGTTTATTGTTTTAAAAACTTTTATATTTTTAGGTGTATTTGGAAACGGAAATTCACTTCTTGTACCTCTTTTACATATTATGTCCAACAAGTGATTGATTGGTTTGATTCAATGTCATTCCTGTTTTTAGCCTTCAATGTAATGTTGAACAAGAGAAAAGAAGGATGGTGAGAAATCATTCTCTGGGCAACTGGACAACAGCTTAGATGCGCTGAATTGTACTTTATCTGGCTGTACCTAGATCTAAAGGCTCTTTCTCAAGACTCTTTACTGAATAATTTTTGCAGCCATACTTGCATGAATCTCGTCATTTGCATGCACTGAGAAGAGCTAGAGGAAACGGAGGTCGTTTCCAAAAGAAGAATGACAAGCAGAAACAAGAGGTGGAAGCAAGCAGTAAATCACAGGACAACATTAACCTGAACAGTGAAAAAGATGAGCATAAGAAAGTGCCTCAGTGAAGATGTAGGCTAAATGCAAGTTCATCATAAAAGGTGTGATAGGTGACGAAAGACTTATCTGATACAGTGGTTTGTTTATAGGTCAGCCGGGTTTCAAATTTTAGTTTCGTTTATGTACATTCAGTTATAGCCTTTTGTAGGTTGCCATGAATATCAAAATTGCAGTCCTAGTTATCTTCTCCAAGTGACGGTGTGACTTAAGCTCTCTCCCTTAGGTACTGATGGTTGATTTCCATATAGACTTTATTTTTTCGTATTTAAATTTTTAAGATTTAGGAATCCAGCAGAAATTCAGGGTGCCATAAGTTGCAAGAATTTGCGCCCATTTTAGGAAGATAGGAACCATTGTGTGTCTGGGATGTTCACTATGTTCTCAGTATTGTGGATAGTTTGAATAAGTGTGAATTTGTGATGCATCAAAACAAAACGGTAATTGGTACAAGAGATATATGTGGATTTGAAGTTTTGAACTTTATAATTCAATTGTTTAATACTTCTTGTGTTATTCACCCTACGCTTTTTATTTGTAGCAGAGATCCCATGGTCCATGTATATTTTATGGATAAAATCATATTTGAATTAGAATACGTGAATAGTTAATATATGACATCAAATCCATTTGTTCGTGCCAAATCAAATATTACATAAGAATTCCATTAATGAAAGTTCTAATTATTCAATTCAGAAAAAGAAAAAAAAGTTCTGAAAAGATTTTATTGTGTAGCAAATCGTAGAAGATATGCATAATTTTTAAGAAAATCATTGATTTTAAAGTTATTAATCTTTTCTTGCAATATAGATTATGTGATATAAATTAATTATTTGTATCTTCATTAGTAAGAATTATAGTATTATAATTGTTACCACTCTGTCATAACATAAAATTTAAGGTATGCATATCAGTGACAAGTGCACTGTGCACATAAATGATCACCAAAATATAACCTCAATAGAGTAGGCGTTGCCCATATTAAATCACGCTTACGAATATCCTTTAAGACCCCATTAGCATAAGGAATCATCTATTCTGCTTTACTTCTGACAAACAGAGATGACAAGCACAGCAACACAGCCCTAACACCTAAAAAGAACGATCTAGACGAGAATTGCAAGTCCCTCCTTCTTGAGGGGTATGGCTGCCTTATTCCCCGGGAAGGCACTGCGGGAGACGTCTACCAGGGCCTTGAAACTGTATGGCTCATGCATAGATATCTCTGACAGAACTTTCCTGTTCAACTGAATGTTTTCCTTCATTAATCCATGCATGAAATTTCCATAGTTCACCTGCCACGCAAATGAGGGATAAAAACAAAGAATAAATCACCTCTGAACACAACTGCAGCAACCTCAAAACTTATGCAGAAACTAGTACAGTGATAAAAGTGAACTATTTTGACAAATGATGATTTACATATTTGACATAACTTAAACGAATGATGATCTACATATTTGACAAAAGAATATGCAAACTATTTTGAGGGTGATACCAAGGCATCGCACTACAATTATTAGACACGTCTACCCCAACGCCTGCAAGCGAGTATCATTTCATCTGGTTTCACTTTTCCTCTATGAATATCCATAATTAATATGTAAATTGTTCTGATCAAAGAAGCAACACAAATCCAATCCATGAAGAAATTCTGCGTTGCTTGTCCATGTCTACGAGTCCATGTTCCGCCCTGCCTCCACAATCATATACACTCGCATCTTCTTGTACTCTTATCCATTTCTCACATTCACTCTATTCTCTCAAATAGGCCAGCATTACCTCAAGACTGTAATTTTCACAAAAATTCCCCAAATTCATAGCAAGCCTTTACCACTAAAACCCATTTCAGCCTCTATACCAAGGAATCTCTAACTATACAGCAAAAACTCACAAACACACTCATGATTTACAAACAAATAATGAAAACAATTCCAACTATACATGGAAAAATGAGTAAACAACACCACAGTTATCCTAAATAAAGCAAGAAAAATACAAAATTTAAACAAACGGAATGACTAAATAAGGCGCACATAGTTTATCAAACAAAGCACGAAAACAACTTGAAAACACGATTTATTTCGACCACACACAAAACGAATCCACGAAGAAATGCTGTGTTGCTTGTCCACGAGTCCATCTTCCTGCCTACCTCCACAATCATATGCACTCGCATATTCTTATACTCTATTCATTCTCACATCCACCCTATTCCATCGGATACGCCAATATTAAGACAAAGTAATCTTCACAGTAATTTTCCCAAAATCCCAAAACCCCAAACCCCATATCAGCCCCTAGACCCTGAAATCTCTAACCTATACTAACAAACTATACCAAAAGTACTCACAAGCACACTATATGGAAAAACTAATAAGCAATATTATGGGTATGTTTGGTTATGTTTTCAACTCATGTTTGGTCCAAAATTCCCACCAAACAATGTTTGGCTCACACAATATTTGGTCAAAAATACACTACTTTTTGGTCCAAAAAAAACATAATAATTATTTTCCATCTTTCTACACCTACTTTGTCCCTACACTCCTCTCATAATATTTTCTCTCTTCTCTCTCCTCTCTAACAGACAAAAGCTTCATGATTTGACTGCTACAGTAACTTTTGTTCCCTCTGAAAACAAAACCAAACATTATCTCACCAAAAAAATACACCCAAAAACCAATTCCCAAAATAAAACCAAACACAATCTCATCAAACACGCACGTGTCCCCATAAATTTCTCACCAAAATACCATTCCAAAACATAACCAAACATAGCCTATATTTTCCAAAAATTAAAAAAACGCCCATATTTTATCAAGCAATCAGAAAAAAACAATGAATTCAACAACCACATGGAATTTGAGGAATGAAATGAGTAGAAAGATAAAGCAACGCACTCCATGTTGTCGAGTGCCGGCGTTGATACGCTGGATCCAAAGTGAACGCATATCGCGTTTCTTATTGCGGCGGTCTCGGTAGGAATACTGAAGCGCCTTCTCCACTCTCTCCCTCGCAATTCTTATGCAATTCTTCGCTCTTCCCCGAAACCCCTTTGCCAATTTGAATACCTCTTTTTTGTTCATCTTTGATCAAGACTGCTTTTTTACTCCTCTCTCTCTCTCTCTCGGTCGATTTACAGAGGCCTTTCTTCTGGGTTTCTATATGTGGGATGTGCCTGTTGTAGGTAAGGGTTTTAGCCTTTTGGCTTTATATATATCGATCTGGTTTCAATTGTTGTGTATTAAACATTGGCCCTAGTTTAATTGCATACATCTTGGCCCTCAATACTATTGGTCCTTCTGGATTTTAGGCCTTACATAACGAGACTTGATTTGATGAGGAAAATTTGAGAGAAAATTTTGAGGATGATATTTCTCGTTTATTTTGGTAATTAAATGAGTATTAGATTATTCTATTAGACTATCTCCAACCTACTTATGGGTTGAAAATGGTATAAATGGTGTGGATTGACACTCTAACCCATACCATTTTTAACAGCAAATTTCGTGTATTTGTGATGTTGGACGCTATTTACGTAAAACTTCACATTTGCACCAAGTTTGGTGCAGGTTATGAAACCCGGCCCGGACCGGCCGGTCGAACCGGTAAAAACCGGAACCGGTCACTAGGCCGGTCCGGTTATGCCGAAAAAACGTTCGGAGCTCAAACCGGTCAAACCGGCCAGAACGGTCAGGACCCGCGGTTCAACCGGTCAGACGGTCAGAACGGTGAACCGGACAATTTTAAAAATAATGCAATTCAACCCTTAATTTCTAAAATCTGAAATTGACCCTTTAAAATCTAAAAATATGCAATTGGCCCCCCAAAATATAGGAAATACAATTATTTTTTTCATATTTTCATATATATATAGAAAATACATTTTTTTTTCATATTTTCATATTTATATATTTAATAGTATTAATTATTATTATTATTTTGCATAAATTATGACATCACGGTCGACCCCGGTTGACCCGACGGTTGAACCGGTGACCCGTGACCGGTCACTTTTCCGGTTCACTGTCGGTCCGGTTTTCAGAACATTGGTTGGTGCAATCCTCTTTTTCTTTATTTAGTTGCATATTAGTTTTTGATTATCTTTCTTTTGCAATTTAGTCCTTAAAACTTATGAAATATAATAGAGAGAGGAGGAGAGGGAGGAGAGGGAGAGGAAGAAGAAGAAAAGGGGGGGGCGGGTCGGGTTTTTAGGGGTGGGGGGGGGATGGGAACGCCTATTACAGCGGGTCGGGTCGAACCGCTGTAATTGTTAAGGTGGTCATATTACAGCGGTTCGCACCGAACCGCTGTAATAGTGGCCTATTAGAGCGGTTCGGGTCGAACCGCTGTAATAGGTTCGAACCAAACTTCATTTTTGTAGCGGTTCTTTCCAAACCGCTGTAATAGGTATTTTTTACAGCGTTTGTACTTAGAACCGCTGTAATAGGTGCGCTGTAATAGCATCTTTTTGTAGTAGTGTAACTGGTTCGAGAAGTTAAGGGAGGCTCTTCACAGATATGGTTTTGTTTAGTCCAAAGCCGATTATTCTTTATTCACTTATCAAAAGGGACGCGTGTTTTTGGGGCTCCTCGTTTACGTGGATGACATAATATTGATGGGAAATAATGGTATGGCCTGTTCAAATTTTAAGTCTTATCTTCACAAGTGTGTTAAGATTAAAGACTTAGGAAGTTTGAAGTATGTTTTTGGGCATAGAAGTGGCTCGTTCTTCCACCGAAATTTTTCTATGTCAGCGAAAATATACGATGGATATTTTGTCAAAAACAGGGCTCAGTGGATGTCGACCTGCTAATATGCCGATGGAACACGGCCATAAACTTGCATTGGCCGATGGGGACTTAGCCGCTGATGATGCATCTTACCGCCGGCTCATGGGTCGCCTTATCTATTTGACTATCACTAGACCCGAGATCACTTATGCGGTTCATGTTCTTTCCAGTTTGCTCATTCTCCTGACAAGTACATTATGAAGCTACTCTAAGGTGTGCGATATCTTAAAGTCCATCCAGGACAAGGGATTATGCTTCGAGCATAATGATTTACAGCTGCGGGTCTTTTGTGATTTGGATTGCGAGCTGCCCACTTACTCGTCGATCTATTATTGGTTACTTTGTTATGCTTAGTCAATCCCATCCTTGGAAGACCAAGAAGCAGACCACAATCTCTCGGTCCTCAGCGGAGGCGGAGTATCGAGCCATGGCGGCTGCGACGAGTGAGCTTATCTGGCTTAAATCTTCTTTGCTTCGTTAAATGTTGTTTCTTTCGCACCTTTGACTCTTTTTGTGATAGTCAGTCGGCTATCCACATTGCAGCGAATCCAGTTTTCCACGAATGTACTAAACATATTGAAATTGATTGCCATTTCGTTCGGGAACGGGTTCAGGCTGGCGAAATTGTTACTTCTCATATTCTGTCACAAGCTCAGCCTGCGGATCTCTTTACTAAAGCACTCGGCCGCGTTCAGTTCACATTTCTTCTTGGCAAGTTGGGCATTCATGATCTACATGCACCAACTTGAGGGAGAGTATTGTAATTTCCGTGTATTTCCGTGTATTGTGGTTTCATATTAGGCTTTAGTATTTTACCTTATTTAGTTGTCCACCTTATATAGGTCTCCTTGTTTCCTTGTGTTTTACATATATATATATATAGTTTGTAGTAGGGTATTATTTTGCAGCAGCAGTAATAGAGAAAAACGTTTTCTCTTTTCTTCTTGTTCTCTGATTATTTTCATTGAGTCAATCTACAATGTATGTATTCAAGTCGAAGTCCAAAAATGTGCAGAAAACGTCAAAAAATCATCCTGAACTGAGGAAAATTTTTTTTTTGCAAAAAAACTACTCTAATGTCTCTTTTTTAGCATGTCGTATTTCTTCACTTGGGTATTGAAATAAACCAATTTTTGCACCGTTAAAAATTTTGTGAGTCAATCTACAATTTATGTGTTCATGTCAAAGTCTACAAATGTAGAGAAAATGACAGAAAATGAGCCCGAACTAAGGAAAAAGAATTTTTTTTACCTAAATCCTCATATAAATTCAACAAATTTTAAAAACAATAAAAATGAAGGCGCCTTTACCAACAGTGACATAATTTTTTTTTTTAAAAAAAATATAATTTGAAATGATGCTTTCAAAACAATTTGAAAAATTTGAAAAGATAACTACTGGGAGGGAAGTTAATAATATTATTTAAAATAAAGTTAATTTAAAATTACCAAAAATTAGAATTGAGTTTTTAGTAGGTCAAAATCGGTCAAACACTTCCTTCCTATATTAATTTTAATAGAATAGATAGATTTCCCTTTTTAACTCTTTCAATATTACCATGTTTGGGTATCCCAACATGCCACGGGCTACTTTCCCCCCCCCCCCCCAACCCAACACCAACAATTCGAAATTCTATTTATAGAATTTATTATTGGTCTTTGGTATTTTCTAATTTGAAATATTAAAATTGAAGAACTCAATACTAAATTTCGGTGTTGTGATTACTTCATAATTTGATTTTAGAAACAATATTGTATTAGAATATTTATGAAACTATTGCAAATATTATTTATATATATTTAATTTGTAGATACTATATTTACATTACTGATGCGGTCCGATTTTCTAAAAAAAATATTGGAGATACTAAAAAACATTTAGAAAGGAAGAACAAAATGACTTTAGGAGAGGGAGGCCTGGGTGGCGGTGGGGACGGAGGTCAAACAATGGTTGATTGGTGGTGGCGGACAGTCGGGACGGTGAGGGCGGGGCTGGTTCGGATGGTGTGCTTGTGTGTGTGTGTATATAAATACATATATATATATATATATTATTATTAATAATAATAATAATAATATATTATATAATATTACGTCTATTGATTAATAAATGTATAGATTTAATCTCGACCGTCGATTTTATCATATAAGATCCAATGGTGTTAGATTAGGGGCAAAAAAGTTCAATAAACTCAAAAAAAATATAAATATTCGCAATATTCGCGCGTGGAGCACGTAAGGGGGTTAGTTGCATATTTTTTTATAGGGGGTGTTCTGTGAATTTTTATATTACGGGGGGCTTTCAAATAATAAGACCTATCACAGGGGGTACATGAGATTTTACTCCATATAATTTATGTTTTCATCTCTGATTTGGGCAGCCGTGTCAAAATCAGCTCCAGTTTTCTTTTTCTTTGTCTCTCAAAAGATAAAACTAGATTAAAAAGGCTCGTCCATATTCATTTTCCTGGGCTTTTCATCCTGGATAGTTAACACTAGTACTCTTTTCTGCACTTTATTTTATTTGTTTACTGCAATACGTGTTCCAGATAAATATATGTTTCCTTCAAACAAATATTGATACTAATAACTGCATAATACAAACTATTTTCAATTATTTACGATCTCATTAATAAATAAATTACACACTTATTGGAGGGGAGACATCTCCGCGCTCCCCTCTCCCCAAGAAAGAAAAAAAGAAGAAAAAACATATATAAAAAACAACAATTCTTTTTTCAAATTATATATGATGCTCTTTTTAATCCCTCTAAACACTCTGTTCAAATTAGTATTCTATCTTATATTTTACATTTTGTATACATGTTATATTGTTAGTTTTTGTTTAAACATTTTGGATGACATCATCTGATACGATCAAAGATTATTCGTATCAAGAGAATTTATTTTCGAGTCAGGAATTAACTCCAAAAAAATATAGAGAGAAGAGATAATAATTTTAGAACTAAACCGCCTCCCGAATACGCTAGGGGATCTAGATGTGATACATAAACAAATTGATGGTACTATTAATGCCCTTAACTTCGATCCGGACATGATGCATCTTCAAATACACACGGGTTGGACGAAACCGCCTCCCGAATACGCCAAACTCAATGTTGATGTTGTAGTGGCATTGGGAGGCCAAACGGGGGTTGGAGGTACCCTTAGGAACGAACATGGAACATGGTTAAGGGGGTTCAGTGGTCGCATTGACCCATGTTCATCGCTGGAGGCAGAGATGTGTGCCATACTCATGGGACTGGAGATGGCGTGGGCCGCAGGTATCAAGAAATTAATTGTTGAATCAGACTCTCGAGCTGCACTTAATAGTATTGTGGACGCCTCCACGGAGCATCATCATTTTGATGTGATCTCTCACATTCGTTGTGTGCAAGATCGAGACTGGGATGTCTCATTTCAACTGGTTTGGCGGGAAGCAAACCAAGTAGCGGACGCTTTAGCTAAGTTGGGGCTTAATTCGCACATGCACCTCACGGATGCACCACACTCACAAGTCTATCACCTCTTAGATAATGATAGAGAATGCATTACATGGCCTCGTTTTGTGACTATTAGCCTGGGTATGTCGGGCTAGATGACAGTTTTTGGGTACCCCCCTCCATTGCAATGACAAAAAAAAAAAAGAACTAAACCTTTTTCTTCTTCATTCTAGTCCAAATCTGGAATCCCCGTTTTACAATATTTGATTACCGAAAATAAAGGACTTAGAGGGTATTTGGCTAAGCTTATCCAAAACATCTTATAAGCTCCTACATCTTATAAGATGTTTTAAAAAATAGGATTGAATTATTTTTTTAAAAACAGTTTATAAGACTCAAACATCTTGGCTTTGTTTATTTCTATTTTGGGCTAAATTTTTGGCCCAATACCCAACCCAAAACATGTTTGGATCTGGGTTATTTGGCCAAACAGCCCAATCCATATTCGGCCAAAATTTTCAAATATGTGTTGTCCCCATACTTTTGCTTTGTATGTGCTGTCAGTTATGTCACTTCGCCCACTTTTGTCTTCTATTTCCACTCTTTTCCATTTGACCACAATACACCAAGTACACACACATATATTACCATACTTAATAGGAGTGAATGACATTGCTACAGTAAAATGTGGTTGTCCATGCTCTGCCTTTGCTTTCCTTCCCTGAAAATGTATACAAAAATATATAAATATACACACTAACACACCACTATCACTAACACACATATATATTATACAAAAGTATATACACTAAAAAAAGTTAATATAAAAAATATATACAAAAATATATAAATATACACACTAACACACCACTATCACTAACACATATATATATTATACAAAAGTATATACACTAAAAAACAATTAATATAAAAAACTAAAAAAATTTAATACACTAAAAATTTAATATAAAAAATATATACATTACCATACTTAATATATACCATTACCGGTGTGTTTTTGGGGGGTTTAAATCCAAATTTGGGGAAAATCTTCTTCTGTTGGTAGGGTATGTATAGCTATTTTTCCAGGTTTAAGCTTTCAAATTTTATGTTGTTATTAGCTTTTATTTCATTTTCTGTATTCTACAATGGGGTTTTCTGATTTCCGTGTAGGGCATGTTTTGGGGTGGATCTTATCAGATTGTTCTCTTTGGAGATTCAAATCTCTGATTTTGATTTTCGAATAATGGCACTTCTCGAGGAGAAGAAACGCAACTCTTTATTTTCGAGAAATTTCGTTTCGAGCAGAGAAACAATAGTAGATTGTTCTGTAACACTTTGGAGATTGAAATATCTGATTTTGATTTTCGAAAACTCTTTATTTTCGAGAAATTTTGTTGTGAGCCCAGGAAACAATCGTAGTTTGTGAGGAAATCTTGCAATTTCAAAATTGCCCACCAGTTTCGGTTCTTTGAAACCAAAAACAATTTCAGACTTCTCGGTGGAAGAGAAATGAAACTTGAAACCTTGGTTTCTGAAACAAATATATTGTTAAATGCTTGATATAATTATCTCGACAATTTGATGAGAGAGTTTTGACGAGCTCGAGCTCGAGCTCGACAGGTAAAAAATGAGCTCGGCTCGAGATCGCGAGCTCGAGCTCACGAGCTCGAGCCGAGCCCAAGTTCGCGAGCTCGCGGTTAACTCTCGAACTCGAGCTCGAGCCCACTAGCTCGAGTCTAGCTCTCGAGCTAGCTCGAGTTCGAGAGCCACTAGCTCGAGTTCGAGAGCCACTAGCTCTAGCTCGAGCTCGAGAGCCACTAGCTCGAGCTCGAGAGCCACTAGCTCGAGCTCGAGAGCCACTAGCTCGAGCTCGAGATCCACTAGCTCGAGCTCGAATAACAACAAAATCAGAATCACATTAAAACAGAAAATTACCGGGATGAAAGGTGGTTTAGGGCAATTTGCGGCGACGACGGAGGATGGCGACGGACTGTGAGAAGAGGCCGGACTGCGTGACTGGAAGGACGGAGGCTGCGTGATGTGAGATGAGGCCGCCGGCCGCCGCTGCGTGACTGTGGAGGGCGGATCTGGTGGAGGGCGGTGGTGTACGGAAACAATGTTTCACCTTTCACCTTTCACCTTTGAAAGGCAGATCTGGAGCAATGGTCCTTCATAAAGTCGATACATATGTTCATTGGCATGGTGGAGGCACCGGAGATGAGAATCACTGCCATGGAGAACTCTTGAGTTGGAAACGATTACGGACTCTTGAAGCTTTTTGGTTGGGTGAGGAGGAGGAAGATCCATCTGGCTCTCGGATTGGGGGAGACGACAATGAGGATGCACATTCTGCTATAGGCATGTCTCCTTTTCAGGCAATCTATGGCCGGCCACCGCCATCCATACCTTCCTACACTGTGGGGTCAACACCAGTAGCTTCTCTCGAGGATTCCTTGCGCATACGCCAACATCTTTTGGCAGATCTCAAACTCAATCTACAGAAAGCCAGTCAACGGATGCAAGATCAGGCTAATAAACACAGATCGGAAAAAGAATTCACAGTGGGTGATTGGGTTTACCTTCGTTTACAACCCTATCGCCAGATCTCGATCGCCAAACGCCATACCAACAAGCTGAGCCGCCGTTACTTTGGCCCTTTTCAAATACTCCGCCGCATCGGCGCTGTCGCCTACGAACTGGATCCACCGCCGGAAAGTCGAATCCATCCCGTCTTTCACATTTCCCTTCTGAAACCGTGTCATGGACAGCCACCACAGCAAATCTCGTCTCTACCTCCGATGATTACAACTACAACACCGTCGCTGCAGCCTCTGAAGATTTTGGATGCCCGTACTGTTAAGAAGAAATCTGGACTAGAGAAACAAGTTTTGGTCAAATGGGATATGTTGTCTGAAGAAGAAAGTACATGGGAACCCTTATCCCTCTTCCAACGTTCTTTTCCACTCTTTGACCTTGAGGACAAGGCCAATCTCGATGGACCGGGTATTGATACAAACATTGAAGCCCAAGAAGACACAACTCCTAAAGACAAGCCCAAACGTATTAAACAAAAGCCCAGCTGGTGGAAAGACTATAGGCCCTTTTAGAATAAGATAGGTATATTAGATATTTTGAGTTTTGAATTAAAATCAATTATAGTACAGCTGTCATAGGATCCGGCTATGAGGCCTGGTGTACTGTATTTAACAAACTGAGTGGAATGAGAAAAGGGCAGAAAAAAATTGTTTCAAATATTGTCTTCTTCCTCACGTAAATTTCTGGAGTTTTTCTTATCCTTTTCCTCAAATCAAAGGATTATCTCGTCCATAGCTATCAATTGGCCCACCAAAAATTGAGTTTGTCCTTGAAAGAGGATAGCATAATAAAACGCGTTGATTAGTTAAGTTGGAGACTTTTTGAGTTGAGTTCGGAAAGAGATGGAGTTTTAACTTTGATCAAAGTTGAGCGAGCACAAACTAGAAAAACATTTTTTTTAAGATTATTAAATATTAACATTAAATATATTATTTTATATTATATATATATATTACAAAATGAATAAATATTTGTTATTTACAATTTGGGAGCCAACTCGCAAACTTGTGAACATATATAATTAGACTCAAGCATGACTCGGTAAAAAGCTCGACAATTATGCTTGGCTCAAATTACGAGAAAAAATTAAGTTCGAACTGGCTCGTAAGGGTAGCAAGATGACTCGACTAGATGCTCATTACACTTTTCGCTATTAAAAAGTCTGACTCAAACATATTTTCATCGTCATATCTCTATTTCCTTAAAAATAATTTTTTTTACTTTTTTGGAAAAATTAAAAAAAAAAACATTCCATCTAATCGGCCTTTCTTTTTTTTATATATAAATAATTATTCAATTGGGCCCTCAGTCCTTGGCTCCTTGCTCTTGATGTGGTGATATAACACATCCATAATTAGGAGACGAAAATCTCGTGAAGAAAATGGCAACAATTGTGAAATTGTGGACTACAATTTCTTTCATGTGTTCGGGTAGGGAATATGATAGAATGAGAAATTTATGAGGTTTATTAATAAGCAGTCCTTTTTATAATTTTCAAAAGTTATTGGTAGTAGTAGTAGTATTTATTATGGACGGTTGCCACCTTTCCCCGCAATTAATTTGATTAGGAAATTAGCATCCTACTTGTGAACTTTTATATTATGATTAAATACAAAATGCTCCTAAATTATATTTATTGTCGTATATAGCCTCCGAACTAAGTAATGTAATAAACTAAAAAATTTAATACACTAAAAATTTAATATAAAAAATATATACAAAAATATATAAATATACACACTAACACACCACTATCACTAACACATATATATATTACACATATATATATTATATTATACAAAAGTATATACACTAAAAACAATTAATATAAAAAATTAAAAAAATTTAATACACTAAAAATTTAATATAAAAAATATATACAAAAATATATAAATATACACACTAACACACCACTATCACTAACACATATATATATTATATATTTGTATATATTATATATAATCATATACTGATTTTTATTGATTCAGAGTTGGATTGAGCAAAAGAAGATGGAAATTCGAGTAAAGTGTGAGTGAGTGAGTAAATGAGTCCTTTTATTGCGTGAAGAAGAACCTGATTCTCTGAACATCCCCCATATAAAAAGTACATATATATATATATACACACACACACACTTTTCATTTCTCTCCATCTTTTTCCTAACAAACCCCACTTTATTCTCCTTAATAGTTTCCAGTCTTCTCTGTCTTTATGTCTACACACACACATATACATATATGTATATGACAGTATATCCTCTGCTCTCCGTTACATAGAAATTAAAGAGAAATCCATTTGTTATTTCTTATTATGATGATTTGAAGATCTGAGTGCAATTAATGAGTTGGGATTGAATCAAAATTGGGTGGTGAAGTTAACTCTCTCTATTTTGTTACTTTTTTACCAGAAAAAGACAAGATTGCTGAAGGCCTGCTGCATGTAGAGGATTTATTATTCTCCAGTCGGTTGCATTTATCATTTTCTGGTATGATATGATCTTCAAATTCATATATGTATATGTATGTATAGATGACGATGATGGTGAAATTACAGATAGATCCTTGACCTTTTTTTTTAATTTTGATGGTACTAAACAACAAATAAGCCATCGATGAGTGGTAGAAACATTTAATAGTGTTAATTAGTAAGAATACTATAAAAGGGGAGGAATTGAGTTTGTTTGGGGGAAGAAAAATAATTTGGATAATATTGGATTGACTTTGGGGCAAGAACATGTGAGTTCTTGTTATTTTCTCTTTATTGTTCACTTTTGAAAGTTAAAAACATAAAGAACAAAAAAAGTTATTATTAAAAAAACCCATCTATTTCTCCGACAACATTAATTTCATGATTATGGTCCCAATTTTACATGGTATTTTATAACCTATGTGATGACAATAGGTTGGCTCAAAGTTAGCTCACACTTATTACGAACTTTGGACTTGTATCCTTCCGGCTCACACTATCCATTTTTCTCAAAGTAGTATTCAATAAAATACATAATAAGATATTAATTTATAATAATACACTAAATAAAATTTACGGAAATAAATATATAATACACTAAATAAATTTACGGAAATTAAGTGCCCTTGTGCAAATTGCTTGACCTCGTACATTCATATTCAAATTAAGTACATTGTTGGATCAAATTGATATTTCGAACTACTGTAAAATTATTGTGCAATTTTCATTCTACTCTTATTATAGGGTAAGCCCCTTTTATGAAACGAATTTGCACATTTTTTGACGCGGTACCTTCATACGCTCTAATTGATGCCCTCTTATACACACCAATTACATCATCAAAAAATTGATTAACACAGTAAATATTTAGTGTATCCAACTCAGTTGTTTGCGACAACACGTACAAAATGTAGCTTAGCTCGCAATCAGAACTCGAGAAGTTGAATATCGTGACCTCTTTCAATGACTCCAATCCCATTGTTTGCAACTTCCAGTCCTTTACGTAGTTGGATACACTAATGCCCGCATTTTCCCATGGTGCACCCTACACATGTTAAGTCAATTACAATTTTATTTTAGAAGATCAAACAAAAAACGTGTTTAATAAACCATGTAATAACTAATAAACCACAAACAATAAAACTTAAAATATTACCACCAAATCGACTTTAAGTTTATTCAAGCCTGTACATCTACTGATGAGCACCAATGTGACAGCAAGATTGTCAAGCAGCTTCGAAGACCTGATCTCTAGACAGTGCATATTAACAAAAAAATACCTCGCCATAATGCGATGTAGAGACTCCACATGCGCCAACCTCTAACCAAACAATTAAAAAAAATCAAAAAACTTCTTAAAAGCATTTGCACTTATTCAAACAATGATATATAGATATACCCTAACAAAATCAACCGGCACACGTGCTCGTTCGCTGGACAGCAATTCTTTCGTCATTTTTACAAACTCTCGAAGTAGTCGATATGTTGAGCAAGTTGATCCGATGTATTGTACATGACGGTGTACTATCCACTGTAGAGAACGAGCTAACGGCCCCATTACTTGTAAATGACCGGGACCCTGTTCATCTTGTTTCAATAAAATAACAAGGACATCTACATTGGGGAAGTGTACTTTTATATTCACATTTCCTTGGGCTCGATTGAATGCCATCTTGAATATTTTTACAGAAGGCAAATATGCCTGAAATTCTGTTAGTCCTCTAAAATCACAATTGAATAACTGCAAATCATTCAACTGAGGACACCATTTTCCAAGTCGTAAAGAAAATGTGTTATCATACAGCACAATGTACTTCAATATGAGTCTTTTTAAATTTCGTAAATTATATCTATCTTCCCACCTAACAATGTAGTTCGGTAGATATAATTTTAACTGAATAACAGTTTGTGAGAAAAACAGACCGTTGGGGAGTGAAGTGGATAACCGACCGACTAATTTCAGTATGCGCACAGAATGATCTATTCCAAAAGCCACCCACTCTTGCCTTATCGAATGCAATGCCTCGGCCCCCATTGGTAACTCAAAGCTCAAAGTTTCAACCACACTTTCATTATGTTCAAGTATAGTGCGATTAACAAAATGAATAAAATCTAAACCATGATAACCCCTTTGTTCGAAACGGTTAATATCGAATAAAAGAGTAGGGATGGAATACCAACAATGTTGAAAATATTTTGATAAAAGACCTAATCGGGCAGCCTCCACAATGCATGCATCCCTTGATAACCTTCCCATAACATGAAAAATTATATCCTCACAAAGGAAACTAAGTTTATTATTAGAAATTGTACCTCGTTCCATGGTTGTTTATATGAACTAACCCTGTTTATACTCTGTTTCTACTTGTGCAAGATGATCCCCTGAATTCCCTGTTTATACTCTGTTTCTACTCGTGCAAGATGATCCCCTGTCTCCCCTGTTTATATCCCCTCTTTTTCGTAGAAGATGATTCTAACAAATATTCCCTATTTATACTCTGAAAATTCTTTGTAGGGTTTGGTGGAGGAAGATATTGTTCAATTTTGATCCTCACTAACTTTAATTAACCTGAATTATACTCTGATCCTCACTAACTTTATTTATACTAACTTTAATTAACCTTTATCAAGGATATGGAATTTCAAGATCTATCCAAAATCTTTCATCGAGATAAGGAAACAACTTTAGGGTACAAAAAATTATTATTAAACATAAGCACATTATTAGACATTACTTAATGATAGATATATCTTTTTAAAGTTAAAAAGACACACGACTCTTAGAATTTCTACATTTAATTTTTAAAATTATAAATTGAATATTTTTTATAATTGATTGTTTAGGGTTTGGGAAGTCTTCTTTTGTTATGATTCTTAGTGGAGTTAGTGGTTTGATTAGTGGAGATAGTGGTGTGATTAGTGGGGTTAGTGGTGTGATTAGACAGACTTTAATTATGGGTAGAATTTGTGTTGGGTGACCACCGCCACATTAGATCCCTTGCTTGGTTTCTTGAGCAATTTGCATTGTATGACGCATTTTGCAGAACTGAAATTGTTGATTGAAAAGATTCTGAATGTGCTAATCGGTTCAGTAAGTGGATAACAATTATATGTTAATCTCAACAGACTGACTATGCTAATCATTTCAGTCGATATCAATTATATTTTAATTATAAGTGGCGAGCAGCAAGACGGAAAAAGAACATCATTATTATCCTTAATTGTATTTAATAATTAAGTTGTTATCAATGGTATTTTAATGATTAAGTGAGGTACAGCAAGGAGGAACGAAGATGTAGTTTAATATTTAGTATTATCTTTAATTGTATTTGCTTATTTAAGGATGTGAGAGTTTTGAAAGAAAACTCTACATCATAAAAAGTGGACCATATCCGTAACTCATATATCTACCCAATATCTTTCATCGAGATAAGGAAACAACTTTATGGTACAAAGAATTATGATTAAACATAACCATATTATTAGACATTTTTCACTTTTTTACTCTTAGATTATTGGTAATGGCATATTTAGTTTATTAGACAAAAAAATAGTGATAAAAGAAAAAAAACAATGAAATGAAACGATGGACCCAATTTTAGTTATACTAACTTTAATTAACCTTTATCGAGGATATGGAATTTCAAGATCTGCCCAAGATCTTTCATCGAGATAAGGAAACAACTTTAGGTTAATATCAAATAAAAGAATAGGGATGGAATACCAACAATGTTGAAAATATTTTGCTAAAAGACCCAATTGGCCTTCCTCCACAATGCATGCATACCATGATAACCTTCCCATAACATGAAAAATTATATTGTCACAAAGAAAACTAAGTCCATTATTACAAATTGTAGCTCGTTCCATGGTTGTTTCTATGACTATCCACTGTTTATACTCTATTTATTTTCTCTCTCGTATGAGAGTTTGTTTACTCCACATGAATTTTCTTACACTCGATTTTTTCATCCTAAGATTTATTATTTTGAAAAATCTCAATATTTGGTACTTCAATTATGGATTCCTAAATTTAAATATCAAAGTTATTTGATGTACAAATAATTTGTTACGTATATCTTAGAATTTCTAAATTTAATTTTTTAAATTACAAATTGAATATTTTTTATATAATAGGACAAACTTGCATAAAAATTTATTTTCTATATTTAAAAAAAGGTAACTACTGTATCTTCTTCTTATGTTTCTCTTTTTTACTCTTAGATTATAAGTAAGGGGATATTTCGCTTATTAGGTAAAAAAATAGTGATAAAAGAGAAAGACAATGTAATGAAACGATGGACCCAATTGACAATGTGGTAGTTTCTTTATATGTTATCTTATTCCATTTGGATATTTGTGGTCCTATCATCTATGTACACATTAGTGTGCTAAATTTAAATTAATGTCATATATATATATATGTATGTATGTATATATATTATACCATGTGATCCGTTCACCTTTGTTGAGACCAAATAACTTGGTTAACCTTTATTGAGGATATGGAATTTCAAAATATACTCAATATCTTTCATCGAGATAAGGAAACAACTTTATGGTACAAAGAATTATTATTAAATATAAGCACATTATTAGACATTATTTAATGATATATATATCTTTTTAAAGTTAAAAAAAACACGACTCTTGACATTAAAGGACACGACATCTCTTGACATTAAAGAAAACGAAGACTCTTGACATTAAAGTGACCACAGTCACACGACTCTTGACATTAAAGGACAAGGAGCCTGAGTAAAACCAGAAACGTCTTCTCTTCCATATATATAGATATATATAATCCCATGTTTTTGCCACCACTGACCACCCCTATCGGAAAACCAAAAATTATTTTCATTTTCATCATCAAATTACGATGGAAACTGGGCAAAACAGTGGATTATTATCTGATTATAGTAGTGGTTGGAATTTACAACCCGATTTTTCCATTTGTTATCCGAACAAGTTGTTGTTCAACCTTATTTATGTGAAACATTATCGAACTATAAAATTTGTATTTGATTTTGATTAGCGATATTAAGGAGTGCGATATATGTTGTTTTATCAACTTTCACGTGTATGAAGTAAAACAATCTATTCGGGTTTCAATGGGATATCAACGAATAATTTTATATAAAATAATGATGTCAAAATAATTTTGTTTTTTTAACGTACTGATATTTAATCACTTTTTATATTGCCATTGAAAATTATATACTTACCATTTGCATGCAATTTTTTTTACTCATTTTTTACATATAAGTCTGGGCATTATTGACCGCGCAACGCGCGGTTCTTGCTTTTCCCTAGTAAATATATAGCCGTGTATATATATATATAGAGAGAGAGAGAGAGAGAGAGCAGTATATAATATATATCATATATAACATAATGCAATAACATACGTATATGATATATATATTTACATAATATAATATGATATATATACACATATGTATATTGCATGTATACGTCTAGTAAATACTATAGATATTATATACATATATGTATATGTTTTTTTGGTAAGCTATGTATATATGTATATTACATATACATTTGCGCATAGATATTATAATATTATATACGTATATATACCAAAGTATATATGTAAATATAATACATAAGATATATATTACATATGTATATATATGTACAATACATAAACATATATATAGGTGTATATAATATTTACAATGTTAGTATATTATATATATGTGCACATATGTATATGGTATAGCAATATGCATAAATTTATTGTACGTGTAATATGTATGCGTAAATATGTAATACATATCAAGACTATAATTTATTTTTTACTATATTATATTTTCATAGTATATATTATAATAAATATTTATATTTATATTATATAAAATTTAATATAAGTATATATATTATGTATACACTACATAATATAGTGCACTCTTATTAATATAAATTACTTACGCCAATTACAATATATATATATATATATTTGATCTGACTCAAATCCGAGGACTCAAGTTTCTCAGTCTGGAATGGCTCGAATCCCTCATCGAGTATAATAATGAAGTATTGTGGTATTCAGGTCGTACTCTCGAACGAATCTACACTCCCAAACGAATCTACACTCCCAGTTTGTATTTATATAGGATCGTACTCCTCAGTCTATAGACTCGTCAGGTATATACGAGGCTAATTTGTCAGAGAATATTCTTCTTTTTTCCTTCCCCCTCCTGAATGTAATGAGGGGGTATTTATAGAGAACACCCTGTACCAATAGTAGTTGGCCATTCACAGGATGCTAACAGGTGGCAGCAATGGACGGTGGATGACTCGTACTAGTGGGGTCGGGTCATGGAACGACCCGACCCGATACTGTTACTTAGCGCGGACCTAGTCTAGTGAATTCAGTTTTTGGGCCTCTGGTGGGCCTAAATTCTTTATACAACTGGGCTTGGGCCTTATGGCATAGTGTATTGTTTTTACTATATCATTAAGTCCCCACTTTATCAGTGTGAAGAATTAAACGTGTAACGACTTGAATTCATACTGGTGAAGTAGTACACAATTCTTTATTCGGCTTATGTAACCGAGTCGTTCTTCGTATTTTATTTTATAATAGTGGGGGCGTAACGACTTGAATTCATACTGGTGAAGTAGTACACAATTCGTTATTCGGCTTAGTGGGGGTTTTTATTCAACCGTTTCTTCTCCTCCCTTTATTATTCCATATCCTACTTTATTACTGGTTTTAACAAGAGTGTTACTTTGACATTAAATGCGCTTTAATTATCTTTTTATCTTGAGAGACGTGCCGCCGCAGTAATTATACCAGTCGTCACATCCCTAATTCTCAAAAGTCTCGACTCATAATGACCTCGGTTACTGGTCATTAAACACATCCCTACACTCTAACCGTCGGATATGAATGATCCCAACCGTTCACATCTCTTCATCTTCTCTCCCTATAAATAGTCCCCCAAACATTTTTACCTTTCACTTTCACTTTTACTTTCTTAGAGAGAGAAAAGTAAAAATCTTCAGCAACGCCGAGTTGAATCCGGATTCTCCATCATCAGCCTCGTACGTCTTCTTCTCTTGCTCTTTTTTACTATGGCTGAATCCGAATTCTCCATCATCAGCCTCGTACGTCTTCTTCTCTTGCTCTTTTTTACTATGGCTCTTACTAGGTCGTCCACTTCTGTTAACAATAACGAGATCTCAAGTTCTTCTAGTGAGGGGTCCGGGTCAAATGCCATCGATCATTTGGTCGAAGGATTCGTTCCGCCAGTTGACGTTCCCGAGTCATCACGGAGGAACGACGGTGGGGAACTCGTAGATCTGGAGGGTCCCGCCGATATGAATACACACATCACTTGGCTAAACCAAGTTTCAACCGTAAGGCCAACCAGGGAAAACGAGTTGAGGGTCAGACATTTTATCCCTCCCAGTTATGAAATTCGGTTCCCCGATCCTTCAGATCGTATGCACAAACCACTAATAGGTTTTCGTACCTTTCATCTCACCCATTTGATTTCCGGTATTAGATTTCCCCTCCACGCCAGCATTAATGATAGTTTATTAAGCTATGGGCTTTGTCCCACCCAACTTTTGCCCAATTCTTATAAGCATATAATAATTTTTATAATTTTAATGACTGCTCATGGAAAAGAAGCAAGCATAGTTAATTTTCATAGGATGTTTTATCTTAATCGTTGTAAAAAAGCGAATCAGCGTGGTTTCTTTTATTTTTCGCCCCGTCAAGATGCAATTCTGCAAGCCCATACTCGTGATTCCTTCGGACGGTGGAAGGATAAATATATTTACATCTCTCCCCCAAAAAATGAAAATTGGCTCGTTCCTAGGCAATGGTGCGTTCGTGAATGAGAGTTAGAAATAGGAAATCCTACATGGGAACGAGGGTTTTAAGAGGGGTTTGTTTCTGTCCCTTTCGTGCCAGAAAAATTAATGGAGGAGGCCATACTCGTTGCTTGCGATCTGAGCTCCGCATCTATAGCTGGGGTTCCCAACTTAGGTAAGAGTCGTTGCTTTTACCGCTTTTATTTATTCTGTATATTGAATGTAAGATCTATCTTATTTTGCAGAGATGGCGACTCGTGCAGCTCGTCTTGCCGCCCTCCGTGAAGAGGAAGAGATACCCGCTACCGAGGGTTCCACAGGGCAGTGGAGAACCAAAACGCCACTCCAACAGCCACCCCCGGAGACCTCTCGTGGGTAAGATCGACCATTGGCCAGAATCGTCACTCCAGGGTTTCGTGAAATCCCTAAGACTCGTCCGGAAGCACGAGTCGAGATTATTGCTGATGAGCGTACAGAGCTCGAGCCTGGTGTTCATGCTGAGCACCCACCCCTGGCTGGAGCCAACCGAGCTAAACGGAGAAAGGAGACACCGTCCTCCGACGATCAAACTCCCCACGGTACTCGACCATCTTCAGTAGAACTCGTTCAGAAGTTGGAAGCCCTGTATTTGAAAGATTTTAAAGAATATAAAGTGTCGGATCGATGTCAAGAGGATCCAGAAAATGCTCCCTTCGTTCCAGATTGGAGGATTTATCCTCAGAGTTCTATACTAGCGGGTCCCCAAGGGACAAATGTGGCTCTGGAGATGTATCGCAATATGCATCTCCCTCGCGACAAAGCTATCCTGATCGAGCAGTCGTATACAGCCGTGGAAAGAATGGGAGCCGCGCATCTGATGAAGGTAATACTCGTTTACTTGTTCTCCTTTTAGTGTCGTGTATTATTGTTATAGATAATAATTCATACTCACAACTCGTGTAGGCTTCTGCTTGTTTACATGATTTAGCTTTAAGTTGTGCCGGGCTAAAAGACGACTTAAGGATAGAGAAGGCAAGATTTGCCAAGTATGTGGCCGAAACCACCGCTGAAAGGAACTCATTTACCACCGTGAAGAACGAGTTACTAGAGTCGAGTCGTCTTTTGACTGCGGAGAGGGTCCAACATCAAGAGACTGTGAAGGAGTTGGAAGTTGAAATAGCTCGTTTGGAGGCCAAGATTTCTGAAGGTGAGGCTCATTATGATGAGCTGTTGAAAGAAAAGGCAGACGCATACGAGTTGGGTCGGATCGAGGGGAAGCACGAGTTCCTCGCATCCCAGGAATATGCAGACGAGCTCGCTGAAAGTCATTTTGGAGGAGCCCGTGATTTTATGAAGTCTACCATATTCGACCGTCTACTCTTGTCTAAAGTCCTTAAGGATGAGAAGGACGGCTTCTTCAAATGCATAGACTATGGAAATCTCCTTAACGCCTTCAAGCCAGATTTTGACATTCATTGCCTCGAGGACTGCTACAAGCGGAAGCTCCTCCGAGATTCGTTTTCAACGGAAGATGAGGATTTTGTTCCTGTCGAATTTTTGGAGTTTGCCCCACTGGCTCCTTGGTACAAACCCCCGGGCAACCCGACACAATCTTCTAACCAGAGTGGAGAGAACCCGCAAGGCTGAAGTCGTTTTAGGTGTTAAGCTTTTGTTTAGTTTAGGCGTTGTTTAGTTTATGCATTATTTTTATTTGTGTGCACCGTATTAATATCATCTCTGAACCGTTTTTGCTTATGTTATTTTTGTATCGCGTATTACTAATTGTTTCTCATTCAATTTATTTTTCTCGTGCAAAACATGGACTCGTTCAAACCATGGACCCGTTCAAAACAAGTATTTTTGAAACATGTATTTAAAATTCATCTTTGAACTCGTTAAGAGGAGGAATTTGTTAAAATTCACAACATCCATGAACTCGTTAGTTATACGAGTATTGCAAAACATGCGAAACATGTGTTGGTAGTAGATTTAATATGCAAAAAATTTCAAGCTATTTCTCATACATAAAATCTTCTCAATTTATCAATATGCCACGGACGAGGCATCTCCTTTCCTTGGAGATCTTGCAATCTATACGTCATCCCCTTTGTTATCTTCATAATCTGATATGGCCCATCCCAATTGGCTTCCAATTTTTTTACATGCCTCGAGACTTCTACTCGTTTTAAGACTAAATCTCCCACTTAAAAGGATCTCATTTTGACCCTCTTATTGTATGCCCGCGCCATGGTACTCTTCTGTCTTAATATATTGGCATATGCTCGGTCTCTCACCTCATCAATAACATCCAATTCAAATTCACGATTAGACTGATTCGTTCCCGGATCGTAGTCCAAGACTCGGTGTGTCATCATACCAATCTCCGCTGTGATAACAGCTTCAGAGCCATAGACAAGACAAAACGGTGATTTCCCAGTAGATGGCCTAGGAGTCGTACGGTATGCCCATAAGACCCCCGGAAGTTCGTCTGCCCATGCCAATCTCATGCCATCGAGTCTGGTCTTCAAGTGCTGAAGTAGTATCCTATTGGTAACCTCGGTTAGACCATTAGCTTGTGGGTGTCCAACAGATGTAAAGTTTTGCTGAATCTTCATTTCTTTACACCAAGATACAACAGATTTTCCATTGAATTGGGTTCCATTATCAGAAATCAAGATTCTAGGAACACCAAACCTGCATATGATGTTTTTTCGTCAAAATTTTCATAATTGTAATGTACGTATAAGCTTAGAATGATAAGCTACGCTTCATTTGTATTTGATTGATTAACCTGCATATGATGTTTTTCCAAATAAAATCTACAATTGAGGCTTCTGTAATGCGAGCCACCGCCTCCGCTTCAATCCATTTCATGAAATGTTCCACAGCCACTAGAATGAACTTCTTTTGATTCTTAAGTATGAGATAGATATTCACCGAGTATGTCAATGCCCAATTGGTCAAATGGATATGCAATTTTTATCACTTCCATCGGTTGTCCTGGCTGATGTATTTCATTAGAGTGTAATTGACATGACTTGCATCGCTTGACAAAGTCTTGTGCATCCCTCACGAGCGTTGGCCAAAAGTATCCTTGTCGTGTGATTTTCTGAGCTAATGATCGTCCGGCTGAGTGATTTCCGCAACTCCCTTCATGGATTTCTCTTAAAACATATTCCGCTTCAGTTGGGGTAAGGCAACGAAGTAAGGGCCCCGCATTAGACCTTTTGTGGAGTTCGCCGTTCAGCACAGTGAAACGAGCAGCTCTACCACACGGCCTACGAACTTCGAGTCTATCCTCTGGTAGGATCCCTTGTAATAAGTATTCAACTATCGGACTCTTCCAACTCGTCTCTTCCTCTACAGCCGCGATCACGACCTGATTTTCGAGTTCCGAATGTTCAAAAACAAGTAATGACACAGATTGACTAGTCGATCCGACAATCTGATTGGCAAATTTGGATAGTGCATCCGCTCTTTGATTTTCATCTCTCGGTATTTGACATAATTCAATCTTCTCAAATTCCATCATCAGTTGTTTTGTTCTTTGCAGGTATTTTAGCATGGTTTTTTCTTTTGCCGCACATGTTCCCGAGACCTGCCGTGCCACTAATTGTGAGTCAGTGAAGACCTTCACATTCGTGATATCCAAGGTTCTTGCCATTTTCAAACCCGCAATCAACGCTTCATACTCTGCTTCATTATTTGTAACATCAAAGTTCAGTTTAATGGCAAATTCCAAGTCATTTCCTTCAGGAGAGCAAAACCATACACCAACTCCCCCTCGTCTCGTCATTGATGACCCATCGACATGTAACGACCAAGGGATCGTATCTGAAGACAAGATCGAGGCCACTACATTTGGGTTTACTGTCATTTCCACAAGAAAATCTGTCATCACTTGTGCTTTAATCGACGTACGACTCTTGTATTCGAAACTAAACTCTCCTAACTCAATGGCCCATTTAATAAGTTTTCCTGACACATCGGGTTTTGCAAGCACGTGTCTCAAAGGTTGATCTGTTAATACAATTATGTGATGAGACTGAAAGTAAGGTCTAAGTTTTCTGGCCGCAGTCATTAGCGCGAGTGCCCATTTTTCAATATCTAAGTAGTTCAACTCGGCCCCTTGCATTAACTTGCTAACATAATACACAGGACGATGCGCCCCATCCACATCTCGCACGAGTACCGCACTCAAGGCGACTAGCGAAATTGCCAAATATAAGATAAGTGGATCTCCCAACTTGGGTTTTGTTAGCAGGGGAGGAGATGACAGGTAAGTTTTCAAATCCTTAAAGGCTTCCTTACACTCGTTTGTCCATTCAAATCGTTTGACATTTCTCAGCATTTTGAAGAAGTGTAAACCCTTGTCTGCCGATCGTGAGATGAAACGATTTAAACTGGCCATTCTTCCAGTTAACTTCTATACATCTTTCACACTCGTTGGAGATTGCATGTTCAAGATAGCTTCAATTTTTTCAGGATTAGCTTCAATTCCTCGTTGGGTGACCATGTACCCAAGGAACTTTTCGTCTCATACTCCAAAGGTACACTTGCTAGGGTTTAATGTCATGCCATATTCCTTCATAATTGCGAACGACTTCTTGAGATGTGTTAAATGGTCGTCCTCGTTCACACTTTTCGCAAGCATATCATCTACGTAGACTTCCATCGTTTTCCTTATTTCTTCTTCAAACATCATATTAATGAGTCGTTGGTAAGTCGCTCCTGAATTTCTTAGACCGAATGGCATGACATTGTAACAATATACTCCTCTCGCCGTAACGAATACAGTCTTCTCGCGATCCTCTTCTACCATCATGATTTGATTAAAACCTTGGTAAGCATCCATCATGCTCAAAAGGGCACACCCTGCAGTAGAATCTACGAGTAAGTCTATACGAGGCAGAGGGTAAGGATCACGAGGAAAAACTTTATTTAAATCAGTGAAATCAGTACACATGCGCCATTTTCCTCCCGATTTGGGTACAAGAACTACATTAGCGAGCCAATCCGTAAATTGGATCTCGTTTACATATCCTACATCTAGGAGTTTTTTGACTTCTTCTGCGATTATCAAGTCTCTATCGGGCCCGAAGTTTCTCCTTTTCTGCCTGACAGGTCGTGGATCGATACCTTTGAAATCTGCAGCTTTCCACGCAAACATATCCGAGTTGTTCCTCAAAAAATTTATCAGCTTCGTTTCCACGTGAGGATCTATCTCTCCTCCGATTTGTGTCGTTTTGTCCGAGTTGCCTGGCAAAAGTTCAATCGTCTTGTGGACCAGAGATTCAACTCGTGCGTCACATCGCTTCTGTTTCTTGTTCAAACTTTCAATCAGAGTCTTCTCTTCTGCATCTAATACTTCTATTCTGCTAGCCTCGAATTTTGTCTTCTTTGAAGGATTCACTTTTAAATAAGTCGTATAGCACTGCCGCGCCTCCAGTTGGTTGCCTCGTACTTCACCGATGCCATTGTTTGTTTTGAACTTCATCTTCAAATGTGGAGTTGAAACAATTGCTCCAAACAAATTCAACATTGGCCATCCCACAATCATATTGTACGCAAATGGTACATCCACCACCAAAAAGGTCACGCGATTAGTTTTTGATTTCGACCCCGCCCCCAACGACACGTCTAGTTCAATTGACCCCTTAGGCATAATCGAAGATCCCGTAAATCGAACTAAGGGAATACTTACATTCCTCAGCCGAGTTCCATCCAGCTCCATTTTCTTCAAGACATCCCAAAAGATAATATCTGCAGAACTCCCCGTATCAACTAACACCTTATGCACCACAAAATTTGCCACATCGATTGAAATCACCATAGGATCGTTATGAGGACTGTGCATGCCCTCGTAATCACTATCATCAAAACTAATAACTTGGTTCCTCGTATTCGATCCAGCAGTAAGCAAAAAAATCCTCCCAGGTTCCCCACGGTGGTAGCTTGAACGACTCTGTCTCACATATCTTTTCCTCGCATTCGAAGAATCTCCATCAGTTGGCCCTCCTGCTATCATATGTATTTCTCGACGAGCACCCTGTTTAGGTACATCTTCTGCTTCAACTCTTCTATCATTATTCTCGTAATTACGAGTACCGTCATTAAGGTGATAGTCACTGCTGCGCTCGTGATTATGAAGACGTCATTACGGTGATATTGATTCCTCTCGTAATTACGAGGACCGTCATTACGGTGATGCGGAGCTTGCTCGTTATAACGAGGGTTGCCACGTGGGCGTTCATTATTTGAGCGATAATTATCGCTTCTGTGGTCTTCATTTCTGGACTGGTTATAGTGACGAGTCTGATGACCTCTTTCAATTGATCTCTCCCGCGAGCGTTCTTGTGAACGAATGCGTGATCGGTACTGTTCGGTGGTACGAGTGACTTCAGGAGCTCTTACTTCCGCCAAAGTTCGATTAATAAAATCGTTCAACACATTGGATTTAATGAGACGTTCAATTTCATCCTTTAGTTGAAAACACTCTTCCGTGTCGTGACCATGATCTTTGTGGAATTCACAATATCTATTCATGTTCTTTTTCACACCACTTTTCATTGGTTTTGGTCGTTGAACTTGACTTGTACGTAATGCAGCGACGATAATTTGTGTACGAGTCGAGTTCAACGGGGTGTAATGTTCAAACTTTGGTCTAAGGGGTCGATCAAGGTCTCTCCTTGACCCCGTTCCCTCATATCGTTCAATTTTATGTTTTTCTTTACGACCCCGTGGGGCGTTCAGAACTTGCAAGTTATCCGAGTCCTTTAACTCGTTCATTTTTTCTTCGTTAATATACTCTCCCGCCAGTACCATCAATTCCTCATGGGATCGAGGAGGGCGGCGAGAGAGCGCATCATTAAAATTTCCCTTTTTTAAGCCTCTCATAAGGAAGCTTAACATTAATTCATTATTAAGTTCCGGAAGGTCCATGGCTTCTTGATTGAAGCGGTGTATAAATTCACGCAGAGAGTCAGTTGAGCCCTACTTCAGTCCCATGATCACAGATATAAACTTTTTAGTCTTTTTGTTACTAGCAAAGTGACTTTCAAACTTATATTTCAGTCGTGCATACGACTCTATAGAAGCGGGAGCGAGACTCATGAACCAGTCTTGCGCCCGACCCACCAGAGTCGTAGTGAATATTCTTGCATTAATGGCATCCGATTGTCCCTGCAAAGACATCAACAACTCATAAGATGTAATATGGGGTCTCGGATCCCCCGTTCCATCAAAGTTTAGGAAATCTGGCATTCGAAAAAGCCCATTTGGAACTTCCCTCATGATTTCAGTGACAAAAGGAGAATTGTGGGCCATCAACATAAGGGCTGGCCTCATCTGTACAGGAGCCGCAACTTTTTCCATCCTTGCACGTCTGTCCTCTTCGTAGTGTACCACTCGTCATCGTGCATTCGGCGACTCTACCGCCCTAGCTTTTCTTCTTCGTTCTACATCCTCTTGTCGAACACTAATAACATCGTCATCATCCAACGACTCTCCTTCCCGCTCACAATTCTCTTCTTCACGAAACAAACTTCTTTTTGCGGACAGATCTGTACGCGGCTCTCCCATATTAGGGGCCGTCGGAGTACGGGTAAGATACTTCTGCATTTCTTCTTGAGCATATTCCTTCATCCTCCGGTCTAGCTCTTCTTTTGTCATCGTGATAACTGCACTCGTTCCTCCGTCAGCAGGCATATCAGCGATCAACTCTTCATTCTCCCGAACTAGTCTATTCTTCATGCTAACCTCAATCTTAATACCAACGAATCTCAGCAACCTCAAAGTAAGTTCCCACAGACGGTGCCAACTGATATGACTCAAATCCGAGGACTCAAGTTTCTCAATCTGGAATGGCTCGAATCCCTTCTCGAGTATAATAATGAAGTATTGTGGTATTCAGGTCGTACTCTCGAACGAATCTACACTCCCAGTTTGTATTTATATAGGATTGTACTCCTCAGTCTATAGACTCGTCAGGTATATACGAGGCTAATTTGTCAGAGAATATTCTTCTTTTTTCCTTCCCCCTCCTGAATGTAATGAGGGGGTATTTATAGAGAACACCCTGTACCAATGGTAGTTGGACATTCACAGGATGCTAACAGGTGGCAGCAATGGACGGTGGATGACTCGTACTAGTGGGGTCGGGTCATGGAACAACCCGACCCAATACTGTTACTTAGCGCGGACCTAGTCTAGTGAGTTCAGTTTTTGGGCCTCTGGTGGGCCTAAATTCTTTATACAGCTGGGCTTGGGCCTTATGGCATAGTGTATTGTTTTTACTATATCAATATTTATATTACAATCATTTAAAATTTATACTATAATAAATATTTCAATCATTACTAATTGTCTAAACGACTTTTTCAGACAAAAACTCATATGATTTGACCGCTACAATGATTTTTGTTCCCCCTGAAAACAAAACCAAACACAATCTCTCCAAAAAACCATCTAAATATTATTCCAAAATAGTTAAACCAAACACATTGTCACCAAAATACACAACTCCCAATCAATTGTTTCACCAAAAATAACCTCCAAAACAAAAACAAACATAGACATTATTTTTTGGTCTTATAAGCTGTTTTTTTTTAAAAAATTCCAAACAAATTTTTAGAGCTTATAAGCTCTAAAACATCTTATAAGATGTTTAGAAGAGCTTCTAAGTTTAATCAAACACCCTCTTAAAACTACCACTACGTCCACTACTCAACAATTCTGCATAATCAACTTACTTCCACTACTCAACAATTCTACAGAACTAGTCGGTAAAGGCACACTCTATGTGTGTGCAAAAACATAAAATTGATATGAAGTTTTTTTGAGCAAAATTCAATTAAGTTTAAATAAAAGATGAGAGAAGAGAATAAAAATAGAAGAAAAATAAGGTGGAAAATAAATTTAATGCGATTAATGTAAATATATAGGGGGATAATAAAGAGATAAGAATGAGTAGGGGGGGGGGGGGCGTGTATTAGGAGATGAGAGAGAATGTGAGAGAAATATTAGGAGAGAAAAAAATAGTGTGCAAGAAAAAATAGAAACGAGAAAATAATATATAAAAGAAAATATAAAAGAAAAAGCTAATTGGGACATTTGTCAAAATTTAAGAATTGGAATGGCTTCATAAAAAATTTGGCAGCCCAAGGTAGTTACTCTAGGTTTCCTTGTACTATATAATAGTCGGTAACGCACACTTAATGCGTGTAAAAAAAATTAAATTTGATAAGAAAAATATTTAAATAAATTTACTTGCGTTTTAATGAAAGATGATAAATAAAAAATAAAAATAAAAAGAGATAAAATTTGTAAAAACATGAAAAAAGAATTTGTTTTTTTTATCTGGTGTTATAGATCATGTGAATTGTCCCTAAGACACCTCACCAAAATTATTGAGATGTCATTATATAGTCACATGATGCATTACACCTAATTTATTCAATAAAATTGCAAAAATTACACTAAGACAGTCCAAAGTGGTTACTTTAAGGTGCTCTTCAATTATATAATAATATAGATTAACTAAAAACAAGAAATAATATAACTAATAACAAATAAGCCTTAAAATAAAGCAATGACCCATTTCACATAATCCAAGCAGGCCTCTTGACTTCTATATTGGGTCAGCTTGCATTGCTGGGTCGAAAATTTGTTGGGTCGCATATATATGTATATGCGAACAAGTGAGATGTATATAGTATAGGGTTATTTGTATCCACCTCTCCTAAGGTATTAGGCTTTGGCAAGAATATCCCCTCATGTTTTAAAATTTGACATCCATCATCATTATATAGAAACAATTATATAAACTACCTTTTACGCCCTTAGTTTATATTTTTATTTCCTATTTTATATTTTTCATTTTATTCCTTTTTTTTCTTATTAAATAAAAAGAAATGAATATAAGTTAAGCTCATGAAAATTCTTAATTACAAATAATTTTAATGAAAATTAATTTTCAATTAGAATGAGTTATAACAAATATTTTAAAGTAAAAATTACTAAACCCCCAACACCACCAAATAGAGTTTTTATATCCACAAAATATATACCAGAATTTATTTTACATCTCAAATACTCATTTTACAATCTTTTCATGCGAAATAACACAATAAATAAAAATCTAAATATTTGAAATAGTAGTTTCGGTTTAATCTCCTTTCTTAAGTACTTGTAGATAACTATGAAGTGAAAATTGAAAAGGTCGTACGAATTATTTGATAAATTATGAATCTCATTGTTTATTTTCACTATCATAAATATATTTGAAATGATAATATTTTATTTCCAAGCGAATGTTTAATTTTTTTTTTACATTTATTTTACTTCTTATTAGTCTTATTTCTACTTAGTAAAAAATAGAATAAAATACGAATTGAAAAAGAAGAAGACAAGAATACATAATGGGACATTAAAGTTGAAACAAAATTACTCAATGAGTTTTTAGATTTTTTCTATTACAATAAGCAATAATGTAAATCTATATATAAACTTTTTATTTTTTATAAAATAAATAAAGTATTACTGGTTTATTAAAAGTTTCTTGGAACATTAAAAATATAATTCAAGAAACAGACAAAGCGAATTGGAAAAATACATACCAGTTTTATTTAAAATAAGTTTGATATATTATTTGCTATACATATTTTTAGATAAAAGTAACTATTCATTAGAATTAATGAAAAACTATCATGAGGGTAATTTCTATTTTTTTTCTTTTTTCTATTTAATAAGAAAAATAAGGAATGAAATAAAAAAATAAAATAGGAAAAATATATAAACTAAGAGCAAAAAAGGTAGTTTATAAATTTTTTTACACATAGGGTGGTGGATGCCAAATTTTAATAGATGAGGGGAGGTCCTCGTAAAGGTCAATACCTCAGGGGAGGTGAATGCAAATAACCCGTATAGTATATTATAATAATAAATCATCAAGTTGCAATATTATAGTTTATTAATTGGGTTGTGATGGGCGACTTGGAAAGGTGGCAATCTCTGAGTTGGAGAATATTATATATATATATATAATCTTATATTAGAAGTCAACTTAGATATGCTTACCAGGTAAGGATTTTGCACTTGTAAGTTAGTTGAACGAGCATGATACTGGAGAAACATGAATGAAGCTTAATGTACAATGCAATGATATGAGTACTACTGCTACTTCCAAGTTAATTTCATGCCCCCTTTTAATTTATATTACAAATTAATGCCATCAATGTTCTTGCAACATTAATTAATTAGTGTTGTAATTAATTGAAAGATTTATGTGTATATTAATACTAATGATCACTATTAACCCAAAACAAACTGGAATTTAGAAAACAAAACAAAACTCTATCTAATATTAATTATATATTTACAGAAAAAAGAACATGAAAAGACGTGAGATGTAGCAGCAGCAGTTACTGGGAATGAGTTTGAAAGTTGATATATGGAGTTACTGGGAATGAGTTTGAAAGTAAATATATGGAGTAAAATATGTAAATATAAAACTAATTAAGAAACCTTTAGGTGAGTGGACCTAGGCTAGAGCCGTAAAGGAGCAACGTAACGTTGTACCGAACAGCCTTAACACTAAAGATATTATAATTAGAAGCCATTTCGCGATTGACATCTTGTATTAGTAGCTGCTGCTGATAAATACAGAAGAATGATTGAATTAATATTCATGACTAGCTAGAGATTAAACTTTGTAATATATGTATATATATATATATGTATAGTGTGTGTGTGTGTGACGGGGTGGGAAGTTGCATGCGGTGATGATAGTTGATGGAGGTTCAGTGCAAGTTCCAGTGAGAGAGACAGATTGTTTGTCAGTCGTTAGCTTCACGTCACAGCCTCACCCTCAACAATAACAACAACAACAACTACAACTACTGTTTTGTTTTGCTTGCTCATTAAGAATTTTATGATCGTAGACCACACCCCAAAGTCGTCTTCTTCTATTATGCCCCTATTATATTATCTTTATTTTTAGTATTGACTTTTTTGTAATTACATTACATTACATACTACTACTAATTCTACTTGTTCGCCTTTCTTCTTGTTCTCCGCCACCACCAATATCCCACCTTTGCTCGGATTTTAATTTCTTCTTTTTATAGTGGCATACACATCTTTATATATACATAGATAGATAGATATGGAACCTTGTTTTTGTTTGTTGATCATCATATTTAGTGTATTAAACCTGTTCTTATTGATGATGAGTAGTACTTGTGTGGAATCAAAATTTGTGGTGGAAAAGAGCAGTATAAGCGTGGTGTCACCCTACGATCTGCGTTCCAAGCACGATGCTGCAATTGCCAACTTTGGAGTACCTGATTACGGTGGTTCAATGATTGGCACTCTTGTTTATCCTCAGAAGGGCTCCGTCGCCTGCTCTTCTTTCGACCCAGATAATAAGCAGCCCTTCAAATCCAACTCCCCTCGTCCCACTATTCTCCTTCTTGATCGTGGAGGTCTTCATCATTTCTCCCCTTTTCTCTTTTTCTAGTTGTTCTACTATTTTCAATTTGCTTTCACTTATATCATATCCTTTTGGTATTTTCCAGATTGCTACTTTGCGTTGAAGGTGTGGAATGCACAGCAGGCTGGTGCAGCGGCGGTTTTAGTGGCTGACACCATAGACGAAGCCCTCATCACCATGGATTCCCCTGAAGAGAGCTCCGACGCTGATGGATACATTGAGAAAATCGGTATCCCTTCAGCATTAATTGAACAGTCCTTTGGTGATACATTGAAGGATGCCCTCAAGAAAGGTGAAGACGTGGTGGTCAAAATAGACTGGACGGAGTCGATGCCCCACCCGGATCAAAGGGTTGAATATGAACTGTGGACTAATAGCAACGACGAGTGCGGAGTGCGGTGCGATGAGCAGATGAATTTCATAAAGAATTTTAAGGGACACGCTCAAATACTTGAGAAAGGCGGGTACACACAATTCACACCCCATTATATAACTTGGTACTGTCCCCAGGCTTTTGTTCTCAGCAATCAGTGCAAGAGTCAATGCATAAACCACGGGAGATACTGTGCGCCTGATCCTGAGCAGGATTTTAGCGAGGGATATCAAGGAAAGGATGTTGTGTTTGAGAATTTAAGGCAGCTATGTGTCCACAGAGTGGCGAACGAAAGCAACCGATCGTGGGTTTGGTGGGATTATGTGTCGGATTTCCATATCAGGTGTTCAATGAAGAAAAAGAGATACAGCAAAGAATGTGCAGAGCAAGTCATGAAATCACTCGGTAAGTAGTGTTTTGTCCACATGTGAGAGTGGCATACATCTAATCTAATCTACGATCTCAATTTCCACAATTGCATCGTGCAATACTTATACAACAGGTCTCCCAATTGAGAAGATAAATAAGTGCATGGGTGACCCTGAAGCCGATACAGAAAATGAAGTCCTCAAAACAGAGCAAGATCTTCAGATTGGTCATGGATCCCGTGGTGATGTCACCATCCTACCAACTATGGTGATAAATGACGTCCAATACAGAGGTTAGAATCTTAGATGTGTATTTCATTACTTCTCATTCATGAATAAAACCTCGTTCGATTAATATGGTTGGTAATATATTGCATCTCTGGTGTCATCCGTTTTCTTGGATTTATATTAGGCTACTTAGGCTTTGTTTGGATGTGTTTTCATTTCATTTTCAACCGTCATTTTCTAAAATGTATGGGAGAACATGTTTTTTGATTTTTGTGTGAGAAAAGTGAAAAAAGTAGGTGTGTTTGGTTGTGTTTTTTAAAATGGTTGAAATTTGTGAGTGTGATGTGTGAAATGATTGAAAAGTAATGATTAGATGAATAATATTGGATTTGATGTTGAATATTGATGAAAGAGGAGAGAGCGAGAGCTGAGAGAGAGGATGGTGGTGGGTGGATGAAAGAGAAAATGTGATATAAGTGACGTGAAATGTAATTTTAAATAAATGATTGAAATTTTTCGGGAACGTAAAAACTGGAATGAAAATGAGAATATTTTTAGTTAAAAACAGTGTCAAGTATGTATTTTCATTTTCAGATAAAAATAAAAATGAAAAAAATATAATGAAAACACAAACAAACAAAGACTTAGTACCTGAATCCAGTAGATAGTAGATAACAGGCAGAAGTAATAATACTAGCATATTATGTATATATAATAAGGAAAATTACAAAAAACTCCCTAACTTATTGGCTAAATACAACCACCTCCACCGAATTTGAATAATTACTTCCACCTCCCTGAATTTAAATCCGACTTACATTTGAGGTCCTTTTTGTATGGAAATTGATGATGTCATCATCAAATTTTTATAAAAATCCAATTTTGTCCTTGGGGTTGACCTTTGTGATTGTTGACTATTTTTTCGGACTAGTATACCCTCAACATATGAGGAGCTGGATGCAATCTTTTTCAAATTTAGGGAGGCCATTGTAATTCGTTTAATAAAATGTTTAAAAATACTAATAACACAAAAATTACAAAATAATATAGATTTTTTTGTGTATATATATGTGTGTGCACATATATTTTACTGTTCATGTATGCATATATATATAAAAAAAATAACAAAAAAATAAAAAGATTTCTACTGTTCATCTTCTTCACACCAAAAGAAGATGAACAGGACCTTCTTTCCAGAAGAAGATGCATAGAGCCGCTTCCCCCAATTTTTTGAGTCTCAATTTTTTGACTTTGAATTCAATTTATGATATAGACTAAATTTCAGAAATGAGTCTTATACATTTCTATTTATATACATAATATATATATATATACACACACCCCACTGTTCATCGTCTCCACAGATGTGAAGACGATGAACAGTGACTCCCAAATCCCCTTCCCTCCACATATATAACACACAGCAGCATTAGTGTGTGTGTGTGTGTGAGTACTGCGCGAGGCGGCGCGAGGGGGTAGTAGCTCGAGGGGGTGGCGGCGCGAGGTAGTCGGAGGGGTAGCGGCACAAGGTGGTTGGAGGGGAGTTGGAGTTGCAACATGAAGAAGAAGAAGATGACCAGCAAAATGGACATTTCATCAATTTTTTCTACCTTACATTGGACATCCTCATTTCAGGGAAATGGAAGTAATTACTCAAATTCGGTGGAGGTGGCTGTATTTAGCCCATAAGTTAGTAGTTTTTTGTAATTTTCCCTATATAATAATATATTAATGTTCAGGAAAGTTGGAGAGGAGTGCAGTGTTGAAGGCCATATGCGCTGGGTTTAAGGAAACCACTGATCCTCCTGTTTGCTTGAGCGGAGGTCTTCACTTCCATCACTACTTCGACTTGCATTCTTACACTGATTATTACTAACTACATAAAGTTCATGCATTGATAGATAAACCTTGATTATTAATGAAACAGATTTAGAGACGAATGAGTGCCTCGAAAATAATGGGGGCTGTTGGAAGGATCCAAAATCCAATGTGACAGCTTGCAAGGTATGGAGGGAGACGATCAATCTCCCATGATACTGTAGCAAATACAAAAATAAAACTGGATACTCTCTCTGTTACTCAAGTACGATCATTTCTTTCATTGAAGGATACATTTAGGGGAAGAATTTGTGAGTGCCCCATAGTGAGTGGTGTTCAGTATGAAGGAGATGGATATGCTTCATGTGAAGGTTCAATTTGTTCTTCCCTCCTGCTCCTCCTTATGGATTAATGTGATTATATATAGAAAACAAAGCATTTTTTGTTGAAAACAACTTACCTCAGGTATGTTTTGGTGTTGCTTCCTGGACAGGTGTTGGACCAGGGAGGTGCTCTTTAAACAGCGGAGGGTGTTGGTCGGATACCAGGAATGGGTTAAAATTTTCAGCATGCACAGTTGAGTGAAGAAGAAGATCATTCCTCGTTTTCACCTTTTTCAAACAATTTCTCTTTCAAGGCGCACTAAAAATGTATGACTTTTGTGTTGATCAGGAATCCATTCTATCGGGATGCCAGTGTCCACCAGGTTTCCGGGGAGATGGTCATAAATGTGAAGGTACAGAAGCATCTCATCTTGTTAAGAAATGCAGCACTCAGTTAAATTGGCAGTAATACTGATCTTTTTTTCCGGGTCCTGATAACTATTCCAGATGTGGATGAATGTAAGGAAGGGATTGCCTGCCAATGCGATGGGTGTGGTTGTAAGAACACATGGGGTGGATTTGACTGTACCTGTCAAGGAAATAAACTCTACATAATGGAGCATGACACCTGCATTGGTGAGTTAGAAGAATTCATTCCCCCATTTTGATCATATATCAACTTGAATTATGCATATGCACATATATGTATATAAGTAAATTGAATGTGCAGAAAGGAACAATTCAAAAGTGGGAGGATTCCTCAGCTTGGTGGTGCTAGCCGTTGCATTGGGGGCGGGAGTAGCTGGCTACATATTCTACAAATACAGACTTCGGGCAAGTCAACTTAATCTCTACTATGTTTGATCTTTTCATCATTGCAGTACCTAATTATAATGTAACTAGTGTACGGTGTTGCAGTCTTACATGGACTCGGAGATCATGGCCATCATGTCACAGTATATGCCTCTGGACAACCACCAGAATCAGGTTGTCCATCACGAAGACGAACCTCTAAGACAGGGTTCTCCCGTTTAAGATGATGAGACATGTGATGTTCCCAACAGCAGCCCTCCGACATTTTGAGTATTCAAATGGTTGTCATAGTATCAATACCACCAGAATCTAAAACACACAGAGAATAGACCCTTTAATGGCTCTGTATATAATTTTTTGTCTTTTGAGATGTAAAGACAGGCACAATAAGAAAAGGAGTTGCACCTTACTAGCCGTAAATTATTTTCAGATTCACACCTGCTCCAACTGATTCCACAGGCAACACCACACAAAATTCAACTTCAGACTTAGAGAACTGCTGTCGTGGAGAAACAAAAGGTATCAAACAACCTAGACCACCGCAAACTAAAAACTGAAGCAAATAACATAGAAGTACACAGCTACCAATAAGCAAGTATTGTGATCTCCCAATACAACATAGCATGCTGATGTTTAAGTTAACAGACAGGCATTATTATTAATTAACAAATAAATGTGAGCATACTTTGGAGGACAACCTTGGCTTCAACTGATCCTTGACTGTTTAAAACTGAAGAAGACGTAAATAAATATTAAATGTTAAGAATTCAGAAACAGCAGGATAACTCACAATAACCTCGTCCAACTCCCAAATAAGTCGTGAATCACCACAAATACAACTACAAAGGAGCAAGGAAATGAATAACAGCAAGCTACATTAAAATAGGCATGGCCACAGACAGACAGAACAAAACAACTTCCCATTATCCCAAGTGATGATCTCCAACATGCCAATCCATGGGGGGAGGGCATAGTTGGTGGATACCTTGCCTGGTTGGGACATAGGAACAAAAGGCCTGGGAGTGGGAACACCCAAATGTGTAAACTGCGATCCAACTGGCGTGCATCATTTGCATTGGAGGAGGTGGATAATTGGAATGTTGTGTGAATGCGATGGCAGATAGGGTAATTCTAACACGCTTAAAAATGGAATGGCGTGTGAATGTGATATGATGATAGAGTAGAAACTACTACATAATACCAGTTTCATTTCACACACCCTGCCATGGTATGAACTCAACGGCGAGATTTGAGAGAGAGAGAGAGAGAGAGATGTATATATATGAGAAAACGCCTCAACAACCAGTTTCAAATAAATTTTTCCTTAAATTCAAACCGTGCTACTTATAAATGCATCTGATTTATACAAAAAAGCTTATCAGTAGTAAATTATATGGATTTTTTTTTGAAGAAAACTTATATGGATTTCAACAATCAAGCTGAACAACTTTATACTATATAAATAAGTACCGAATCCTACTCGCACCTGGACAACTTTATATGGATTTCAACAATCAGGCTGAACAATTTATTAGTAGAAATCATCACTACTTGAGAAATCAACAATAGAACCGAATCCTACTCGCACCCAAACAGGACCTAATGGAAGGATTTTTTATTTCAATAATAATAATAACAACAACAACAACAACAACAAAGAGTAATCAAGATCATGTGAGCTAAATAGAAAAATTATCATACTTTAGTTTTTCTTACATAGTAGTTATATCTAAAGGATCCCACCACAGTCATTAAGAATCGGTACTTGGGTACAAACCCAATTTAAACTATCATGGACTCTTGGACTTCCCAATTAGCAAAAAAGAAAAGGACTCGGAGACTTCCCGGCACAACATACATTACATACATACATGCATACTCTTCATAAATCGCATAAACTTTACTATTTAATTATTTATAGTTGGTCACTCGGAGCATTTCATAGTTCTCCTAACCACCAAAGTTAATAGAAAATAAGCTAAAATTCAGCTGTTTTAAGTGTCAAATAATAATTCAAATAGACCACGCTAAACTGATCCCAGACACAAAACTATTTTTGGTTTATCAACCTATGCATCGATTTGATGATCTTAATTTAAACAGAGCACAATAATAATAATAATAAACAAAATATCAAAATTCTAGTCTGCAATTCGTTGAAACTTAACATTCCCTTCGTCCAATATAGTCATGTGCTTTCTCTTTTTGGACATCTTAGCGGAGTCCATGAACTGAGCAGCCGTTCTAGCCCTTAATTCCTCTAAGCTCTCACCTTCTTTCGCTCTCTCCAAAACCTGCAATACAACCACTCGATAAGGAGTTTCGATACCACCTTAACAGAATTTTATGTTAGAATCTAACGTACCAAGTGACGACCATAGAGATGGGTGTTTGATAGAGCTTGAAGGGCATTCCTAGCTTCCTGCTTAGTAACATACTCTACAAAAGCAAAACCTCTATGGTTGCCGAACCTCATTGGTAACCTTAACCTCTTTATCTGCACAATACAAAATGAAAATGTTTAAAATTTAACAGGACTAAAATCTTACTATTCAAATCTAAATCAGAGAATCACACCAAAATTACTATACTTCAAGAGAAACATCACCAATGTCAAGACCGGGAAGCACCTAGGACATTTACTTATGACCAACATAACTTTATTGCTCTATTCTCCTCATTATTAACAAAAACTACCTATGTCACTGATGCAGGTAAAATTAAAGCATGCCTAAGAAACTGATGAATGATAAATTTAAGAACGAACAATAAAGAAAAATAACAAGAACTCACGTGTTCTTGCTCCCAAGCCAAGTCCACTATTCTCCAAATTATTCAATAACCATTAACAACTCCAAACCCTACTACTTAATAGCGATTACAACTTTCCAAAAGACTCCTAAACATAAAAGGAAACTACTTCTACTCACTAATAAAATAAATCAACTACCAACAATAATAAAATCAGTCAGCTACTAATAATTAATAATAAACCCGAGCGGTCAACCCAAATTGGACCGGCGCACATATACTCGCAACGGTTTCGGACCCGGCGGCTCGTCCCCCTGCTGCTGCTCTTCACTCGACTGCTGCACATCAACTCCCGCCCTCTCAAAAACAGCCTTGTCCTCAAGGCGAAAAGCTGGGAATTGGTCATGCAAGTCATCAAGGTCAATCCAAGTTGCCTCATCACGAGACTTCCCTTTCCATTTCACTAAATCCTCACGAATCTCCCCTGTCGGACTGTCCTTAACTCGAAACTGCAGCACCTCATCCGGTTCAAACAAGTATGTCTCACTCACATCAAGATGTGCCGGTAAATGTGTTCGACCTGATGATCCCCAAGTGTGCGTTTCAACTGCGAAACGTGAAAAACTGGATGGATCCGACTTGTGTCCGGTAGACGTAATTCATATGCGACAGCCCCCACTCACTTAATAATTTCAAATGGTCCATAGAACTTGGCCGAAAGTTTCGAATAACCACGAGTTGCCAAAGTCGACTGGCGATAAGGCCGAACCTTAAGAAAAACGCGACCATCCACAACAAACTCAACCTCCTGACAATGTTTATTAGCATAATTTACCATCCTCTCTTGTGCCCGCATTAAGTTATATTTTAACTGTCTCAAAACTTCATCCCGATCACGTAACACAACATCACTCCTCGGGTAAATGGCGCCTAAGTGACGGCGGGGCTCGACCATAAACCATCTCGAAAGGTGTCACCTTGGCAGTCGTTGATACGAGGTGTTATACCAGTATTCAGCCCACGACAACCGCCCTGCCCACTTTTTGGGTTGCTCCGACGAGAAACAACGTAAATAAGTTTCCAAAACATGATTATGTACCTCAGTTTGGTCATCAGTCTTCGGATGATATGCAGTGCTGTACTTCAACTTTGTTCCGTGCGCACGAAATAGTTCTTGCCGAAACGAACTCATGAAAATAGGGTCACGATCGCTCACAATGGAACGTGGAACGCCATGCAACCGAACCACCTCGCGAATAAAGGATTCAACCACCGTCCGAGCTTTCATCGATCCTCTCAATGCTACAAAATGCCCATATTTTGATAACCGATCGACCACCACCAATATGCACGTAAACCCCATTGATTTCGGTAATCCCGTAATAAAATCCATAGAAACATCTTCCCATACCAACTCGGGAATCGGTAATGGCTGTAAAAGACCCGTCGTGGATTGAGATTCGTATTGAGATTTCTGACAAGTCAGGCAACGCAAGACATAATCCCGCACGGTTTGAAACATACCTCTCCAATAAACATTTGCCGCGATACGTCGATAAGTACTAAGAACTCCAGCATGTCCTCCCTCAGGTGTGTTGTGAAACTCATATAAAAGTCGGGGAATCCAACTCGAAGTCATAGGTAGTACCAAACGGCCTTTATGAAATAACCGTTCCCCAACCACGGTATACCCCGGGTGACTCAGTTTATCCCGCTGTAAATCCGCCATTACCTCTTGAATACCCGAATTCGCCTTTTGCTCATCCAAGACTTCAGTCAAGGTAGTCCAAATCAGGCTACTCACTGCCGAACACTCCAACTCGCTCCCGTAACGCCGTGACAAGGAATCAGCAGCCCGGTTTGAGACCCCCGGTATGTAGAATCTCAAAGTCGTACCCCAACAATTTGGCAACCCAATTTTGTTGTGACGGAGTAACTATGCGCTGATTAAGCAAGTGTTTCAGGCTGTGGTGATCCGTTTTAACCACGAAACACCTACGTATTAAGTAAGGCCTCCAATGTTGCACCGCAAGTACTAACCCCATCAATTCACGCTCATACGCTGATTTGGCCAAGGAACTGTCCACGAGTGCCTTACTAAAAAATGCAATGGGCCGTTTATCTTGCATTAACACGGCACCAACTCCCAAACCCGATGAGTCGCACTTAATAATAAATGGTACCGAAAAGTTCGGCATCGCTAAGACCGGGGCCATGGTGATGGCTGTTTTCAGAGCTTGAAATGCCGATTCGGCTTCTATCGTCCAAGTGAATTTCACGGGCACCTCTTTCTTCAATAATTGTGTCATTGGTCGAGCCATGACCCCGTAATTATGCACAAACCGCCGGTAATACCCCGTCAAGCCTAAAAACCCGCGAACCTCTTTAACTGACCTCGGACGTGGCCAGTCCATGACGGCTTCCACCTTAGCCGGGTCCAACGACACCCCGGCAGGGTATATAATGTGGCCTAAGTATTTCACTTGGCTACACCCGAATGCACACTTCTTCCTGTTCGCCTTGAACTGATGCTACCGCAAAATAGACAACACACACGACAATTGTTCGAGATGCTCGGAAAAAGAACGACTATAAATGAGTATATCGTCAAAGAAAACTAACACAAACTTACGGAGGAAAGGCCGAAACAGATCATTCATTGTGGACTGGAAAGTTGCTGGAGCATTAGACAAGCCGAAAGGAATCACCACAAATTCGTAATGGCCACTATGAGTTCTGAAAGCCGTTTTGGAGATATCCGCCTCATGCACTCATTTTTTATGGTACCCGGATCGCAAATCAATCTTCGAAAACACCGCCGCACCTGTCAGCTCATCCATCCAACAGCTGACATCCAACATCTCCTGAATAACCAGGATGGGATATTTATCCGGAATTGCGACCTTGTTCAGCTCCCAGTAATCGACACAGAATCTCCCAACTTCAATCCTTCTTTTTGACTAGCAACACCGAGCTCGAGAAAGGGCTCGAACTCGGCCGCATAATCCTCGCGAGAAGCATGTCTGCCACCAAACGCTCAATCTCATCTTTTTGTAAGTGTCCATACCGGTAAGGTCGTACCGAGACGGGCCCCGCACTAGCCACTAATTCGATGTGGTAGTCCGTAGCCCGACCCGATGGAAGGCCGATCGGTTCGCCAAACACATCCTCGAAATCGTGCAACATCTTGTCAATTTCTTCTCGCTCCCGGCTGCCCAATCGGACCCCTTTGCAACCTCCCAACAATTTGCCGAATCAAGGACTACGGCAAACAATTCCGCTTCGGTTGTACTCAACAATGTTTCCAAAGAAATCTACGAACGACACGCTGAACCATCTCCTACTAACTGGATGGTCTAGCCCCCAATTCGAACTGCATATACATTTCCTCCCAATCCACCATCATCTTTCCCAACGCGCGTAACCCTACGATACCCAATATCATGTCAACTCCCCCCAAGGGAAAGACTTAACAGTCCGTCCAAATGCTCGTGACCTCCAATTGCACCAACAAAGCCCGACAAACCCTCGTTGATTCGGTACGCCAGCCATCTCCCAATCTCACTCCAAAGCGATTCGTACTCTCAACCGGTAACTTCAACTGAGCCACAAGCTTGGTTGAGATGAAGTTATGGGTGGCCCCATTATCGACCAAGATGGTCACCTCCTGTCCATGTATACGCCCCTTCCAACGAAGTGTACGGGACCCGGAGATTCCTGCCGCAGAGCACAAGGATAACGGTGCCACGACAATATTATCCGAACTCTCTTCTTCAGTCTGCCCCTCAGCTTCAAGAGTGAGCTCTACTTCTTCCAATTCAATTTCAGCGGCTTCGTTACCGTCTACTAGAAAAACCCGTAGGTGCTTAAGAGGACAATCGTGCTGAGTCGGGTGGTATGGCATTTTGCAACGAAAACAAAGGCCTCGACGTCTCAAATCCTCTCTCCGTGTCCGTCAATCGCCGAAATGGGGCTTTCACCGCCCCCGTTCGGCCTATTAGGTGCAGCCGCCTTAAATCCCGGCGCTCCGGTTGGCGCAGGAAGCGCCAAGCGTGCTAGTGGTCCGGATATTCTAGGAGCCAAAGAAAATCCGCGACCCGACTGCCAATTTGAACGGGTGGATCCCGTGCCTCCTTGCTATACACGGAGTGCAGTTTCAATATTGCGAGCCATCTTCATGGCCGAGTCCAAATCCACGGGGTCAATGACGCGAACCTGAACCCGAATATCCTTGCGTAACCCATGCACAAAAATTCCCAAGAAATTTTAGTCAGATAAGGTGGGTATTTGAATGGCCAATTGTGAATTGATTGATGTACGTGGCTACATCAGTAGTCTGTGTGGTTCCTACTATAGGCTCATACGCATTGCCGTCAGAACGATCATCAAAACGAGATTTTCAACATGCGCCAATTCTTGCCACGTAAAAATCGGCCTCTTGCGTTTATACAATTTGAACCAGTTCAAAGTCGTGCCTTCCATCGACATCATTGCCAATTGTATCTTCTGGTCATCGCCGCAGAGGTATAAATCGAAATGTTGGTCGACTCGCGCGAGCCACCCCAACGGGTGCGCCCCGCTAAAAGTTGGTAACGAGGGGGCCTGAACTGCGTTAACAAGTTCCGCGCCTATGGGTTCATCCGCCTGGTGGAAAGGACCGAGCGGGGTGCCGCGCTCCTCGCCGGCGGTGGGGCTGCTGGTAGCCACGGCGGCCGCCCTCTGCGCCGCCTTTACTTCCTTCATCCCATTCATTAGTTCTTGCAACTGCATCTCAATCTGAAGGATTTCTTCCGAAACAACACTATAATTATCGTCGCCCAATTTCAACCGTTCCTCAATCGCTGCCAAACGATTATCGCTGGTTCCGGTGCGTGTCTCAACCATGATTTCGTCGGGTAGAAGATCCAGCAGGTCGGACCAATTGATGAATGATAAATTTAAGAACGAACAATAAAGAAAAATAACAAGAACTCACGTGTTCTTGCTCCCAAGCCAAGTCCACTATTCTCCAAATTATTCGATAACCATTAACAACTCCAAACCCTGCTACTTAATAGCGATTACAACTTTCCAAAAGACTCCTAAACATGAAAGAAAACAACTCCTACTCACTTACTAATAAAATAAATCAACTACTAACAATAATAAAATCAGCTACTAATAATTAATAATAAACCCGAGCAGTCAACCCAACTTGGACCAGCGCACATATACTCGCAACGATTTCGGACCCGGAGGCTCGTCCCCCTGCTGCTGCTCTTCACTCGACTGCTGCACATCAGAAACTCTAACTCCATTCTGCTAGTGATTCTTTTTTACTTCCCAAGTGCATTGCATTGAATAAAGAAAATCCACTGAATACCAATTTCTTTACAGACTCGGATATGTAACTTTCCATGTCAACTACAAAGAAGTCAATACAGAAACAGTAGTGGAGATAAAACTGGAGATCATGTCAAGCACAGGTCCTTGTCATAGCTCCAATCAATGTTATTTTACTGCACAATCCTTGACTATGGCACATAATTTTACAACTACGATGTACAAGAGAGACATTAGACACCAAGTTTATTGAGTTAGTGTAGAAATCTCTATGATTGAGGAGGAAATATTTCTCTTGGTTTCGTCATGATTTATTTCCTTTTCTTAACCCTGAATTATAGCAATATCCCTTAGAATATGTAATTATGATTTCTTCCCTTTTATAGCTGTCTGGTTGTATCCTATTTATATGTACATACTGTATAGTGAAAAACATAAGAAATAGAAAAGCAGAAAAAATATTATTCCCGTGGATGTAGGTCGCATTGACCGAACCACGTTAAATAGTTTGTTTGTCTTTTTCTTTATTCTAGCCATCTCTAAAACTTACATGGCACCAGAGCAGGATTAATCAGAAATGAGAAAAAAAAAAAAGAGAATGGCAGACACCATGAGTAAAGGGTCTACTTCTTCAGAAACCTCGATTCCGAGAAGGAAAATTCACCCAACTCAGGTTCAACTGGGTTTGCCAATTCTTTATTCCAACTCATAGTGGAAAAACTCAACGGCAAGAATTACAAGGAATGGGCTCAGTCCATAAAATTGGTAATTGATGGGAAAGGAAAACTGGGTTACCTTACGGGAGAAACAAAGAAACCGACCGACGCAGCCTCTTTGCAAAAATGGAGGTCCGAAAACTCCATGGTTACAGCTTGGCTCGTCAATTCTATGAAACCTACCATCGAGAAAACCTACCTTTTTCTTCCCACAGCAAAGGATGTTTGGGATGCTGTTCAAGAGACATACTCAGATGCTGAAAGTACCTCTCAAATTTTCGAAATTAAAACTCAATTATGGCAAATGAAACAAGGAGAAAAGAGAGTTACCCATTACTACATGGAGATGATGTCTCTGTGGCAAGAATTAGACTTGAGCTTGGAAGAAGATTGGGAATGCCCAGGCGACGGCACCCGTTACAAAAAGCGAGTCGAAAAGGAACGGGTCTTTGAATTTCTGGCCGGTCTCAACCGAGACCTTGATGACGTTCGGGGGCGAATCCTCGGTCGTCATCCTCTGCCGAGCATAAGGGAGGTTTTCGCAGAAGTGAGGCACGAAGAAGGGCGTCGCAGAGTGATGTTGGAGGAGAAATCTGCTGTGAATGAGTTCTCTGCTCTAATGAGTTACAAAACACGCTTTGAAGGTGGACTGGGCCGTGGACCTTATAATGGGTCAAGTTCTCATAATGGGCCGGGACTTAAAAATGTTTCAAAGTCTCAAAGTGGGCCAAATTTTCAAACTGGAACAGGCCCAAAACAGCAAAAGGGGCGGCCCTGGTGTGAAAAGTGCAAGAAAACAGGACATACTATAGATAATTGTTGGGAAATATATGGGAAGCCAACTCAATGGAAACCGAAACAGAACAAAAATCGAGGCTATCAAGCAATGGTCAATCATCAGATGGAGGAAAATCAAGGAGAAATCTCTATGATTGAGGAGGAAATATTTCTCTTGATTTCGTCATGATTTATTTCCTTTTCTTAACCCTGAATTATAGCAATATCCCTTAGAATATGTAATTATGATTTCTTCCCTTTTATAGCCGTCTGGTTGTATCCTATTTATATGTACATATTGTATAGTGAAAAACATAAGAAATAGAAAAGCAGAAAAAATATTATTCCCGTGGATGTAGGTCGCATTGACCGAACCACGTAAATCGTTTGTTTGTCTTTTTCTTTATTCTGTCCATCTCTAAAAACTTACAGTTAGTCAATCAATAAATCATCTTATGCCGACTTTTCAACAGGTTCTCGATGTTATTAATAGGCCACATCTTTTTCATGTTAATGCAAGAAAACCAACTGATGGTTGCAAGTAGCACCAAAGAAACAATAAAAACAATGAAATTAGAAGTAACAAAACAAACTTCAAAAAAACACAAAATCATGCCCAAGGAAAAGAGATAAAGGAGTATATACCTGGCCAAATGGACTGAATAATTGTCTAAGATCCTTTTCTGTTGCCTCGAAAGCTACATTCCTTATAATCAATTTCGTTGAACTCCTATCATTTTCAACTTTCTTAGGTAATAGTTCATCCTTTTTAGCATGACAGAGTTGCAATATGAGAGCATGCCCATCCAAAACAGTTCCCTGGAGCAGCAATTGAGAAGGTAAATAAAAACATTATCCTGCATATAAAGTCGAACTAAATTATAATAAGGTGAAATACATGCACACCCCCTCATTTTTGTCATAATTACAAGAACACCCCCCCACTTTTGGAAAATTACTGGCACACTCCCCGTCAAATTCTTGCATCGCCAGAACGTGTAAAAATTCTATTTTACCCCTCCGGAAAAAGGCAAAAAAAAGGAAAAATATTTTAAAATTATATTTTATCTATGGACCAAAATGCCCTTCAACTATACATATTACATTATATTATATTATATTTTTTTATAATAATAATAATAACTATTATATATACATAACACACGCACGTATATAGTCACATACTTACACATTTATGCCCAAAAAGAAAAACACTCCCACTGCTCAAAGCAAACACACGGCAAGGTTAAAGGATGGCGGCGCCGTTGGTGGCTTTGGGTGAGAGGGTGGCGGCTTCAGCATCAATTATGGGTGGGAGAGTGGTTGATGTCGATTTTGGGAGTGGCATTGGTGGCGCAGAGCAGATCTGGAGATGGGTGATTGGCGGCAGCCTTAAGGTGAGAAGCATGGTTCAAAAGAGTCAGAACGCTGGTTGCTAAGCCAGAACAGCCGAGTTGGAACAGGAACAGTGGCCCTCGTTCCAACTTTCCATGCCACAAAAGGGGAGAGCTTGAATCAGGTGATGGACCACGCAATTCGACGGAATGGATGAGAATTTGCCTTGATGTGGCTAAATCGCTCGATTTCCCGGCGAATCGGAACGGTCGCGGCTCGCCGAAGTGTGATTGACAGAGCAAGTGAGAGAAGAAAGATGGAAGTTGGCGGCCAAAGAGCACAAAGAGAAGGGGAAAATAGGAAGAGAAAAGAGGAAACGAGAATATACAGTTGGTAAAAGAAATTTATTTAAGTATTTATGCCTTTTTAATTAGTGTGGGTTATGGAAGATTCCTTAAAGTTTGTATTAAAAATGGACCAAATAAAATGTAGTTAACTAAGTGTGATATTTTGCCAATCTAAAACTTATATAATTCAATTTGATAAATAACACAATAAAACATTTTAAATAATAATTTTTAAAATGTCATATATTGTAAAATGCTTCTAAACTTAATTATTTCAACCTTTTTTATGCTTAGAATTATGTTAATTAGACTCTGTAGATAACAACCTAAATAGCACATGCTTTAATATTTAATAGAAGATACATAGATTTATTTTAGAATTTTAATTGGTAAAAGTGTGGAACAGTCGCGACCGTTCCGCGACATTACAATGGAACTCGCAGTGTAGTTTCCGCGATGATTTTTGCGACCATTCCTGCAAACCATGGTGTGACGAAGAAGAGGATAGGCTAGGCATGGAAAAAGAAAATAGGAAAGCTAGGGTTTGGAACAAGGTGAGAAAGAAAAAGAGATAATTAAAAATAAAAATAATTAAAAAAGAATAAAGTGAGCTGGAAAAAAATAATGATTATTATATTTTAATTATGATTAATAAATAAAAACAGTATGAAAAATAAGAATACATTGAGAAATAAAAGAACTTTAAATTTATACATTTATGATTTTCTATTTTGGTAATTCCATCAGTTGGTTGTCATTAATAAAAATAATAATCTTACATAACAATTACATACAGTTAACAAAAATATAATATATTTGGACTATCATTAATAACAATTAAATTAAAATAATTTTTTTATAATATATAATATATTTGGCATATCATTAATAACTATTAACTATAATTAATTTTTTTCTAATAAAAATATTATTCAAGTATTATTACGAGCAAATAATATTTATTTTTTTGGTGTAATAATAAATATTTTAATTAATTATTAATTACTTAGTTGAAATATTTATCTTATTATTAAATAAATAAAAGTCACTCAATTTTACTTACTTGATAATTCGTATATCTATTATTAATTCAAATTAACTGATTGAATGATTTGATTATTAATTAAATTATTTAAGGAGGACAAAAAACAATTATTTTTTTGTCCGTTTATTTAGACATTAATTATCAATATATATTAATGCTATTCTACTTGAATAATTATTAAAGTAAGATTACTTTAGTTCTATTTAGAAATTATTTATTAGAATATACTTATTTTATTTTAGTTGAGTGATAACAATTTAAAGAAATTTAAAATAAGAAAAGAAAATAAACCAACTTCAATTTAGTTAGATTTATTGCATGAACACCCCCTGCAGCGTTACGTGATTACAAGTACACCCCCTAGGGGTATTATCGTCATAAGAAAATTGACCAAATTTAGTCTCGGTCAACCCAGGGACAAAATGGGGTTAAATGGGTATTTTTTGGATGACATCAGCGTTTTCCAGTCCGGAAATAATCCCAGCAGGTGTTTTTGTAAGGGCCAACGCTCTGATGGGGATTTTGTGCAATTACAAGACTCGACTGGGTTTTGGGTAATTTGCACTAAAGAGAGGGGGGCTTTATGTAATTTACTCATTATAATACCTGTAGGTCCCTGCAAACATTTACTGCTGTATCAACAGAATCGAACTCTATGAAACCAAATCCCATTGAAACATTTTTCCCATTCTTCAGATGTTTTTTCACCTATAACAGAGTAAAGAAATTCTGACATAAGAGAAGAGCACGAGCGACTGTGCAGTAAATACATTATAGAATCTGGAAACAAGCTCATGGCGCAAGACAGAGACAAGAAGTATACCCTGACACTTCGTATCTTTCCTCCCTTCAAGTGCTCTGTAAAATGCTTTTTCACAGTCTCATCAGATGTTTTGAAGTTCAGGTTCTTGACATATAATGACCGTGACTGTAGCAAAGAACAAATCAGAAAAAAACAATTCCTGGAGAAGAACAGCTTGACAGTTTAAAGCACCTGGGGAAGCACAGATATCCCGTAATTCAGGAATATTTAAATACCCGAGATGAAAAACATTTGCCTGAGAAAGTTATCATATATTTAATTTGAAATGCACTCTCAGGAGTTGCATCACTGTTTTCTCTATGAAAATTTATCACAGCATCATACTAAAAATTGTGCTATCTTTAAATTCACCTTACATCCTCTTCTCCCCACCCCAAAGAAAAAAAGACGAAAACGACTATTAAACTGTTTGTGCCCACACCTAAATCCCCACCCCACCCACCCACCCACCCAAAAAAAGGTAAAGGAGTTCCAATAATTTAGAGCGAGGATTTTCCACCAAAAGATATGTGAAACAAAATTGACTGCCAATGTAAGTATATAGAAAAGTTGGAGTTAGTGGTAGAAAATGTCCAAAAGTGAAAGAACCTTTACAACATCACATAGGAGTTTGCAACCAATAATGTGTCAGTGATTCACGAGGAGAATTAAGGTAAAAGCAAATCTTTACTACAGCATGAAAGCGTAACCACATTGAAGACAAGGAAGTTCAGAAAGAAACCTCAATTCTATCAGGGTCAACATCTGCTTCTGTTGTTTCTTCAACTTGTTGCTCTAGAAAAGCTCTCTTGACATCAAGTTCACCCAAAACTGTATTCTCACCAACAATTGGAATTTGGCTGAGAATATTTCCAGGAGCCCATTCCAAATACAGTGGGGAATCCCTGTTGTGACAGAGAAAAATTAACCAACTTCACAACAAACTCCCACCACAACAATAAATCTCCAAGACCAAAAAGTTGACCACCTCATAAGTAAAATCGCAGCACAATGCAAATTCACACCATCACATGCATCTCTATTTCTTATCGAACAGAAAATAGCTTCTATGAATATAATAATCATCAACACAGTCGCCACAGGACCTCAATGGGACAAATACATGCCTAAGCTAACTCATTATTTTATATCTAAAAGCCTTCCATATATGACTTTTAAACAAACTAAATTAGCAGCACATTCTAAAATCATTGTACATTTAAGCCTTCCATGAAAGCGTAACCACATTTAAAATTATTGTACACTAAGTCAACTTACTTGTACCGCTTGTATGCTAAACCATTGAAAGCTGCACGAGCTTCAGCAGGTTCTAGGAAGATGACCTGAGTATCATACAAAGACTTATTACAAAGAAGAATACAATCAGCATTTAATATGAGTAAGTTCATCAAGTGCTCTTTTACACTGCACAAAGTGCACTGAGAACATTCAAATTTTACCATGCTTAAGAGCAAACTTGCACTGATAAAACAAGGCAAAAGATGTTAGGTGTATAACTAACAAGTGTTCAATTACATTGCATAAGACACATCAAAAGTACTGCAGACGTGCATCATAATTTCCCAATATACCAGACATAACTGCAAAGATCGAACCAGGAACAAAGTGCAGTAAAGTCTTCAAAGCTTAATGTTCAAGTTATTAATCATGGTATTGTTCTTGATCACACAGCAAGGACCGGAAGAGTTTAGACTCCTATTACTTGTAGGCGTAATAAAATTTCTAAGGGCAAGCCACCAATCAGGTATTTCCATGTCAATCCAAACTTAAGCATCCATACAAGCCAGTTAAGTGCATAAAGTGCTGATAAATTAGAAATTATGGCATCGGATGTTGTCTGGGTTTAAGATTTTATCTGACAGAATCAATGTCTTAAACTATGACAACTCCAATAACAGATGGATAAATATAGTTCTGACTTCTTGCTAAGTACCACATCCCTTCTCTAATCCAGGTTAGACTCGTAGATATGATGAATAGAATGGTCGCTCAAATGTAAATATACTCCGTCCTACATAACTATAATTAACGAAGGTAACCCTTACAATAATGAAAAGCCCACTAGTTTATAACCTTGAGTGAGGAAAACAAGTGTATGCTTAGGTAACCCTACCAAACGCAAATGCTATATGACCTGGACAAATCAAAGGAAAGGAAATAAAAAAGCAAAAGAACGAAAAAAAGTCTATACCAGGGCCAAGGTTTTTGTAGGAGGTAAAATGATTTTGTCCAAGCTCCCAAATCTCCCGAACATATTTGATAATTCACTTTCAGATGAACCGTAAGGTAAGTTCTTCACTAATACAACATGATTGCTTCTTTTTAGACCATCAGTTTTACCAGCAGCAAACTGCTCTAATGATGCAATATTAACTCCAGCACTTGAGAGAGCCTTTTTGGTTTCCGCCACCACTTGAGTCTCCCCCAATGCAGTTCTCACAGCAAGATCATCAGATTCTCTATCTAGTAGTTCACCTTTACTGACACCAAATTTTCGTGCAATGTTTTCAACAACCTAGAATAAGAAGGATCATAAGAGAAGATCAGAAGCTAGAGCATGCTCAGAAGTTAATGCACAAATGTTGGACTGTAACAATCATTGAAGTTCAATGTGAAGAAACGAACACTTATCAGGCTGCTATTATCGCATACATTTTACCTAAGGCATAAACAATCATACATTTCATGCCCGTGCGAAACATTCCCACTGTTAAGAAACTGAGTTCTGGACACCAAATTATTTAGAGAAGGGAATATTGGGAGACGACGGATAAATCCTGACTTGTACTTTATGGTTGTCACCAAGTAATTTAAGAAGGTGGTTTCGAGTGAGGGGAGGTAAGTACAAGACTATACCAGACTGAACTTTTCATATCTGGATCTCCTAGTAGTGTTTTTTCATATTCTTTAAAAGCACAGCAAAAAATGTTAATGCATCATTAATGAGGCTCGTCAATGCCACCACTCCTATTGAATTTTCTAACTTACAGTATCAGGGCGCATAAATAAACTATTCCATGCTCGTGTATTTCCACTAGCTTCTGATGCCTTCTTTTCTGCATTTCTCTGTTGCTTGAGTGTTTTGGAATGATTATTTCCAGAATCGTTGATCCTATAGGATGAGATCGAGCATAAAGATGAACTCCATGCTGCTTAAACAACTTACAAAAATTAGTATTAACAGTGAAACTTGAAAATTCATGAGCAGAGGCATACTCTTGTTTATCAGAAAGATTTTTTTGTTTAGCAGGCATGACGTGCAATAATCTTCCCTGAAAAATTGAACTGCCCATCTCGTCTAAAGCCCTGGAGAAAAACAATACAGTATCACGGATTTGATCAAAACATAGGTGAAATAACATCTGAATACACTCAAGAGGTTTGAAATGGAATGTAGCGACTTAATGATGTAAACCTACCTAAAAAATTCTACTAATTCACTGATAATAAAGCACTTCGTCGTTGGAAAATTAAAATTATGTAATACAGCATTCAGAGACAATCTCAAAGAAGGGAAACCAGGCAAGTTTCATAAAGCAAGTCTATATACACAAGAATAGGAGTGTATATCTCAGTAAATTAACATTATATAACAAAATTGGCAATCTTCCACAAAAAGCATGTATAAACAAGTCTATGTGTGATCAAGGTTTGATTAAACAAGACTAAATTATGTAGATCACATAAATCATCACTAGAACAAAGATTCTTCATATCGTAGAAATCTACCATATCATTAGCAGAGAAAACGCATAACATAAACTAAAGCACGGTTGCTCTCACAGAAAGTGTGTGCATTACAACTTTAAGATCTTAGCTCAGGAAATAATACCTAGCAGCAGATTCTGGGAGAGCAAAAAGAACATAAGCAATTCCCTTGGAGCGTTTTGTATCTTTATCAACGACAATATGGACCTGAGAGATGTTGCCATATTTGCTAAAGTGATCTCCTAGTTCCTCTTCTCTGTATGTTAGAAAGTGCCAGAGAAATTAAAATCAGACAAATGAATAACGGATGAAACATAGAACATGAATGATATCAAGACCAGACAATATATATGAATACATATATATATATATATATATATATAGAGAGAGAGAGAGAGAGAGAAAGAGTAGCGAGCCACACTGAACCCAAATATGAAAGTAAGTACACGAAATAAATAAATAATAAGAGCATATACGTGGCAGTGTAGGGAAGATTGCGGATGAAGAGACGGCCAGACTCCAGAATTTCTTCATTCTTGCTCTTCGGACTTGATAAAGGATCAGCTGCGTCAATAATTCCACATTTTCCAGAAGAGACATCTTTGTTCTCCCATTCGGAAACATTCAGTTCAAGTGTATTCTCAACAGAACCATGGTTGCTCTTGTTCTGAGAGTTGCCACTGACATCATTAACATCACCAAAATCACTGTGATCAGAGTCATTAGCATTATCTTCATCGTCACTACTTTCTGAATCTGACCATTCTTTTTTAATTCTGCTCCTAAAGTAATCTACATCAGTCACAACATCATCATGAACCACAATGTTTGGTTCATCTGCCTCTTGTTTCTCTGATAAAACAGTTCCTTCTCCCTCAATTCCCTCAGGATGACAATCCTCTCCATCTAATTTCTCATCATGTTTATTTGTCATAGGGAGTTTATCGTTCGCTACTTTACTTTGCTCAAGTAAGGGAGCAGTAAGTGCATCGTTCGCCCACAATTTTGACCTGCTACGATGCTGCATGACCTGAAGAAACTCTTCAAGTTGAGGATCATCATTTACATCATCCATTTTACGGTTCTTACTCTCCTGTCCAAAGATGGAGGCAGTCGCACCTTTTGGACCTGTTGCTCTCTTTTCTTCTTCAGATGGATTCTCCTGTTTCTTCAATGAGTGCCGACTCCAAGGGCGCGGAATATTTGGATCTCCAACCTTCCGAGCAATCTGGCTATAAACATAGAAAGTTACTAAGCGTCACTGATAATGAAATATCGAGTTTTTATTCTCCTCTTCCACCTATGTGAGGTATGCACAACGTGGCATTGTGGTGTGAAGACTATAAATTGCAGACTTTGTACTTATCAGCCAATATACCTCAGAATCAGTCCATCTATATCTATTAAGTTTCTTTCATACGCTCCTTTTTGATGATTAACAAATTTGTCACACTTAATTGACATTTCATTGGGCAATTATCTATCACAAAATTTATATTCTACAGAGTGTGTGCTTGAAATAATTGAACTAACTAAAACCACCATGAAATCTCTAGGTAATTCTATTAAAGTGAGGCAACCAACAGTGGGGTATTTCACATTCGCAAGGGATACAAATTATCAATGCCCACGACATTGGGAGAGATCCCAGCCACTGAGTTTGCATAGGCTGGATCAAATTTTCATGACTGGAGTTGAAATGGTGCAACATGGGAAGTTATGATCTCATATTCAATTGGAACATGTGTACAGCTTCTACTGATCTGAGGATAGATGGTGATATCATAGGCAAAATAATAGTAAAAGTATCTTATGGCATTTGTACTTTTATCTTTTGCAGTAATTCGACTATCATATATGAATATATCTTACAACTATGACCAGGGACGGTAGTTAAAAGAAATCCATTTCCTCTCCTCCCCAATTCAGCTTTACCCACACTTTATTCCTTTCTACCTGTTCATCTTTATTTCTCTGAATCTTACCATCATCTTAGATCCTATCCGAAAAGCTTATCCTGATTTAGAAGCACAACACGTAAAAGATCTAATGGGATATGAAACAGCAAAGTAAGACAGACCTCACAAGTAATTCTGCAAGTATCCATGAAAGATTTGTTGAAGTACTTTATTGCTTCCTCTGCCTCATGCTCTGTCCTAAATCCCACAAACCCAAACCGCCTGCTCTTCCCATCCCTGTACCAATATTTCGTTTTCAATAGTTTAGTTAATGAATAAACAAGTGAAATGGCAATATCAATATCAGAAAACTAACAGAATGAAATAATTTCAGATTATGAGAGAGAGAGAGAGAGAGAGATCAGAGATGGTTACTTGGTACGCATAAGCTTGGAATCGGTGACTTCCCCTTTCTGGGAGAAGAATTCTCTGAGGCGGTCCTCTGTTGCATACTTTGGCAAGTTTTTCACGCATATTCTCGACCTTATTACAAAACCAATAACAAAACAGAACCATCAAAGAATAGACACTTGGACCGAATTGAGGGTGAGTAAGAGGAAAAAAAACTTACATAGCTAGTAAAGACTATGGTTTAGGTAGATGCCAAAAGAAGACTCTGCAGTACCTAATATCTGCAACTGAAGAGGCGGGTCTAAATTAATTCGTCTTGGGTGAAAAGAAATGTATACAAATAATCAAAATCAAATGCATCACCGTCCCCTGTGTGTATTTACGAGATAGAATCAGCCATGTGGAATATATTACAGAATACTTTATACAGGATCAAGGCAAAACAAAGGAAATTGAACTACCAAAGCATTAATAGCGCAAGGGGTAGCAATTACCCTAAGGTGATAGATAACTGATAACCAACCCTAATTCTATATACAATTAGTTTTGGCACATCCATTATTGAGGGTTAAATACACTCTACCTCGCTGAAGAACCAAAAATGTCTCGAAGACCGAACCTAACCGAACACCAATACGGCAATACCATACCGCATACCGAACGCAATGACTATGTTCGATTAAAAAATAAATGGCTGACTAAATTCTCACATTCTAATAAAAGAAAAAGGGAATCCTCTATAAAACAATCAAACTAGCCAAGCTTTGTATACGATGAATCGCACATTAGAAGTCGGGGGTCAGAGATGAAGTTACCGGAGCAAAAACTGGGAAATAGAACGCAAGATGAACTCTGGAGATGATACTGCTTTCTGTTACCGTTATGTGAAGGACATAAAAATTGTTTTTCTATCACGGGGAGTTTTGGGGGAAGGGGGGGTGTTGCGTGGCTGCGCTGGCGAATATGGTGGCTCAGCTACGATAGATGAGGAGTGGGAGTATCGGCGGGCTATGAAGGTGTCCGCGTGTGAAGCGGCGCGGAGGTGGGCATTTAAGATTTTAGGGCAAAAGATTGTTGACAGTTGAGACTGAGCAAGGTGAGACCGGGAACAAGGAACCGGAAACTAGTCTTGGGAATGAAAAGGAAAACGGTCAAGTTAGAAGAAGAAATAAAACATATCCAGCCAGCTATCTATTAGGTAATGGATCAATTACATTGCAAGATATAAGATTCAATCTATAACATTGATATTATTTGATCCCAAAATCTGGATTTAATCCATTTTTTAGTTTATATAATTTTTTTTAATAATGACGGAGGTATTTTAGTCAATAAACATAAGTAAATATCATGCAGGATCAAAATCAAATCCCCTTATCACGCCCATAATAGATTTTTTTCTCCAATTCATTTTTTTAATTTTCCAATTACAATTCGATCAGTTCACAGAATTCAATTAATCATCATCAAACTCAATATACAAAAATCAAATTCCCCTTATTTGCGTTATTCATCATCAAACTCAATTAATCATCAAGCTCGATTCATCATCATCGTCAATTCATGCAGTAAAAATTACATACAGTAGCTGCTGTATGTAATTTTGTGTATTCATTTTCGAGATAGTAGCTGTAAAGATCGAAAGTTTGGGATTTAAGAATTCGTCTTCTGTTAATTTTTGTGAAATGATTAGGTCTTTTTTATTTTATGCATGGGTTAACTTCTTACTGAACATAGTATCATGTGGTTTTAATTGATTATTTATGAAATGAATTTGATACTTGCATGCGTAGAGGTTTATTTGATATTGTTTTCTTCAAAAAAAATTACATTAAACCATTATACAGTATTTTATACACCATTATACAGTAGTTCATAAACCATTATACAGTAATTACAACTGTGATATACAGTGTGTGATTAGTCACATACAATTAGTGATTTCAAACCATTATACAGTATCTTAAAAGCCATTATACAGTATGTTATAACATGTTATACAGTATGTGTTTATAACATATTAAAAATATTTAATTATACAATATGTTATAACACATTATACAGTATCTTATAACTCATTATACAGTATATGATAACACATTATGCAGTGTGTGTTTATAATCATACAACTACAATCTTATAAACCATTACACAGTATGTTATAATACACTATACAGTATCTTATAACCCATTATATAGTATATGATAACACATTATACAGTTACAATCTTATAAATCATTATACAGTATGTTATAACACATTATACAGTATTTTATAACCTATTATACAATATATGATAACACATTACACATTGTGTGTTTATACATCATACAACTACAATCTTATAAATCATTATACAGTATCTTATAACTCATTATACAGTATATGATAACACATTATACAGTGTGTGTTTATACATCATACACACACTGTATGATGTCGAGGCTCTTCATTATCTCGGTATTTTCTTTGATTCTTTGTGCTCGAGACTCCTCGTACTCTCTATTGCCTATTATTGCTTTTTCTTCTTCTTGTTTGTTCTTGTCAGAATTTTTGGGTCTCCCTCTGCTTCTGGTGTTCACCATTGTTATCTCTCTCTCTTTCTGTGTCTCGTCTCTTTCTTCCATTGCTCAAACATTTGATTTTTCAAATTTGTTTGCAAGGTAATAAGAGAGAGAGAGAGAGAGAAAACTCTAAAAAGGATGATAAATAACGTAAATAAGGGAGATTTTAGGGGAGATTCTGTGCCCTTTTTTGCTTCATTTTTTACTATTATACCTTTTATTCAATTGGAATCAAATTTTCAACTTTTTTTTGCTTCTTTTATGGACTGTTGGATTTAATGAATTCAATAGTGTAGATTGGGTCTTATATTTTACCTAATATAGTATATTAGGTAAAATATAAGACCCAATCTTCACCATTGATACCGTTTGATCCCAAGGTCCGGATTTAACTCCATTTTTCAGATTGTATAATTTTTTTAAATGATGGCAGGGGCATTTTAGTCATGTAAATATCATGCAGGATCAAAATCAAATCCCACTTATTGTGCCATAACAGATGTTTTACTCCAATTCATTTTTTCTTTCCAAATACAATTCGAACACACACTCATACCTCAACAAAACAACCGCCGATCACTCTCATTACCGCCGGAACACGCACCGATGACCACGAAATCAGCGCTAAAAACACCAAAACCTCGGAAATCTGCCATACCTTGGCGATTTTGCGGAATCGATTAAACCTCAACACAACATTTTCCTTCTCGAACTTCACATTATCAAACACCTGCAACTCCATATTCAAATTCCAAAATCAAGATCCACAACACAGTTAAAATCGATTAGGTTAGGGTTTGTTCGGCTCTGAAGGAGAAGGAGATTGCAAGAAAGGAAACTGAGCATAACAATTGGAATGAAAATCGGAGTGAAAATATCTTCGATTCAAGAAATGAAATCGGAAAGGAAAGTGAATGGATATTCAAAAGCATGTGGATTTTGAATACAGAGAGATCATATACATATATATTTGAGGAGAGGAATGTTGGTTTTTTCCACTTTTTTAGTGTGTGTAGTGTGTGTGATTTTTGTTTTGAGTGGGTCTTGTGGATTAACAGTAGATAATTACAATTATTCAGTGTGGATTAACACATTATACAGTAATAACTAAGATATTATACACTAAATAAAATCTGATTGTACACTAACTAATTGTATAATACAATGTGGGTTAACACATCATACAGTAGTCATAAAAGAATATTTCATTATTACTTAAGTTTTTATACATCAAATATTAGTGTATTATACACTAAAAACTCAGTATACAGTAGCTTGTAAATCACAAATACATATAATCATCATCAATTCCTTATTTAAATTCACTATACAGTAGCTAATAAAACAAAATACAGTACATGAGTGGTGATATACAGTGTGGTATTAGTGACATCACAATTAGTGATTTTAAACCATTATACAGTAGCTTATAAACCATCATACAGTAGCTTATAAACCATTATACAGTAGCTTATAAACCATTATACAGTAAATACAACGGTGATATACAGTGTATGCTTAGTGACATACAATTAGTGATTTCAAACCATTATACAGTATCTTATAAACAACTATACAGTATGTTATAACACATTATACAGTATTTTATAACTCATTATACAGTGTGTGTTTATACATCATACAGTTACAATCTTATAAACCATTCTACAGTATCTTATAACCCAGCATACAGTATCATATAAACCAATATACAGTATCATATAACCCATTATACAGTGAATACAATAGCTAATAAGCATTATACAATAGCTAATTAATCCAATATACAATAGCTTATAAACCATTGTACAGCAAATACAACGGTGATATACAATGTGTGATTAGTGACATACAATTAGTGATTTCAAACCATTATACAGTATCTTATAAACAACTATACAGTATGTTATAACACATTATATAGTATCTTATAACCCAATATACAGTGTGTGTTTATACATCATACAGTTACAATCTTATAAATCATTATACAGTATCTTATAACCCAGCATACAGTATCATATAAACCAAATATACAGTATCATATAATTCATTATACAGTGAATACAATAGCTAATAAGCATTATACAATAGCTAATTAATCCATTATACAATAGCTAATAAACAAATATACAGTAAATACAATGGTGATATACAGTGTATGATTAGTGATATACAATTAGTTATTTCAAACCATTATACAGTATCTTATAAACCATTATATAGTTTATTATAACACATTATACAGTATTTTATAACCAATTATATAGTGTATGTGTGTGTATACATCATACAGTTACAATATAGGGAATCGAGGCCCACAAAACTTAAGGTGTACATGGTCTACGCACAACATAAACTTCTCCAAGTCTTCTTCTTCATCTGGCGTCTCTGCAACTCACGTTTCTTCCTGCTTCTTTTTTTTCAGAATTCTCGAGGTACAAGAGTTCTTGTAACTTCATATATCTTTTATCTGATTCCTTGATCCATGATAATTAACGGATTAAAATCAACATCTCAATTAATTGAAACCAAATAGGACAAAACTCTCAATTATACAGTATGTTTCTAAAATTTGATTGAGTTAATTTTGGCAACAAGTTGAGAGATTGTAGAAGAGATTTTGTGCGTTTCAATTTGAGAGATTTTAGGGAGATTCTGTGACCTTTTTTTTTGGTATGTAGATGTTGTATAATGGCGTCATTTGACTATTATACCCCTGATTCAATTGGAATCAATTTTCCCGCCTGTTTTTTGCTTCCTTTTGGACTGTTGGATTTAATGGATCCAATGGTGTAGATTGAGTCTTATATCTTATTTAATATAGGGTGTGTATTGGATCTTGACCCTATATATATATAATATTTATATTTAGGGCAAAATGAACTCTTGGATTCCGGTTTTTCGAATTTGTTACTTGTCTCCCCTTATTTGAACTCTTATAGGGTCTGTCTGTCCCATAATTAAATATTAATAGCTTGAGTTTATTACCTTTCGTCTAGAATTTTTTTTTTAAAATAAACATGTACACATAGGCCTTACTAAGTTGGATTTAGGCGATATTTATTTAGACATGGGTTACAAATCTTGGACTTATTTATTAAACTCATCCCTCCTTTTGTTTTTCGTTTTATTAGTTACATGGGAAAAATAAGTAAGTCACATTTCAGCAACTAATAAATCAAAACAACCATATGGGGATCTTCCCAAACTTGTATCCCCAATTGCAAGTTGTGCCCCATCTTAGCAAGCTTGTCGGCTACTCTGTTCTCATTTCTCTTCGTACGGTGAAGGGTGCTTCTCCATGGCTTTCTTAGCAGAATCCAAACGTCTTGAATTATATTGTTAATGGGGTGAGTCTCAACATTACCTGTTTTAATAAGGTAGCAATCAACATTTGAGTCGACCTCCGTTACAATACGAGGAATTTGTCTCTCCCAAGCCATCTTCAACCCTTCTTTACGTGCCTACAATTTCGTTTATATGATTGTAAAGCTTTCTAAATAGCTAAACCCCCACTGCCAACTGCCGGTGTCATCTCGGATCATGGCATGTCCCGAATTCACCTGAAAGCTCTCATCTGTATTGAGTTTAAACTAGACCCTCTCTGGTTTACTCCATTTTAGACTGCAACGTCATCTTTAGGCTCCTTTCCCTGGTTGGTTAGAAAAATCTCTTCCAAGTCTATGGCTATCATTTTTACCTTGAAGATCGTCTGATGAATGTGAGTTCATTTCCTTTAGACAAGGCTAAATTACGATTCCCAAATCCCCCAAAGTGTTGCCATGAACACAATCTGTCATATATTCGAAAAACCTTGAGGGGGCAAGATAAGTTCTCAAACCTTCCCCCGTTCGGTGCAATTTCTTAAGACATATAGGTTGGTTTCATTTTCTTGACCATATCTCGGGCACAAGTTTGTTTCCACCATATTTCTAAAAAATAACTTAGATTTTGTCGCCAACCTATCTCTATGAATAAGCCAATGAAATATTTCAAATCTAGGGGCGCACTTATTACTCCATATCCATTCACACTTTTTTCCAACTTGGTCCTGATCCTCGCCATTGCTTTTAGCTTGAATAAAATTATAGGCTTTACTTGAACGATAAGTTACCATTCTTGGATCCGGTCCAAATTATCGAGTCATTCTTTTCCCTATGATAGGGAACAATAATTTATTTGTGGATTCAAGCTCGTATTATATGCATTAGGATGTCGTGTTTGGTTATAACTCGAATTTATATTTTGAGGGTTATTATTAACATTATTATTGCCCTCGAGAGGTGAGGGTCCTGAAGTCTGACCAATTTCAAATTGACCACTCCGAGGCCTGTTTTCTCGAGGATATCCCAGAGGAATCTCATTTGGATTAATATATCTACTTTGAGTCCTTGGTTCTACCAACTGTGATACTTTTTCGATTAAAATATTATGCTTGTTGATTAAGGGTTCGAGATCCAAGACTACTTGTGTATTTATCATGTTCGAAAAAATATCACAAGTTTGATTAAAGATTTCACCTAGCTCAGTTATAACCCTGGTGACTTTTCGAGCAAGACCATCTCGCGTACTCATAGCAATATCTTGTACAATTGCTGTGAATATTTGGGCGGACTCTTGTGCCAGTGCTCGGTACTGATCATTGAATTCTCTCTTTTGATCTTCTCGAGCACCTGCTACAGTTTGTTTCATGAGTCGGACAAATTGTTCGTACATTTTGTCCTCTCTGATTTTATTTTTCTCCACCGGTTGGATATCCAAATCCTCGGTGCAGTCATCACGAGTGAACTCGACTGTCATTGTTGGTCTTGTCATTATGACTTAAACGATCTTAGAAAATTGATTTTACAGGAACCAACTCCCACTGTGGTCGCAAAAAATTTGTTTCCGGATAAAAACAAATTGAATAAGGAAGAGCTAAATCGGTTAACTTAAGCCCCGTGACAATTCTCCACTTAGAATTATCTAACAACCCCTACGTTCGAATTCGATACGCTAGACGGTGGTTCAGACTTTAACACTTCGATGTGTTGTTTAAAATTGTTATTCGGACCGCAATTAATGAAAATAGAGAAAAAAGGAAGATACAAGTCCAAATATAAATTTATCTATCTGATAAAACGATAAATATTATACCTCCATATTGATCCCCAATCGTGTACCACAAAGCTGTTAGAGCAAAAGATATGACTGATATCAACTCTTGATCAGCAGGAATTAATCTACGAAATTAACTAAACTATGCTACTTCTAAGATTACGCCTAATCCTGGAGAAAAAGAAAAAAAGAAAGAAGCAGAATTGATCTGTTGTGTTGTCCTCTCTCCTTTTTTACTCTCTTCGCCTTGCTCTTTGTCATGTACCCATGTCCTTTGCGGTTGGGAACTGCCTTCAACTGTGTTTTCAAACTCATTTTGTTGGCGCGCCCCTAAACTGGATAACCTCCTACTCTTTTGGGCCTTCTTTCTCAGACTTTTGACTTTGTGGAATATTGGGCTTGGACCTATTCCTTACGAAACAAATCTAAATCACTTAGGCCCATTTTCGAATGAACTAATCAACATATGGGTTATTTAGGCTTTCTCAACTTAAGCCCTCTTTTGTATTTAAGTAATTAATGAGGCTGCTTGGGCCCTTCAACTTGAGCCCAATTTCAAATTAATATATTAATAAAGGTTGCTTGGGCTCTTTTATATTAAGCCCAATTTCGAATTAATATATGGATCGTTTGGGCTTTTTAAATTAAAAAACCCATTTTATTTTAGGTGTAAACAAATATCCTCAATAAATCTTGGACTCATATGAATAAGATGAATAATTATACTTTTTGAAATTAGATACATATATCTTTTTCTAATATCTTAAATAATAGTAAAATTGAGTTCAGTTATTGATAAAAGGAAAATAAACTTGAGTTCAACTAACTACACTTCTCTACTAGTTGGCCCTGCTCTAACATATGGATGTCCTTGATGAAATTCCTATATACCACTCCATAGATTACACAATGTCATTCCCAATTGTAGACTAAATGATCAATGGGAATTGTACAACTTTTGTCATTTTCTTCTAACTAGTTAATATTGTATCTAGACCAAAACGTAAAAGAGTATAAAAATCACCAATAATCCCCACAAGAGCAAGATCCATCCTTGAAATGATGGAACCTCCTAACATCCCTCACTACAATCTCCCTATCCACAGTTTTGGAGATGAACTTTGTAGCAGAATGGCAGTCATTACAGACTCTAAGATTCTTGGCCACCCGAATAGTTGTGCCTGGAGGGGTATTAAGGAGACCAAACGCAATTGCCAATCTATCACTGTGTCCGCACAACAAGTTTTCCTTTTTCTTCTCGTCAACATTATGAAGAACACAAGATGTGTCTGGCACATAACCTTTCTTTTTCATTCTGGTAAACAAATCAGCGAGAAATTAATACAGCGGCTCACTCTGTGGGTGGGATGCGTCTCCAGCTAAGAATTTATGAACCCCATCCCCAAACTCAATCCAACTGCATCCATGTTCTTTCCTTACTCCCTTTTCCTTCATATTATTCCTAACCTCCTTAGCTTTTTCCTAGAGCCCAGCCGAAGAATAGACATTGGAAAATAAAACATAATGGCTAGCAACATTTAGTTCTAATTGAAGCAGATTGTGAGCTGGAATTTCCCCTAACTGTACATCTTGGTGGATCTTGCAAGCTCCCAGCAAATTACTCCATGCCCCTACCTTGTCAAGTCCAGACGGCATGGAATTGATCATTTTATAAGCTTCATCCAGACGATTCGCTCGACTAAGCAAATCAACAACACAAGCATAATGATCAACATTTGGTTCGAGGCCATAGTCTACTTTCATTCTGTGGAACAAGTGTTGGCCGTCATCCACCATCCCAAAATGACTGCATGCAACAAAAACTGCAATAAGTGTGACCTCATTAGGCTTCACTTTTGCCACCATATTATGAAAAAGTGCCAAGGCCTCATTTCCTTCCCCATGTATCCCATAAGACGAGATGATAACATTCCATGTTATTGCATTTCTGGTAGGCATAGTTTTAAAAACTCTTCGAGCCATATCTAAGCAACCACACTTGGCATACATATCAACCAATGCGCTTCCAACTGCAACATCTGATTCCAACGCGTTCTTAATGGCATAAGCATGAATCTCTTTTCCTTTTGTTAGAGCCGCTAGAGCAGCATAACCAGGAAGGATTGTCATGAGTGTTACTGAATTAGGTCTAAACGAGACCTTCATATTGTAATTACATCAGAGTTGTCATTTTCTTCATCTTTCCCTCCACCATTTGCATTCCATGTAGCAAAATAAAAGCATCTTCATGGTACCCACAAACCACATAACCGGTTATTATTGTATTCCAAGACACGACATCTTTAGTCTCCATGGTCTGAAAAATATATTTCGAGACATCTGTCTTTCCTAATCCTAGAGTACAAGTCCATCAATGCATTTTGCACGTACCTATCCCTTCCAAGACCCAGCTTCAGAACATACCTATGCATGACCTCTTTATCACCAAAAGCTTTTGAGTGCACACTAGCTGGTAAAACACTAGCCATTGTGGTTGGGTTAGGAAAAAGACCAGAGACGACCATTAATTTCATGAATAACATCAATGCCTTCATATAGAACCCATTTTAGGTATAACCAGCCAGCATGGCATTCCAGGCCCAAGTTTGCGATCAAGTGTAGTGTCAAAAACTCTGTGGCCACTCGTGACTTGTTTGCAGTTGCAATACATGTCTACTAAAGCACTTGCCACGAAGGAATTCCATATGAAATCATCATTCCTGAATACATAAGCATGGATTTGTTTTCTAAGATTCAATAACTCCATATGGGAACATGCTGGAAGCACACTTGAAATCGTGACCCGTCAGGCTTAAATCCTTCATCTTTCATAAAACTAAAATACTCCAATGCCTCATGGAACCTATCATTTTGTGAAAATGAGCTAATAACCATGTTCTAAGAAACCATATCGCGATGAGCAAAGCATTGAAATACAATCTTAGCGTCATCTATTATCCCTAATTCCGCGTACATTGCCATCAAAGAATTGTTAGTAAAGGTCTTTCCGTCTTCGACTCTCAGACTGTAGCCATGAACTTCCTTCCCAAACCTTATCCCGTCATGCCGATTCAAGTTACTACAAGCAAGCCAAAGTGAATGAACTAGGCTGAATTATCTCCAATCCCATTAAACGGAAAGCCTCTAAAGCTAACACTCATTCCTCTTATTTACACAAAGCATTAATCATTGAGTTCTAAGAAACTTGGTCCCTTTGAGGAATTCTGTCGAACACCTTAAAAACTTGATGGACATCAGTTCCACATTTGGCATACATATGCAAAAGTGTATTGGCAACAGTGGGGTGATAATGATAACCGAGTTTAACAACAGAGGCATGAATCTGTGTCCCTAAATCCAAGTCTTGAGCGGTAGTGACGACCTTCAAGACGGCGGGGAAAGCGAAATTATCGGGTACAACGCCAGAGGTGTGCATGTGTATAAAAGTGGAAATGGCGTCGTCCTGGAAAAAGTTTGAGCTGTTGCTACTGCTGATCTGAAACCGAAGAGTTTCGATCCAATGACTGTTTGGAGCAGGGGGTTTCGGGATTTTCAATGAGTGGGTAGGTTCTGTGTTTAAAGGGAATTAGAGAGAGAATACAATGGAAGTGATGGAAGAGAGAAATGAGAGGAGGAGCAACCGGACATTGATTGAGGATAGATAGATACAGTGAGTGAGGAACGGACGGGGACGAAAAACAATTGTATACACCGTTGGGCCTCAGCTGTGCAAATTGTGGATGTGACAAATCATTTAATATATAATTTTGAATTAAAATAAAGCACCTTTTTGTTTGCTGAATTAAAATTAATATTCAATTATATTTAATAAGATAATATTCCGATTTATTACTTTAATACCTATTTTTCCATCCAAAAAATAAATAAATATAGTATTCAACGTGTGGGGGCAGAAGTGTAATTTTGAGTCCACTACCTAGTAGTATAAAGCAAAACCTCTGCTAGGGTTTTCACGCCTCTTTCAACTCAACCTTCAATTGTAGGACAGCAAACAATTTATCTCTTCTGCCGTCAGTCTCTCCTTTGTGTTTTCCAGGTTCGTTCCGATATCATCGAAGATCTCTTCATGTTTCTATTTCTGTTATTCGCATTGAACGAACTTCTTAGGCGGTAGATATATGCGTTGTACTTGATGATGATATGCTATTTTTGTTCTGTTCTGTTCTGTTCTGTTTTTGTTTTTGTTGGACGCAGCTGCCTGCTGTGTGTGGTGTGGTTCAGTTTATTTCTATTTCCTATGTGTCTGTGTTTGACGTTTATTTCTGGTTTTCTTCTTTGAAGTTATGAATATCAAGATTAATGTGGCCGGCAGGAATATTACATTCATTTAATTGTAATTTCGAATCTGAAAAATAATTCCTGTTGTTCGGCTGTGAAGCTTGTATTCATTTCAAAAAGGGAGCGAGCGTTTTTCGACTAGATTAGATAGTTCGTAAATGCTGCTTTCCGAGTTTTATAATGAAGGATTTTGCCAGTTTGCTCGATATAATAATGAAGGATCCAGCTCTGGGGGCACTGTGATATTTATATTACTCTATGTATACGTCTCTTTTCGTTTACTGAATTTTCATCTTTGAGGATGCTGGTACTTGCTGAGTTATATTGATGGACTCAATGTCGTATGAGGCTTGAGTCTTCATCTGCGCATTTTGAACTGCATAAATTATTTGGTATGCTGAAAAACTCAGTTTTGCTTTCCAAATGTACATTGCTTGACTTTGTTCTGTTGATATATATATATATATATGTATATTATTTTTGTTGTTACCATAAAAATCATTGTTAATCTGCTTGACTCAAATGTGCTTTCTCCATATACTTGCTCAATATTTTCCTAAGAGTTCCATTTCCTTGAACTATGGGAAATATGCAATTCATCTCCCTAGACTTACTTTCTCTTTTGCAGAATGGACTCACAAATCAAGCATGCGGTGGTGGTGAAGATTATCGGCAGGACAGGGTCTCGTGGGCAAGTGACTCAGGTGAGAGTCAAATTTATTGATGACCAGAACCGATTCATCATGAGAAATGTGAAGGGACCTGTTAGGGAGGGTGATATTCTCACCTTGCTGGAGTCCGAGAGAGAAGCAAGGAGGCTGCGTTGATGGATCTCATGTCTGCCTGCTTCTCTGCTTGAGTTTTTGGAAGTTTTATTTAAAGTATTTTGATGTGAGCTTTATTGGATTTGTTACTTCTGGGTATGTAGTACTAGACATCAATGTGTTTCTCATTTGACATTGATTTTTCATGTTTACTGGTCGTAAATGGTTATTAAACATGATTTTGAGTAATTCTTATGCTGGAATCTGCCTGCAAGGTTTTGAGCATGCTACAATTTGTTTGAAAATGGTTTTTAATTATCATTGTCTTCCAAGCATTAAGCAGTATGACCTTTTAAATGACAAATAACTCACTAAACCCTAACATTGATAAAATTTCCTTTTTCTCTGGTTTGATATCAAGTCTTTGTTACATTTGAATCTGAATTTGGTTTGACATTATATCATCTGGTTTCATCAATGCTGATGTCAGGAAATGTCATTTTAAGTCTGCTTACTGCTTGCGATGAGATTACAGGGGGCCAAAGGGTAAAAAGATGTTTTCATTTGTTCTTGAAGTCTGCGATGTGTCATAATATTGGATTTTTTTTTTGTTGCCATTAGTCTTTCTAAGGATTTTAATATGCAATGTTTGGATAGTCGGATTATTAATTTCTTGATTACAAATAAATCAAAATATTGAACTAAAGCGGAATATAAGTTGAGGTGCACTACATAAGTGCACTTGGTATTCTTCCAAAAGCATGCCTTTGTAATATCTGGCAGGCACAGTTTCACTGTTTTAGTTTCATCTTTGAAGGGGGTTGGGGTTGTAGTTGTAGTTACTATTAACCTCTCAGGTCCCTTACAACTTATAACTAGACCACATCAGATTATTCTACCTCCTAATTTGGAGCTGGATTCTCAGAGTGAATAATAATAGTTAAATACGATTCTCTCAGGCATGAACAGGGATGGAGCCGGGGTTGGGGGTGGGGTTGGAGGGTGCGCTCGCCCCCCTCTCAATTTTGAAAAATAATTTTTTTTTACTTTATAAAATTTTTGATATTTGAATTTCGCCTTCCCCTCAAAATCGAAAAATTTCACGCTTTCTCCTTTTTCTTTGAGTTCCCCAACCCCTCCCCCAATTCAAAACCTTGGTTATAATGAAAGAATATAAAGTATATCAAAAGTTATAATTGAATCTAGTTTCTTATTATATTTTCTCCAATAAATATAGCTTACCATACGACATGGGGCACCCACTTAAATCCTTCGTCTATTTAGCAAAAGAAAAAGTGAACAATTATATCACAATAATCTCGCCCACCTCAATAAAATTCCAGAATCGAGTTGTCACAGGAGATAAGAAGATACCGCCATTCCATCTTTATGTGGATGAGTTGATGAGATTCCATTAGGTGAGGGGTTTTGTTTTCAAGTGAATGAATGAATATTCGTCGTCCTACTCCTTCCATTAAAAGGCCATAGAAGAAGAAGGTGACAAATTGGAGATAAAATTCTGTGGTAGCGTGCTGCTGCTTCTTTCTTCTTACAAACAGTACAATCCTCGTTTTCATTTCAGCACTAAAATTACATATATATCCGGACAAAAGTCAAGTGAAATTCGGGTGGCAGTGGGGTCCATTTAATTTACGTCCCTCTGATCTCTCTCTATCTCCACTCCAGCACAAACCTACCTCCCTCCTCTCCTCCTCTCTATAAATAAATAAATAAATAAATCTCTCACCTCTCGTACCTATTCAGCTATATATGTGTCGAAACGAAACTGTGTTAATTAATAATTTTGTTTAGAGGGAGGGAGTGTCGGATGGCGGAGGAAGCTGCTAAGGTGAAGTCACTATTTGTTTACCCGGTAAAGTCTTGCCGTGGAATTTCCGTCTCCCAAGCCCCTCTCACCGCAAATGGTACCGTACCACCTTCTTCATCATCTATAACTTTCTTCCTTTTCTTTTGTATATTTCTTTTCTTCGCCCTTTTGTTTGTGCACCTTCTCCGATATATCAATATATGATCGACTTGGACTTTTTCTCAATGTTCGATTGCATATATATATATATATATTTCTGTGATCATTTTAACCACCAACGTAACAATACTCGCAACATGAGTTTCTCATCTCCCAATTTTTGTGGTACAGGATTACGTTGGGATCGACTATGGTTAATTGTGAATTCAAAAGGCAGGATGTATACTCAGCGAGTTGAACCAAAGCTTGCGCTAATTGAAGTAAACTTGCCAGTTGAGGCGTTTTCACCTGGTTGGAAACCAAATAAGACCTCATTCCTAGGTGAAAATTCCCAAATTTATCCATTCATACTGGTAAAAAGATGATATTAGCTGCTTGATTATTTGCGGACTTCTTCATTACTTTGTTTTAAACAGTGATAAGAGGTCCGGGTATGAATGAGCTGAAGATTCCATTGATGGAGCCTTGTGCAGTGGCCAAAGGTGTGTCGGTGTGGGAGTGGTCTGGTTCTGCCTTTGACGAGGGAGAGGAAGCAGCTAAGTGGTTCTCTCATTTTCTTGGGAAACCCAGCCGACTTGTTCGTTTTGATGAAGGTATACTGGCTGACTCTTTTTTCTTTTTTCTCCTGATTCTTGACTGCTGAAGAAGATCAATGACCTTGATTCTAATATTCTCTGTGCAAAAATAATAATAGTGAATAATCACTGATGGATTGGCGATATATAATTTGTGAATGCAGCATCCGAATGCAGGCCTGTAAACTCTGATTATGCACGCACCCACACAATCAAATTTAACGACTTGTATCCCTTCCTCCTCCTATCCCAAGTAAGTGCAAATTAATTGAAATGGTATATTTTTAAAGAAATTAACACAACATATATATTTGTCTTTCAGGAAAAATCTCATTAGAAATATTTATTTTGCAGGGATCACTGGATGCACTAAACAATCGTCTTTCACAACCTATATCAGTTAACCGATTTAGACCCAAGTAATTGTGTTACCTCCTTCTTAATTTTTGTATTCACCTTCAACCGCATCCTGATGTTGAATTTTTCAGATGGCATACTTTTTGTTTCCTACATACATGTTTTGTTTTTGCCATTCTTAACAGTATCGTTGTTGATGGATGCGAACCCTTTTCTGAGGACTTGTGGAATGAGATCAAAATAAATGAATTAACTTTTCATGGGGGCGAGCTTTGCTACCGCTGTAAGGTAAACAATTCTCGTAGTTGTGGTTCAGAAACTTTTGTTTTTATATTATTTAACAAGTTTTGATGATATATATCCACCTCAGATCCCCACTATTAATCAGGAAACTGCAGCGGTAGGATCTGAGCCAACTGAGACTCTCATGACCTTCCGCTCTGACAAAATATTGCGTCCCAATAATGAGAAACACCGAGGAAGGGTCCGTGACCGTAATTAAATTATGAGATTAAAATGCTGTGATGCATATTTCTATCACGCAGGATGCAATATCTCCTTAAATTAATCAAAAAAGTTTCGCTGATGTGTAGGTTTACATAGGACAAATGTTGGTGTGCACCAATTACAAACCAGAAACCGGCAAGGCAATTAGAGTGGGTGATCCTGTGCATGTGTTGAAGGCTGTCTCCTCCTACGCGGAGTGCCTCATCTAGCAACCTTCACTATATATTAATTATATATCTAAAGCAACTTCTATGTATCTGGAAATTGCATCAATAAAGTACACCATCTTTGACGTTATTTCGTCATCCTGCTCCGTCATGCTTTACAATGTAATTAATTAAAACTCCGAGACCTTAAATTTTTTTTATCAACAAGTAAATGATACGTTGTTGAATCATATGCGCTCGTTGAAATAATTTACGTATATAAATAATGTTTAATGTACAAATGTTATATATATACACTGAGTTTATATTAGTTCTCCACAATTTTATAATGGCACTCAACTTGCTTTTTTTATCATTATTAACTATTATAAAAATGTGAATGTTAGGAGATGATTTATATTTCTTAATTTTTTTGAAGTGACTAAAATATCCCTATGTGAATATTATGCCAAATAAAAAAATAAGGTTAATTAAGTAAATAAATTATATTTATAGTAAATCTAACCTAGTCTTTTGAAAACATTGATGTTGTTCATTGTATGTAATACTATAATAAATGAGTCATCTTAATTTGTTCATTGAATTTACTCATAAGTAATTTTATATCTTACTTTTTTAGTTAAATATTATTTAATATCTCATTGATGTAAGCATTACATAAGATGCACATATGTGTTTAGTTAATTACCAAAAAAGTTCAAGACATATTCTAATAGCAAATAGTGTTGTGGTATTTAGGATTAGGAGGACTGTGAATTGTGAATGTGGAACAATAATCATAATACATTAATATATAGTGCGTTCTAAGAGATTTTGCAATATTTACGATTGTGATTATTGTTGAGTCAACTTATTCTATTAATATCATTGCATTTAACTTTGAATTAATTCAACTTATTGGAATTTCTTTTGTTTTAGATTCATGAACACTATAATAAGAAGCTCAAATTTTTGAAAATTTATTGTACATCATTACTGTTTTGTGCTTGTTTAAGATTTAAGTGGCTCTTGAGGCTTGAGCATTTATAAACTTTTATTATCATGTGAAGGAATAGATATAGGGGTTGAGAGGTGTCGTATGCATATTGTGCACATGAGTCACAATTTTTTCTTTAATGTATAGATCTGACATTCATAAGATATTGATCTATTTGAGTTGCTTTCCTTTCTTCATGTCTTTACTCTATTTAATCTAGGGATAATTGCATATTATACCCCTGTGAAACATAAAATCTGCACACACCCCTCCTATGTTAAAAAAATAGCTTGAAATAACCTTATGATTTTCGAAACCCTGCACGAAACCTCCAATCCGTGTTAAATCCGCAGAAGGTAGCATTCACGCGCAGTGTATTTGAAGTAGGGTTGGGGATTTCGTGCAGAGTTTTGAAAAATATAGGGACATTTCAAGCTATTTTTTTAACACAGGGGGGTTGTGTGCAAGTTTCATGTTTCACAGGGGTATGATATGCAATTATCCCTTTAATCTATAGTTATCATGAAAGTATGAATGATAGGAGATGATTTATATTTCTTAATTGTTTTTGTGGAGATTAAAATAATTCTATATGAATATTATGTTAGGAAACAAAGACAAGATTTATTAAGTAAATAAGTTGACTGTACTTATAATTGATTTAAACTAGCCTCCTAAAGACATTAATCTTATTAATTATATGCACTACTATAATAAATGAGTCATATGTTCTTTTTATTTATTATTATTTTTACCCACACACATACACTCACTCACTCACACACCACAAGTACTTTGCTCCTCGGTTTAGAACCCAGAACCTCCCAGTTACAAGTGAGAGATGGATACCACTAGGCCAAAGCCTTGATGGTAATAAATGAGTCATGTTGTTTATTGTATTTACTCATAAATCATAAGTAACTTAGCATATACTATTTTAAATTGGATATTATTTAATATTATTGTGTAAATGATTAAGTTTACATAGTAGTAGTTGATTTTATGTATTCCATCGGCAATTTTTTAGAACCAATATATTTTTTTCAATGATTAGTTGGTACCTTCAACGTTTATTTCAACTTGAATTTCTTAAACACTTTCCTACAAACTTTAGGAGATGGACAACTCGAAACACACATGTTTTATGTCCAATTATTTTGTCATGTATGAATGGTGTGAATTCATAAATGTTCATATAGTGAGATTAAGTATTAACTGATCATTTATTTTAACATTTTGATATAAGAATGGTAACAATGTGACTCATTCATAGTATTCCTAAATATAATATTTAGTAACCTCATATTAGCTTAATTACAAGAATTATTTTTTATTAATTTAAATTAAATGTTATAGAAAATTTAATTCATTTATATTCTTTTTAGATTATAGATCTATAAAAAAGTTTATTCACAAATGCCCACATGGTATATATACATGAGAAAGAAAAACTGAAAATCCTAATTAAATTCATGGAAAACATAGGATTGTGCCATAATTCAATTGCTAAAACAAGATTTCAACTAAAAATTAAATTAATGGGATGATCAAGAAGAGTTATTATAAGAGAAAAATGAGAACTTACCAAATGGTTTAATAATTTACAATTAAACTGTAAAATTATAAGATAAACAACTCAAAAGAAACTCAATCAAAATCTAACAATAATAAGACCGTAAGTAATTGTTGCAAGGATTAAGAAAAAAAAAGTTAATGATAAAGTAAATCATGTTTTTTCATTCCTATTTGGATCTTTTTATTACCTATGATATATAATGGAGGGGAAAATTTCACTTTTGGTCCCATAGGACTAAAAAAATTGCACTTTTGTATGGATAAAGGCGAGTATCTACCCTTTGGCGGTGCATGTACGACACTCAACTTTTTTCATCCATTTTTTGATGTCTAGGACCAAAGTGCAACTTTTTAAATAGTATGAGACCAAAAATGCAATTGAAATTCTAATGAGACTAAATAAGAAATGAGCGAAGTCCTACAGAACCATAAATTAAATTTTCCCTATAATGGAGATTGAACATCTTTCAAGTGAAATACTATTATGTAGAAGAACTATATGTATAAGTAATTTGATTGAATTGTGCAATATTCTAATCAAGTTAATTAGAACGTATCATATATTCTTCTTTGATCAATGTTTTTCGGTATAGTTTGATTTCAAGTTGGCTATCAAGTTAAATGTCCTTTATTTTTCTAAAAATACAAATATAAAACAAAAGCTATGTATTTATGTTATTAAATAAACTAAATTTGCAAAATTAAATTTAAATTGATTAAATCAAATTAAGACTGTAGATTAGAATAGTGGACATTTTAATTTTATATTTGGTTATGGTTTACCATCAAATAAAATATTCCATTAACATAATAAATTTTATAAATTATAATTTTTATCTTACTACTATCAACTTTATTTATTTATATATGTCTATAGTTTATTGTTATATTCTACGAAATCTCACATTAAAAATTAAAATAAACATAATATGTTGCGCGTGCATATTACTAGTTTTATTAAATGGACAAAAATGTCAATCAATATCAAATAAGATTTCTATCAATTTTCAAGATGAGTTTGTTCATTTTAAATAGTTTTCATCTTTTCTAAGACATCATTTCCCTTTTTATTTCCCTTTTTTATGTTAATGTAAAATAATTTCACAATTTAAAAATCATCATGAACGAATTAAAATTAATAGTGTAACAAAGCATGGCCCCTTACATATATATGGAGGAAATAAACTAACGATTATTAATAATCAATTTATAACAAGATAACAAATATAAATCTAACCGTATTATAAAATTATTTTTTTAATAAAAAAATGTGTGTACTTATACGTACTTGATATTACATTATCATGGCAATACTATAAGTACGGATATCATGATTTCATATTATATATTGGATAGAAATTATTTAAAATGCGCCAAGTTTCACGTGATGTGAAATACTTAATTTGGTAGTTGATTAGTATAAAATATAATGTATATTGAGGGCATTCTTGTCCATATACTCAAATTAAAAAGAAGTGGATTGCCAATATAAATTCTTTATATTAAAAACTTAAATAATAGTCTAGCTAAGTGAACTATTATTTAATAAACTATAATTATTTGATTAGTTACATGCATGTTTTATTTGTTCTTTCTCTTGTTTATCTTTTAGGGGGTCGAACTTTCTCTTATTTTTTCCCTCTCATTGAGTCCTTTGTGTATTTACAATTGACACTTGATCATTGTGATTTATAAATTGGATATTAGTATAGTCTTCTTATATCATTTTTATTCTCTTTTTTGCTTTCTCTATTTTTAAAAGCAATCGTAGCATGTTTTCAAAATCATTCGATGCGTCTCTTTTTAAACCTTAATTACATTTTTCATGAAATCACAATAGATTGCGTTGATAATGATTTTATTTTTGTTTACTTAACAATGACGTGAACCTTCTAATTTTGATTAGACGAAGGACAGTAGGATTTGCAAGTAGGTGTTTAAAATACTCTTAGAATGAAACTACCTGTGGCCAAATTAACATTCTTGTTATTTTTGGCTAATTTATTGATCATCTTTCTTACCTTTGTTTTGGATCAGATCTTTATGATTTACTTCTAGCAGTTAGATATTTGGCACTTTGGTGTGATGCCTAATGGTAAATAATATAGTCCACATTTTTCATTTTGAATTTTGCCTATGTACCGTTTCCGTTTCACTTACAGAGGAATTGAAAAAAAAAACTAATTTAGTTTTATTTTATATTCTTTTTTTCTTTTGATGAACAAATTATAGTGCCTTTACGTACTTTTAAATTTGATTATTGTTCTATAAATATATGTAATTTACTTTTTATTATTTTTTCCGACTCTTTTTCTATCATGAATTTTTTTAATTACACAAGGATATGTTTTAGGTATGTCTAAAGTTCAAATAAATAACAATAAATAATTTGTACTTTTATAATAAAATAGATGAGAAACAATCAAGTTAAATATAAACTCATGTTTTGAAACCAAGTGAAATTGAGATAAAAAAGAATTACTTTTCTTTGGTTTTTTTTTTTGGTTGTATTCCTATTTGATAACTTGTTCTACAAATTGTGTTGTACATATGTAATTATGTACACTCAGCCGTTCATATGTTTGTAATTATGTTTGGGACCGTGCATATATAATATATATACATAAAATAAAACCTTTTTTATATTTTAATTTAATGAATAAATAAATAGGAGTGACCTAATGTACTTCTACATCTATATGTACTTTTATTAGAGAGTCCTAATGTAATTATACATCTTATTGTAGATAATTAAAATATATCTTTAGTATATGTTTTTACTCTTTCGCCAATAAAAAAATGAATTCCATAGGAGATATTTTAGGTACATCAAAAATGTCAAAAAACTACCTCGTACTTTTATAATAGAATAGAATAGATAGAAAGAATAGAATAAATTAATTCCAAAACTTTTATAAATCATTGTTAAAATCTCTATAGGTGAATTGATTAAGAATTTCTGATTACGGTCTAATATCTAAATATCAGTCAAAACCTTAATGGAGTTTCATTTCAAGTAATATTGATCATGATCACTTAATTGAGGAGACTCCGCGTCTTTAGCTATCTTGCTTGCCCAGATAATCTGTTATGATTCGGTTCAATTATTTCGAGTTGAGCTAAATCATAAATCCATTGATTCAACTAGAAGATAAAATCACAAAGTGAGTATGCAAAAGAAAGAAATTAAATGCAGCAAAATATGAATGCAGAAAAAAAGAAAATGCAACAAGATGAAAATATGAAAAGTTTGTTAGATTTCAAGTTACTCTGCAAAAAAGTCCAGGTTCACGTACGGTACATATAGAAGATACCCTAACATCTCTCTCTCTCTCCTCTAACTAATCCTCAAATTAAAATAAAACTAAAAACCTTTTAATTGCCACGTCATCAAATCCCTAATTAGAACCCTAAACTAGCTGATTCCAATTTCAAAGAGATGCCAAACGTTTCTTGTTTCAAAAGTGCACCTTTATAAGTGAAAGGACACTTTTGACTTTGAATTGTGTTAATTGCGCCTTTGGTTTGTAATCCGCGTTTTTGATGTTGTCTTGTCCAATTGACATCATAACATAATCTTTAGTCTTTAGTCAATATATGTGAAACACAAGAGACGCACTCATTCTACAAGAGTGATTGAATTCTTCTCTTTTATTTGCGTATCGTCATATATGATCAGACTGCACCAAGAACATCATCTTCTGTCGCTCTTCTGGAATCAAAAGATAAATAAAAGTATAGCGAGCATGCACAATTTCTAATGAAACCTCAAGTCATGAGTTAATTTTACACCTGCATAACACCTGCATAACTGAATAAATTCCAATTTTGACATAGGATTCATAATATTTGTAGCAAAAGACAATTGAAAGTCAGAACATTCCTTCAGTAGTTAATGTATTACAAATCATAAGCAAAGTATTAAACAAGACAGAAGATCTGATGATAGGTCAAAATTTCTTTTCCTTTCGCTATTTCATTCATCTTAATGTAACAAGAAGCTCGTAATATTACATGATTGCAACGACTCTCGTGCATCTAGACCTATCAAAAACTTTACAATGTAAAATTGGTATAGTAAACAATTTCCCTTTCCTCCTGAACATATTAGAAAAAGAGAAATAAATCTTATGGTTATCTGCGGAACTACTGATGCAGCTATGTAGCCTTTCGAAGCATCTGCTGAAGTTGGATCACTTGTTGCTGCTGCTCTGGTGGCAGGGAACTTAGCTGCTCTGGTGTCAGATTCAGCACTTGCTGAAGTAATGTAGAGTCCACATCAGTGGGAAGTTGCATCTGTAGACAAAGAAGAACTTGTCAATATCACATACATAGCAAGTCTGGTCAAACATGATTTGTAGTAATTTCTCAGTCGTATAGAGACTTGTAAGCAGAAAATCTCAACATTGGAAATAAATCATCTCAAAGTTTTTATTTTAGTACATGGAGATCTCCTTAACTTTCTTCATCTTTGATATCATATTAACGCAATGAAAGCAATATTAATGTACAGATGCATTTCAACCAGATCAAACAAAACCAAATTTAAGTTGGGTAAGCAACAATAAAAGAAATTTTAAGCTTCAAGAGTGTAATCACGCAAAGCCTGAGACACACCCATAAAAGAAAATTAGCAACTCCTTTTTGTACTTTAAAACCTTGGACAAAACATGTTAATCCAATGGATGATAAAAGAGATACCAATTCAGAAAAGCTCTTTTCACCATTATTTAGTGAATCCAACTATTAAGAATTGGATTAATAGGTTCCACATAACAATTACAAAAGGTATGAGGAATAACCACAATTCCCCAAAAAGTGATTTGAGTTGGATATCCCATGGAGATATAAACTACCTGAGTAGCTTGCTTCTCAGAGTTTAGAGTTTCCTTTGCTAAGGAAGTTTGTCTTCCAGGAAGACCGGAAGTAGGGAAAGGTGCAGACACGGTTGTAGCTATGTTTACAGCATGTGAAGAAGGGGTAGCCTGTCCATTATTCAATTTCACCATTTTCGATGCTCTGTCCATTTCGTCTGTGCTATCCTTGACTATCCTAGTATTTCCAGGGAAACTTGAAGAATGCCCTTTCAGACCCATATTCTCGGGCATGGCAGAGGATGTTGAGGAGCTAGGCTGTTAACCACAGGAAAGACACACAATCATTTTGGCATTGGATGCAAAAGCCAAGATGCAGACAACTACTTGACAATTAGCATCAGTATACATCAGTAATAATAATTTACATACAACTATACAAGTACTCCAATGAGATTCCTAGGGGGGAAATAGTTCAAAATTTTCCATTATATTCAGTAAATAGTACCCTATTTTTCTATGTTAACCAACTAATCTATAAATCATTATATCTACTCCACAATCTAGTCACGTCCTCCTGTCGGTTTAAAAAACATATGCAGACATAAGTAGAATGAATTTTTTCATAGTGCTTCAGCATAAGAGATTTTGTCATGCAATTTCACTCTTGAACTATTATGTAAAGTTTGGCACCTGAAAGTCTGTAGATGAAAATTGCGGACGTATCAACATAGAAGGATGTGTAGTAGCAGTCTGAGACATCGGCTGACCATTATACCCTGAAGTGGTAGATGGAACCTGACCTAAATTTTGTAATAAAGGAGGTAGCACTTGTTGGTTCAAAGAAGAGGAAGTTGGCGCGTAAGTATGTGGACCCCCCAATGAGTGCGGCCGAACAGAGGGAAGGGAAGAAGCTCCAAGTAGTTGGCCTTGCTGTAGGGCTTGGTTTTGCACTAGTTGTGGACGTTGAATTTGAGATTGTGTAGGTAATTGTTGGACTGCAGCATATTGAATTGGTACGCCAGCTGACACTTGTGGCAACAAACCCGCTTGCATTTTGTTCTGTGGAAGAGGGGGCAATCCAGGAAGAGTTTGAGCACTTTGAACCAAAGACTGCAATGGTTGAGCAGAAGCTTGACGAATATTTGGCATCTGCAACTGCGTAGTTCAATGAATCAAATGCACTGCCTAAAATTCCAATTGCTTGTACATAAATAAAGCATAGCATTGAAGGAAAGAAATACTCTGGATGAATAGAACCAACCATTTGTGGGGAAACCATCCCTAGCATAATCTCGGCCTGCATTCAAAGTCAAACACAAAGTTGTAAATATACGTAGAATGCCCAAGTGAAATGAAGAACCAACTGAAGAAAGAAACTATTTCCTGTGATAACCCTAAGAGGTAGGAAAATGTTACCAGTCTTTATCAATAACTTAATACAAGATATCCCACCAAGGAGGCTACAGAAAATTCAAAGATTCATTAAGGGCTGATAAGAACCTGGAAAAGAGCTTTAGGCAAGTTCGGGACGGTCAGCAAGAGCTGCCGGGTTTGTTCTTTATTTTGTGTTGCCATTGCCTGTCAACATCGTAATAACATCATATCAGATATCCACTAAAAAATAGCTCCACCTCCATGAAAAAATTGTGTTATGCTTATGTGTTTCGTATCATGCCATTTACTTTCCAAAGTTACCAGTCATACTTGCAGTTGTGCCTTTGCCTTTTATATGGATGTAAATTTCATTTTAGGCAACACTTAGTCACTGAGTCACCATAGTTTGGAATTTGACTTTTTTCAGAAAAAATTCATTACACGCCCTATATAGGAATTGGTCCAGCAGAATGTCTGTTATCATGCTCAGAGGCTAACCTTGAAATCAGACACAATCTCTGTCAGCTGGCTCCTTGACAATTTGGCCAAATAACGAGTCAAAGGATCAGTGCCCAACAAGGACTGACTTTGCAATCCCATCTGATCTACTGTGCTACCAGTCTGAGCAGCTCCAAGAGCTCCTACCATGACTGTTGCCGCAGCCATAGCAACTGAATCACCTACTGGCTGGTGAAAACTTGGATGTCCAAGGACTGCCGGGCCCCCAAATTGTTTTAAAGGATCTGCATAGTAACATTGTATACATACACTGAACTCTTACAAATTAAATTGGAAGCAAAAATGAATTTAAGAAATTGGCGATATCCTATTTCAGGTCTTCTTTCATAAATAGATGTAAAATCAGAAAATTCCAAATATTTTCTTACCAGCGTTCGAGACAATTCCAGGACCACCACGCCCCTGCGAGAAAACACCAATGTCAAGAAGTTTATGGTGGGACAATATTTAAACATTTGTCTTGACGAGAAACTGTGGGCAGTCAATACATTTTGCGATCATCCAAAATTAATTTATAAGAATGCAATAAACGGTTAGGTTCATCGATACACTCAGATCACTAGCCAGAGTTGTAAATGATTTACCTGTTCGCGGTTCCTGTCGGAATTCTTGTCATTTTCAGCAAAGTCAACTCTTAGCTGCCGACCATTTATCTCATAACCCTGAAGATTTCTACGAGCACTTAGAGCTGTCTCTTCATCCTTGTACTCACAGAATCCATAACCTTTTGGTTTCCCAGTTTCTCTATCAATAACTAATCTGGGTAACAATAAAAGGATTAATATACATGTGGGTTTAATGAATGCTAACAGTAAAAATTTAAAAAAACAGACAACATGTTTGACAAATGATTACCATTTAAGAGAAAAAAAAAACTTGAGATAATGAAGTCTCTTATCAATACCTTTATGCAAAAATATTGACGAATATCTTTAAAAGTATAATACCATACACAAAGCTTTAACATGACATATCAAAGTAATTTGCGAATTCTTTCTATGGTGCATGAGCATGGTTAGAAACATAATTAACAAAGCACACCACTAGATAATCAAGTTACATGACCTCCATTACCATAATCAGGTAGTTTTAAATCTTCGAGCCTAACAAATAAGTTGGCTTACTTTTCTGTATCGTCTTCCAGAAATTCTCTTTTGGGCTATTTGGACACAGGAAAATATTTTCCGCACTCAAAAGGTGGTATATTTTGTGCTTTACTTTTTTATACCTTGTCCTTTTCCTCACCAAATTCCTTGATCCAAACATAAAATAACGAAATATCTCTTCTTCTATTAAAAAGATCTAATTTGCGTCTCTTTCTATCGCTGCAATCCAATAGACATTAATATCCCTGTATTGAATCTAGCAAGTAAAACATCTCATGATTGCTTGCTTACACAAGAAAAATTAAAATTTTACATCTTAATTGAGCTAGTTTTGGCACGAGATTTCAGCATCAAGTGACCAAATTTCAACCTTGTTGCTATCAAAACTACTGCTTTAGGTACATCAGAAAGTCAATGAAGTATCATTTATACTGTCTTTTTCTTCAAAGTTTGTTTCATAAACTGATAAACTAAAATCTAAATCTTTAGAGTCAATTGAAGTTTACCTAGTGAAACAGAGATGCAGAATTTCAGTTTTGCCTAATTTTGTTGTCTGGTTAGTGCTACACTTTGATGCAAGTACAGTTTCAATCAATAAACTGAAAATTGAATGGGACAGGAGGCAGTATGCACATCAAAGGAGAAAGGCAAAAGAAAAGAAGAGAAGTGTCTGACCTGAAGGAAACAACAGGGCCAACCTCCTCGCATATTTGAATGAGCTGCTCTTCAGAAGCATCATACGGTATATTCCCAACTATATAAAAATATCAACAAACATCCCTATCTATCAAATAACACAAGAGTGAGTGTAACCCAACCCCGAGGGGAGGGGGCATCGAAAAGCAAATTTCCCAATCTAGAGAACCGTATGTATGTATGTAAGGGGTAGATAAAATTGAAGCATCTTATTTCGCTCGGAAAAATCAAGATTGAGTTGAATCAGAATTATAGCGAGTCATACATACATTCTGAGATTTGTGGTAAATAATTGAGTTTGAAGAGAAAGAGAGGTGGAGGTGGAAGGTGAACGAAAGTACTGACCGAAAACGCAACGATGCTGCGATTGAGAAGCGGCGGCCATCAATTGAAATTGAAATTAAAATTGCTGTGTTTGTCTCACAGATCAGAAGAAGAAACTGGAGGTGCAATCAGGAATCAGCAGAGCTTAATCTTGTATAAATCTTTGCGCTTATTAAAATTCAACCGAGGACCAGGAAGTACTCTCGGGACTGGACTGGACTGGACTAGGACTAGAGTTTTATTTATTTATAATACATACAGAAGAAGAGTAGGTAGGTACTAGTACAAGTGCTGAAGAAGAGCATTTGGAGAGAGAAGAGAGAGTAGGATTAAGAAAAAATAGAAGCTGCCCATTGCTTTCATTCCCCATTGTCCGACTCTGACTTATATTATTTTTAGGGAGTTAAGAGTTGGTACTGTGTAGTATTATAGAGGGCCTGGTTAAAGCCCATTAGACCAAGCCTTCTTTAGGAAGGTTACTATTGTATTTGGGCTTCTCCTCTTAAATAAAACCTTTTTTTAATTAAAACATTTTAGATTATTCTACTCTGTAACAATTTAAATTTGGCCCAATGGACTGTACTGCCCAGCACAAAAAACGTATTTTTTAACTTAATTTTTGTGCAATATAAGAGAGACTAATCATCAGGCGAGTAGTACGTTATTATACTTATTGCATGGTTCAGCAGATATCCAAGTTCCATTTCATTTTGGGTATTATTATTATTATTATTATATGATTTATATCCAAGTGTATTTCACAAGGAAAATGTATTACACTTGCCATATAATTGATAAATTATTTTAAAAAATACATATGAGTTTGGCCGAGCCGGGAGCGGGCTAGAATTTCCCCAGAACATAGACTTAATACTGCTCGAGGAGTCTCTGCTAATATCAGAGGTAGAAATTGTTCTTTCTCTTTTAACTAGCTCCATCCATGGGTTCAAGCTGTTCTGATTCCCAGCCAAGTTTCAAGCTCTTTCCGCTATCCTCTATCCTAATTCTGCCAAACTAAACATTCCTGTTTAGGTCTTCGTTATTTGGAAACAAAGCCGGCTTTGCAGAAGATGATTGTAGTCCCGGGGAATATATTAGATGATTTTACTTCCTTTCTAACTACTTAATTTATCCCCATTTCACCTTATTTTTCAAGATAAAATACAGAAATACAATTCTCATTGCATGACTAGAGCCGGTGAAGTAATTTTCTTCTTGATTATACATGCTACAATACCTCCTCATCCCTAATCTACAACTTATCCATTTATTCTTGCAGTACTAGACAAGGGGTCGAGAAAGTTCCTCCAGTACTTTATGAGCTAAGTTTCTCTTCCTCGTCGTCTTCTGGGATTCTTGAAGATTCAGTCTTCATTTGCTGGGCCAGGTCGTAGGTAGCATGAAGGCCGAAAAATACATAGTAAACCAACATGATAAGCGTACATACACCAAACCTTATAAATGTCTGAGCTCCCAACGATCCCATGAGGAACAAATTTATTGCAATTGACAAGGATGGTAACCATGGAACAAGTGGGACCCCCCAGACTTTTGGTGTTCTTTCCTGTGGCAAAAGCACCGCAATACCCAAAGTCCCTAAGAACCAAAGGGGAATAGTGATAGTGTAGCCAACCCAGCCTCCGGGTTTTAGTCCCCAGTAAGCAGAAGTGCCCATGGAAGAAGTAATAATGACCAGTAAAAATATGACCAGCTTCAACAGATTTGCTCTTGGTGTGATTCCTCTTGCATAGTACCTCCTCACCAGAAGTGCAACTGCCATCATCATGAAGATAAATAGCGTGCTCACTGACAATAAACTTGCCAGGACACCCAAGCTTGAAAAGAAGGCTATACAGGCACTGAATATAGTGATCAAAAGTGTTGCGTATATAGGAGTTCCTGTTTTCGGATGAACAAGCGCAAACCATGGTGGAATCATGTGGGCTCGTGCAATATGAGTTGTATAACGTGCGTGCCCGAGTGCCCCGACTAAAAGGACAGTGGTCATTCCCTTGAGAGCGCCAAGGGCAACCAAGTATTTTGCCCATTTCATCCCTACACTCTGAAAAGCTACAGAGTAAGCTGCATCTGTGTCTATATCTGTGTATTTTTGCATCATACTCAATGAAAGTGCCATCAAGCAATATATCACAGTGATCATTGACATTGATCCTAGCAATCCTAAAGGTATGTCTCTGCCTGGATCTTTTGTTTCCTCTGCCATGGTTGCAATATTGTCAAATCCTCCGTAGGCAAAGTACACAATTGCTGCTGCTTGGAAGACCCCTTCAGCACCATTAGGCAAAAAGGGGTTTAAATTGGAGGGCTTTGCATGAGCAAACCCCGCCACAATTACAAATAGAATTACCACTGTATTCACAGCCGATGCAATCCAGTTGAAATAGGAAGTTCTTTTTGCACTTGTCATCGCAATCATCGACGCAATCACTAGAACCGCAACAGCAATTGGATCTAATAAGTTGAACCCATCTCTGAGATTCGTATGTATGCGCAATGAGTTGGGATGGCGGTCCAGAAGAGTGGTGAAGTAAGAAGTCCAAGACCTAGCAACCGCTGCTCCTCCGAGAATGGATTCAAGAAGTATATTTCCTGCTGTTATAAAGGCTGCAAGATCTCCTAATTCCACTCTCAGGTAAGCAAATGATCCTCCAGCAACAGGAATTTCTACAGCAAATTCTGTGTAGCAGAACACAGAGAGCATTGCCGAGATGCCTGAAGCTACATATGATAAGACAATGGCTGGGCCTGCATGATCATGCGCTTCTTGGCCGGTAAGTACGAAGATGCCAGCTCCAATTACAGAACCAAACCCGAACCAGGTGAGGTCCCACCAGTTGAGGCAGCGTTTCATGCTGTTTTCACTCTCTCGACGGAGTTCCACAAGCTCCTTTGTGTCATCTGACCTACTTGTAAGTCGGTCCTTGAATCTGGCTGGTGTCTGCGATAAGGCATATCTGTAGGAACTCCAATTATTGAAAGACTTTTCAGGGAAAAAGTCTTGTTTGCTCCATCTCCAATAACTTCTTGGTTGAGCCTTAGTAGTTGTTTCTCCTTCCAGTTCCATCAGCCTTTGCTCTTGCTATTGTTCAGCTCACTTGTTATTGGGTGGAAGCTATTTGCAGCTCGTTATATGAGCAATGGGATATGCTCATCAAAGATTGGGTATAGCTATATATTGCAGTGACAAGGTGAGACTGGGAAGTAAATTTGCGAGAGACACTGTCAAGTGATCATTGGACCAAAAATAAGGTGTTGGTCTTTGGTATTTGTGTGGGATCATGATTCTTGTTTTTTGTTCTTGGAGAAAGTGTGAAAGGTTCGTTATCCGATGTGGATACTGACATTGGGTTATAGTAACATACTTATATTATAGGTAGTTATAGAGCTGTCAAGGTACACAACATGCTAAATTTTCTCCGGAACTGTAACGTATTTATTAGTTACATGATATGATGATGGTTAGAACTTGGGGAAGAAAAGAATAACCAATTGGTGTGTAATTTTCTTCATAGGTATCTATCAAGATTGACAGGTGGCTTGACTTCTAGTGTATTGCCCCGCCTCAACAAACTAACACATCGGGTTGCCCACTTGATGAGAGTTCATAATGTCGTGTAAATGGTCTATATTCATAGTATTTGGAAGTACGTGCAACTGAAATTCTAAGTATCATGATTTGTTGAGTTTGTCAAAGTTGGCTTTGGATATGATTTGTTGAGTTTGACAAAGTTGGCCTGCCTTTGGCTTTTTATCATCTCAACATGTCTTTTATGCATTATTATTGATATGTCTTATGGCAGTGGCCTTGACTCTTGAATGAACTAACTCTGTTTAGCACGAATTTATTATTTATTCTTATTTTTGAGAATTTATGATTGGGGCCGTCTACGAATTATTCCACTTGACGATTCATTTAAGATGATAGATAACAAGAAGAAAGTTGATGATTGCCGGAGTTCCACGGAATTATGTATAGATAATGACCCTTGAGCGTCACCCCGGAATTATGTACAGATAATGACCCTTGAGCGTCACCCGTCACCAAATTGTCTTCCAAACACAACCATACAGACAATAAGTGTCCGCAAAACAAATTTTACATCCAAAAATCTTTCAAATCGGTCCAATTTATATATTTACATATTCACCAACTCATTCAATTTAAATCCAACCTAAACCTAGATTAACAATTAAAAAATAGGCCCCCAAGAGGGGTATGTCCGTCATCATACATGCAGTAAATTAACCAGGAATATGGTTTTTAAATGCACTAGTCTTAAAGGTTCATAACTATGGTATTTACTATAATTTTCCTAGCTAACCGCTGGACTAGAAGAACTAAATAGATAACATCACTTCTCTTCCTCGGGCTGAGAATATGGGGATCCTTTTAGCTTCCTGTTTTCTCAACAATTAGCAGCAACTGTAAGGAAATTGTGACACCACTTATATTTTAATTTATAACTTGAGCACAAAGGAGTTATTCAACATCTACAAGACGGATATGAAAGAAGACTACAACCAAGATTTCCAGGCCTTGTTCATTTTCCTTCCAAGGTATCTTAATCCATGAACTGCGCCAACAGTCAGTAGACCTGCAACAGCCTGTCTTCCACTTGAAAACATAACTTTGCGTCTCAGAATCTTCTGCATGCACTCTGCAGCCTCTTCCTTTGATCTAATTACCACTTTTCGTGCTGCTCGACCTGCAACACGATGCACTCTATGTAAATGCAATACTTACTATACATTAGAAGCTTGCTCAAGTCTTGAAGAAATCTACCACGAACTAGTGCATGCAGTTAAGAAAATGATAAAACTTCCGCAGAATAATACTGACCGAGTTTTTTTATCTTTAAAAAATTAAAAATCAGCTAATAGATTGTCCCTACTGAAGTTGATTATACCAGATTCATCAAATACTTTCTTCTCTCCAAGCTTTATCCCCATCTGGCTTCTGAGTGGCAAAGGAAGAGAAGACACAAGGTCGCTAGTGGTAGACAACCCACAATCCTGGTTAGACAAGTTTAACACATCAGACATTTTGATAGCAAGCTTCACTAGAAGCATCTTGTTGATATAGGAGCATATGCAGCTGGTCATCAGGTAAAATATTTTTCTGATTTGCTTACTGACAACTTAGTAAAATATAGAACAAAATAAAGACTAGAACAACCTTCACAAAAATCTGGAAAACAATAAAAAGTTGGTACATAAATGATATTAAGATTAAAAAACTTGATATAGTAGAAGTTATCAAGTAGAAGAGCTCCTGATAACAAATCATAATTCAGACACACAGGCAAGAATCTCCTGGACATTATGCATAAAAACGTTCTCATTTATATGGTTTAACTTCAGGTATAACTGATCTTCTGCAATAATACAAAAGTTATGTGATGTGGAGCAGGAGGTTGGAGCCAAGGGTGGCGAGTCGATGATGGATGAACCGATGGCAAGACCGTGGCGAGTTTATGAAAGGCGGAGGAAGAGAAGGGAACGGGAGCCAGCAAATTAATTTAGTATTATTAGTAGTATTTAATCTTTATTTCCTTATTTCATTATGGTTGTTTAAGCTGAGTAGGAGTCTATAGTTATTTTTGGCAAGTTATTCATTGAGATTGTATAAGTACTCTAACTAGGGTTTTTGTGATTTTTTATCGTAAGATCATTATTGGATTGGAGTGGGCAAGAACGTGGTGTTCTTGAGTTTATTTTCGTATTGTTGTTGCAATCTTTTTATCATCCATCAATTTGGTCCGACTTGCCGGATCATCCTCCGAGCGATTACAATGGTAGAAACTCGCGCGGGTAATATCGAAAGGCGACATCAGGCCATGGAAGAAATGATGAGCGTTTTCACGAAGGAGCAGACTCAAGTCAAAAACAGTATTACGGTGCTACAGGGTCAGATGGCGGAGCTGTTGAAAGGAGTTGGGGTGTTGATGGCTGCGCAGGGATCAGCTGCCGTGGCTGCTGCCAGATCGGCCGCGACGACACCGATGAGGGGGGCAGACAAGGGTGCAACCTGGAATCGAGAACGGGGGGTCGGACTCTTCTCCACCCCTGCCGACGTTACCTACATTCGACGGGACTGACCCGATGAGTTGGCCCGTGCAGGTAGATCAACACTTCGACATCTACCCGTGTGGTGAAACGCAGAAAATTCAGTTGGTTATGGTAGCTATAGAGAGCGCGGCCTTGCACTGGTTCCGTTGGCTGAAGCGGTGTAGTCCGAATTTTTCGTGGCAGGTATTTTCTCATGCTCTGATCACGCGGTTTGATGAGAGTTGTGACGGTAATCCATATGAGAGGTTGGCAGCAGTTAGACAGACGGGTAACGTAGTGGCTTACATTAATCAATTCACACAATTGGTTAATCAGATTCCGGGGCTGACTGACGATCATTATTTGGGGTACTTTATGAATGGCTTGGAGGAAAATATTCGTTGTCAGGTGCGGGTGTTGGACCCCGGGGACTTGGACTCTACAATGAAGATGGCTAAGAATGTTGAGACAGTTTTTTGTGTCCAAAGGGGTGGAACCGGGGTTTTTAGTGCTAGCACCCCACCCTTCAGGAACTCGAACCCGGGCAATCGAATTGCCGGGCCCCCACAGCATTTAGCCCTGCCTACACCACCGGGTGGTGCTGGACCACGGCCACCCGGTTTGAATCGGGTAGGCGGAGGAGGACAAGGGCCTGTATATGAAGGTGAGGAGGGGCCTGTATAAGACTCGGAGAGGGAGGAGCTTCGGCGTAAAGGGTTGTGTTTCAGGTGCAAGGCCCCGTTCCACCCAACACACGACTGCCCGATGAAATATTTGAGGGTTTTGTTGGTTGAGGATAATGAGGCGCCTCTGTTGGAGTTGGAGGAAATTGAAGCACTACATGAAGGTGAGGAGGAGGTAGCGACAACTGAGGAGGAACAAGGGGAGATGGCTTCCTTGTCTTTATTTTCAGCGGATAAGATTTCGGGTCCTCAAACGATGAGGATCAAGGGGCTTGTGAAAGGGGAAAAAGTCACAATTTTGATAGACACCGGGGCTAACCATCATTTTCTCCTTACAACTAGTGAAGAAGCTGGGGCTCGCGGTTGAGGCTACAAGGCGGTTTGGGGTTCGACTTGGTGACGGGAGCCGAATTGATGCATTGGGTGTCTGTCCAGAACTGGCCGTGCAGCTGGGCTCTTTTGAGACTCGAGCTAATTTTCACGCTTTTCCTTTAGAGGGGGTCGACATGATTTTCGGGATAGCATGGTTGGCCACGTTGGGTGCTATTCAAGTTAACTGTCAGAAGCAAACAATGGCTTTCGAGTTTGGGGGAGAGGTTGTCAAACTGACCGGTGACAACTCGTCAAGCCACACGGAAGTTTATTTGAAAACACTGTTGCATACAACCGAGTCGGAGATGTTCGTGGTCGTGGTGGAGACTGGTTCGTGCTAGTCAGTTTCGAAAAATGCGGAGGTAATATCGCCGGTGGAGGAGATTTTGGAAAAATTCGGGGACGTCTTTGGGGAACCCGAGGGGTTACCACCTAGTCGGGACACAGACCATACGATCGAGCTAGTTAGTGGAGCACGACCAGTTTCCGTTCAACCTTACCGGTATGGTCACGTGCAAAAGGACGAGATCGAGAAGCTTGTGGAAGATATGTTGAGGGCAGGTATCATCCGGCCAAGTTCAAGCCCGATGTTGTTAGTAAAGAAGAAAGACGGAAGTTGGAGATTTTGTGTGGACTATCGGGAATTAAAAAAAGCAACAATTCCCAATAAGTACACCATTCCTATGATACAGGAGATGTTGGATGAATTAGCGGGTGCATCGATATTTTCTAATATTGATTTACGTTCGGGATATCATCATATACGAGTAAGCCCAACCGATGTTTATAAAACCGCTTTTCGCACACACAGTGGCCACTACGAGTTCCTGGTGATGCCATTCGGACTGTTGAATGCCCCGACAACGTTTCAAGCTACCATGAACGATCTTTTCCAGCCTTACCTACATAAGTTCGTACTTGTATTTTTTGATGACATTTTAATCTATAGTCGTACAGGTGATGATCATATCGAACACCTTCTGGTGGTGTTGAAAGTTCTTTGCGAAAATGAGTTTAAAGCCAACCGAAAAAAATGTGTATTTGGGGGTACCAATGTGGAATATTTGGACCATATTATCTCGGGGGTGGGGGGGGTTCCATGAACCCAAGTAAAGTTTCAGCCGTGGTGGAGTGGCCAATTCCTAAGTCCGTGCGTGGGTTCTTGGGGTTGACGGGCTATTATCGGAGGTTCGTGCGAAGCTATGGGTTGATTGCTAAGCCTTTGACACAATTGTTGAAGAAAGAGGCTGCTACACGATTTGCGTGGACGGCCGAGGCTCAAGCTCTGTTTACAAAATTGAAGGACGCATTGTCCTCGGCACCGGTTCTCTCTATGCCCGACTTAACAAAAGAATTTGTGATTGAATGTGATGTATCGGGATTGGGCGTAGGGGCGGTGTTAATGCAAGAGAGACGACCTATTGCTTATTTTAGTAAAGCCTTGACCGAGGGGTCTTTGTCTAAGTCGGTGTATGAGCGGGAATTAATGGGATTGGTTCTCGCGATCCAGCACTGGCGGCCTTACTTGGTGGGCAGGCGTTTCGTGGTCAAGACGGATCACCATAGTTTGAAGCATCTTTTGAATCAACGAATCGTGACACCGGCACAACAAAATTGGGTTGCAAAATTGCTCAGATATGATTTTGATATTGTGTACAAAACTGGGGTAACAAATAGGACAACTATTTCTTTGTCTCGTCGGATCATCGGATGGAATCGGAGGCCGAATGCTCGGCTATTAGTGGGCCTATGTGGACGTCAATCTCGGATGTCCTTGAGGAGCAAAAAATGGACGATTTTGTGCAGGGAATCATTCAGGCCGTGCAACACGATCCGACGAGTCAGCCAGGTTTTTGGGTAGTAGCTGGTAGATTATTGTATAAGGGCCGGGTGGTTTTACCAAAGGATTCGAATTGGATACCCCGATTACTACATGAGTTTCATGACACTCCCGAAGGGGGCCATGCGGGTGTTTTGAGGACTTATAGTGTGGAAATCTCTATGATTAAGGAGGAAATATTTCTCTGGATTTCTTCATGATTTATTTCCTTTTCTTAACCCTGAATTATAGCAATATCCCTTAGAATCTGTAATTATGATTTCTTCCCTTTTATAGCCGTCTGGTTGTATCCTATTTATATGTACATACTGTATAGTGAAAAACACAAGAAACAGAAAAGCAGAAAAGTATTATTCCCGTGGATGTAGGTCACATTGACCGAACCACGTTAAATCGTTTGTTTGTCTTTTTTCTTTATTCTGGCTATCTCTAAATCTTACATATAGGCATTTAGCTGCGAGTGTATATTGGAAGGGGATGTTCCGACGAGTGAAGGAGTATGTGATGAATTGTCTGATTTGTCAGAAGTCCAAATATGAATCTCAGTCACCGGCGGGATTACTTCAGCCTTTGCCAATTCCGGAGATGGTTTGGGAGGACATTTCTATGGATTTTATTACGGGTCTTCCCAAGTCAATGGGGTTTTCTGGCATATTAGTCGTGGTGGATCGATTGTCCAAGTATGGACATTTCTTGCCTCTGCGGTCGCTAATCACAGCAAGGGGGGTAGCCGAAATTTTTTTGAGAGAAGTGGTGCGACTACATGGGGTGCCTCGTTCGATTGTTAGTGACCGGGATCCACTGTTCATTAGTGTTTTTTGGAGGGAGATGTTTCGGTTGCAGGGTACCCGATTGAACTATAGTACTTATCACCCCGAAACAGATGGGCAAACTGAGGTTCTAAATCGAGTACTCGAAACTTACTTGCGTTGCTTTACGTCGGAACAGCCACGTAAATGGGCGGGGTGGCTTTCATGGGCTGAATTTTGGTATAATACATCATTCCAAACAGCGGTGAAAATTACACCGTTCGAAGTGGTATATGGGCGGCCTCCTCCGACTATTCGGCGTTATCTTCCGGACGAGTGCAAGGTGGAATCGGTGGGGGCGGTATTGACAAACAGGGATGTGATTTTGCAACAATTGAAAGCCAATTTGGTTAGGGCCCAGGAGATGATGGTCAAGCAGGCTAACAAGCATAGGAGGCATGTCGAGTTTGAGGTGGGAGTCTCGGTTTTCTTAAAAATTCGACCATATCGTCCAGTTTCATTGGGGCAGCGAACTTATTCGAAGTTGGTTGCCAAGTTCTACTGGCCATTTGAGGTTGTTCGAAAGGTGGGATCTTTGGCTTATGAATTGAAGTTACCGGTGACTAGTCGTATCCATCCCGTTTTTCATGTGTCACAGCTCAAAAGGGTAAGGGGCGACCATCCATTGGAGACTGCTTTGCCCAAAAATTTGGAGGTGCCAGGAAATGATCGGTTTAAGCCGGAGACAGTGCTCAAGGTTCGGGTTCGTGAAGTATTGGTTGCATGGAAAGGGAAATTTGTAGATGATGCGACATGGGTTGAGGTGAGTGATCTACAAGCTCAATTCCCAGCCTTTAGCCTTGGGGACAAGGCTGTTTTTGAGGGGGAGGGAGTTGATGTGGAGAAGGAGGTTGGAGCCGAGGGTGGCGAGCCGATGATGGATGAACCGATGGCAAGACCATGGCGAGTTTATGAAAGGCGGAGGAAGAGAAGCGAACAGGAGCCAGCAAATTAATCTAGTATTATTAGTAGTAGTATTTATTCTTTATTTCCTTATTTCATTATGGTTGTTTAAGCTGAGTAGGAGTCTATAGTTATTTTTGACAAGTTATTCATTGAGATTGTATAAGTACTCTAACTAGGGTTTTTGTGATTTTTTATCGTATGATCATTATTGGATTGGAGTTGGCAAGAACGTGGTGTTCTTGAGTTTATTTTCGTATTGTTGTTGCAATCTTTTTATCATCCATCATTATGCATGATATGAAAGCTAATACAGGGTATAAGGTAGTTCCCCATTCTCCTCAAGGCATGGAAAGATAAAACTTCCTTGTAGGGCGTCCAAATACAACACCAAACTGTGAGAGAGAATATTGGATAGGCCTCGAAAATTTGGACTAACCTGAATTATATTTACTTTTTGATCAACAGAGGAGAGTCTAAACAAGTCCCGGGCTGCAAATTCTTTTAGAAGTGGATCATACATTGTCTGAAATAACTTGAATTGCCCTTGTACAATCTTTTTCACCTGGAAAAAAATGCATAATTTAAGTGCTAGAATCTCAAGAAATTACTGAACAATTCTGTTGCTATTCCACCACTTCAGGAAAGGGAAAGGGAAAGGGAAATGTCACCATATATCAACATCAAATTGGGTCAGATTCAAAGAGAAAAGTTGGATAATTGTAATTTATTATGTGTAGTCCAGATGGGTAAAGAATTTACTGGATTTATCAAGCAAGTTATATTTCATTCCTATATTAAACCAGATTAGCCTATTTTTAACCTGATGAATTTAACCATCGTCAATTTGAAAATTGAAACAAGTCACACGCTGTGTAGGGATGGCTGAAAGTTATATACAACCTCAGAAAAAACAGCAGATGCATGCTATTTAATCTAAGTTCCCCTTCCAAATCACCTACTTGTTTCAATCATACTACCTTGTTCTTATCTTCCGCGAAAAGCATGCGCAAGTCACCCATGTATGAAAGGCTGCATATTTTAGCATACAATTCTTCCTGCGAATACAACAAATATTACGCTATTCAATTTGAAACTATTGCAAATAACGAGAAAACACCATACCTCACTGAATTTTGATGGCAAAAGGAGGAGAGCAGCAGAGGTTGCAGCCTTCAGATTTACAGAATTGAGATTTTCTATATTCAAGTTATCCACTATGATATTAACCTGAAATACGAAAAACGTATCTGACATGATATATGAATTTAGTATGTGATCGCCAGTAAAACTAAAACACAGACTTACTAGACGGGGGAAAAGATTTTGGTTTCAAGGGAGAGAAGAAACTAACATGCATATGACTTCAGGGGGAAAGGTAAAGTAAAGCATCCTGAAGTGAATAAACATGCATAGGGTAAAACAACACATCACTAACAAATGACTTCAAGGGAAAAAGGACATACAGGTTTCTGCAGACGCCCACTCAGGTAGAACCTCTCCCACCCCAGGACATCCTGAACCAGATCATGCATACGAACAACACCATACTTGAACATCTGGACAAGCACATAATGACAATTTCAAAATCATATATGTAATATGTCTCAGTACAGCTCCAGACTCACAACACGCTCAAAGAAATATCATAAGAACAGTTACGAAGAATTGACTACCTGATTGTTGTGACAAACAAATGGATTGAAGTGTACGCCAACACCAATATCATCTGCAACTTCAGTAATCTATCAAGACAAATTTCATATAAGATTTTTCTACAAGAGAGAAGCGAAAACTAAAATCCAAATTTAGAGGAGAGACGTAAAGTAGCACCAGACGCGCTCCACCAAGGTGGACCATCCACGATGCATAATGATTCCGATTCATCTTCAGATTCTTGATTATAAAATGCAATACTGCCCATCAGTTGCAAACTCATGGTATAACATTCGATATGGGAAAAGAGGAAAATTTGCATGACTTAATAAGGCGCAATCCAGAAATACCTGTGTGTGCCATTGCTGAGGATCAGCCACACCGAGAATGTGATCTATCATTGATGTCTGAAAAATCAAAACTAACATAAGAAAAACATAAAGAACAATTCTTTAAAGAAGCTTTGAAGCTGATGGATTACGTTGTTGGGACTTTCATTTGGTCTCAACTCTAAGTCTAAATGATAATAATAATATGAACCTTAAAAGTAAGTGTTAGAAAACGTAGGTCCAATCGAAGTGAAGAAGAAAAGAAAAAAGATGAGACACCTTGTCAGAGTTATTTGGATGGAGGGAGGAGCCATATATACAGCAAAATTCAACGGGGGGCAATATTTCCAGCAAATTTGTCAACTCAACTCTCTTTTCCCCATCCATTTAAGCGCACCTTCTTCAATTCAATTTGTGTTCCAGAACACACGTAAAAGTAAGTAAACATTAGAGCATATGCCCCTCATAAGCTCAGGAGAACAAATGTAAACGAATCGAACATAAAATATAAATCTTAAAATCACCAAAATGTAAATATGTAAAAGAATGGGTGTAAAATGCTTTCTGAGACATTTCACCAGACACCTCAAGTGCAGTGCAGTGCATCACATCACTTATAAGTTGCAACAGAAAAAGATATATATATATATACATATACATGAAGTCATATTTTGGACTTGGGAGGATTATTTACTTGGAAATGAGCGAATGCTACTTGAAGACAATCCACCAGAGCAGTAGGGATTAATTAAAATGGTGTGCGTTTTACATTGGGCGGATCGGCGTGATATCATATCCTCCTCTTTTATTTCAAAAATTGGTACTTTGTACACAAGTTATTGAGCTTCAGTCTTACGGCCCAGGCCCAGCCCTCAAGAGAAAAGCATTGGCAAGTTGGGTCCAGATGTGCAATATTGGTGGACCGGACCAATGAGCTAATAAGCCAGCCCATCAAGTTATTTAGTCATTATTCAAGTTGCTAATGCTACTTGAAGACAATCCACCAGAGCAGTAGGGATTAATTAAAATGGTGTGCGTGCACTGCAGGCAGCCGCTGGTTGTCGACTCCGCAAAAAGAGAAAAGAAAACCACTGCCGTCGTCGGTCCATAGTTTTCCCCCCACCCTCTTCATTTGGAAATTAATTATTCGTGTTTTCTCCTTTTTTTTCTTTTTTGGTTTGAACACAACTTGAAAAATTATAATACTACTTTCTTTCCATGAACGCATATCACATCCCAAGAATGTCATGCTCCAAACAACTTTTTCTTAAAACAAAAAAAATATATAATATTCTCCCCTTGCTCAAGTTAAAAGCACCATGTTAATTCCACATACTTTGCTTTTACCAATTGTAATACGAAATAATATATAAATGGCAAATGTGCAATCTTAATACATTGACCAATAAGTTTATAATATGAAAGAGATATGCAAAAAATAATTAAAATGTGACTTCGACAGTTTGCGTAGTCCACACATCACTTTTCAATTTAGGATATGTGTTTGACTATTGCACACCCAACTTCACAAGTTTTTATTACAAATTTGAAAAATTAAGTGATACATACTAACATCATGAAATTATCTTTATTAAATTGATGAAGAATGGTAGGTACTCGCTACATTTATATTTGAACACGCAACAGTCATACCCGTCTGATTTTTCCAATAAAAAAAAATGATATCTCAAAAATAATAATACTATGAGAATCCATATCTATAATATTGAGAAAAGAAGTAAATAGTAATAGTATGATAACAAATTTATTAGTTGGTATAAAATATATAGGGAGTGTTTGCAAACTCTAAACAAAAGCACTTTTGAGCTTTTAGCTTAAAAGAAGCAATTTTGTAATGTTTGCAAATCCTACTTTTGCTTCTGATTCTCTAAAATTAAGTTGCCAGAAGCCAAAAGCTCTAAGCTAGGTAGGGGGTGCTTCTAGGTGCTTTTTAAATTCCTGCAGTTAAAATACATTTTTTATGACAATTTTATCCTTGTAAATATTTCCATATTCCCAGATTAGTCCCTAAATCTTTTTTTAAGAAAACTAACGTTAAAATTCACAAAAATATCAGGAGAGCAGTTTCTTAATGCAAAATCATTCATCCCTTTCCTAGGATTCCTATTTGATTTGTTGGAAATTAAATTAATTATATTTTAGTAGTTGGATATTAATGAAATCAAGAGATATTTCAAGGCCAAGAGTTCTAAAAATCCAAAACTCCCAACCTAGCTTATATCATGTATTGTTATTAAAAAATAATTAATTTTTATTGTTAAATTATTTTTATGTTAATAATATTTGTTAAAATGCTTATTGCAAGCCAATGAGATCTAGAAAAACTTAAAAAGAAAGATAAAAGATAAATAAAAGAAATAAAAAAAAATTGAATGTGAGCATGTGACGGACACTTATAGAACATGTTGACTATCCTTTAAAAATCAATATTATTTCATAAACATATATGTCTTTAGGGGTATTTTGTTAAAAAAAATAGTAGGACCGTAATGTAAAGAAAATATGATTTTTATTTTATTTTGGGGCAATATTGTACTTTCTGCAAAAAAGTTAATTGGTAATCACTTCTATTTGCAAACACCCCCTGTAGCTTTTTTCTACTTTCTGCTTGTCTTTGCAAACATTACTCACTTTTGCTTTTCAAGTAATTCTGCTTATTTTTCACTTAAAAGCACTTCTCTAAAAGCAGTAGAGTTTGCAAACACTCCCATAAATGGAAGAAGCTGCTGAAAAGGAGCATATAATAATACTTGAGGAGGAAGTTGAAACCAGTTTTCAAATATCAATAATGGCGAAGTTCCTGGGCAGAGAAGCAAACTCGTACAAAGGTTGAAGACGAATCAATATACTCATTCAAACCTCTCTACTTCTGGTAGTGTTCTCTGAATCTTTCTTCTTTCTCATTTTTTATTTCATTTTTTATTTCTCCAAATCCTTTTATAATTATATATATATATTAGGTTAAACGATCAACTGTTTTGTGCTGTTAAGCAGCTAAGCTTTTTGCATTTTCTGCATTTGCATCCCAACATTTTATTCTTTGATGATTTCATCGACTAAAAATATGTGATAATCCTTATTGACCCTGCTGCGTCAATTCCATTTCCTCATTCATTCCTTCGTTGGGTTAATAACTTTTTATATAGTGACAGATGGAATTGGAATTGGAATTGGAATTGAAATTGAAATTGAAATCGGAATCGGAATTGGAATTGGAATTGGGCATTTTTATATTGTTTTAGCAGGATACCAAGATGCGTTTGAAATTTATTTTTCGATGTTTTAAAGATTTGAATCACAAATTTTTACCATTTCCGATGGTCGACAAACAGCGACTGCGATTGTTGTGTTAGCTAAGAAATTTTCATCTGAAGTTCAGTTTGTGATCGAATACTTTATTCGTAATGAAAATGAATTTCGATTACCGATCCTTTTTACATATCTTATGAATAATCCATTAGCAATGGTAGACTACTAGATTACATCAAATAATCTTGAATCTCATCAACTTAATTTTGTTGATCATTGTCAGCTCATGCTCTTTTCGGCTCCCATCTTAAGCGTGCCCATTGGATGTCACAAAATTAGAAATTATCGTCAGCAATAAAAAGTTTCACGATATAGATGGGATTTTGTGTTTGATTTATATTTTTATCTAAAAATGAATGCACTTGTTTCTTGATTGTACAGATGTTTCAGATACCACTTTCATCTCTAGTTTTAGTCCACGTTGTCTTACAGTTGTCATACTTTTTGTGCTGGAATTGTTGTGTGGGTTTACGGTGACACGAATAGATGCTCTTGGTAACATATTCAAATAATGGGTAATCAACTAACAGCTCCTCTTCTCATCTTTAATTGACTTTGATGTATCTGAATTCTGAAACAATCTTCAGTTCTCTGGCCATATGATTTACCAATACTCACTTTCAGGTCAAAGCTTCACTATCTTATGTAAGAATGATTAACGGTCTATTATCGAATTCACTCGAAAAAAAAGAGAACAACCTTTACAATACAAGATTTCAATTTAGGGGTATATCTTCCAAGTTAGTTATTATGGCATCTTTACATCAAATCTCATGGCTACATCCACCATCCAATGTTTCAGCTTAGCTAAATTTAGATGTTGATTTTTCCATGACTTCATGAAGTACATGTGCCAGGGTTATGATGGTTTGCTAGTTGGCTTCTGTCGAGGTGATTCTGTCATAAAGCCCTCTCCCCATGTAACTCTTGTAGTATCTGGACTGTCATTAAAACTTGATATTCGTGACTGTAATGGATCCGCTCCTAAGTAAAAGGAACAAATTGAAAAGGGAGTAACCGAGTAAGGAACCATTATTTCATGAAACAAAACCTATATGAACAGATTAAATGTAGGAACTGCAGAAAAACTGAAGTTTAATAATCAATATAAAACGCGTGCCGCTCTCCTTTCAGGTGCTAAAGAAGTTATCTGAAGTTTCTGGAGGAATAAATTTTAGACCTTCGTGGTTCAGTTGGAGATATTCTTTTTATGGTGAACCATTGACTTTTTAAATGTAAAATCTGTGTTTTAGATTCTTGGAGAACTTTCATGCCAAGTTTCATATGTACATCCATCCTTTGCTCATTAAAATTGATGAACCATGTTGGATGCAGGGGTTTGGAACTTATCAAGGGAGCTTAATATTAGAAATCTACTGGCGTACAGTTATTGATCCTGGGCTCCAGGAGTCTACTGCAGTTTCATCAAAATGTCTATGCTCACAAAGTTACGCTTAATAACGGTTGATGTGACAGGCACCCTAATGGCATACAAAGGGGAGCTTGGTGACTACTATTGCATGGCAGCAAAATCAATTGGACTCCCATGTCCCGACTATAAACGAATGCATGAAGGTTTTAAACTTGCTTATACTGAGATGGCCAGGAAGCATCCGTGTTTTGGGTTTGCGGAAAAGATACCCAACATTGTTTGGTGGAAGACATGCGTAAGGGACTCTTTTGTCCAGGTAAGAGAGATTGAACTATCATCAACTATTTCCTTATGTTGTGTTTCCAGCCCACATAAGAGAAATATTGTAAAGAAGAAGTGTAAAGAGGAAACATATGATAATTTTTGACAGACTTTTGCATTTTGGCAGCTTATTTATCTGTTGTCTTCTGACAGGCAGGATATGATTATGATGAAGAGACATTCGAGAAGATATTCAGACGCATATATGGAACCTTCGGCTCCGCAGCACCGTATACTATCTTTCCAGACTCACAACCATTCCTGAGATGGCTCCGTAGGGAGGGTGTAATTGTTGGAATTGTTAGCAATGCAGAGTATAGGTATCAGGATGTAATCCTTCCAGCATTGGGTTTGCACAAGGTAAATATGCAGACAGAATATATGAATATCATTTCATATGAATTTAGTCCCTCTCTTCACTAGACTTGAAAGTTTTGCTAAATCTGATAATATTGACATTATGTCTTTGGGATTTAGGGATCAGAGTGGGACTTTGGCGTGTTCTCAGGTCTTGAAGGTGTAGAGAAGCCAGACCCAAGAATCTATGAGATTGCCTTGGAGAAGGCAGGAAATATAGCGCCGGAGGAGACTCTTCATATTGGGGACAGCTTTCGTAAGGACTATTTACCTGCTAAGAGCGTGGGAATGCACGCTCTACTGTTGGATAGATTTAACATCCCAGATGCTGAGAATTGGAAGAAATCTGGTGCTACGGTGTTACCCAACTTGGTGGCTGTACAAAATTGGCTTTCTTCCGAGCAACATAGTTGCCAGTAACTTGTTCCCAGTGACTTACAAACACATTTATTATCGGTTTTCTATTCGACAAATGTTGACTGTTTAAATTATGAACCTATTATTCCCATTGCTTCTCTATTATACAGATAAATCAAATAGCCTTCCTTTAAGCAAGATAACTTCATATATTGCAGATTTTTGTGTTGTTTATAGGGAAATCCATTATAAATTAATGAACAATCGCTATTAAAGAAAATATGATAAGCCAACATGACCCTATCCTGCCATCGAACCAAAAATGATTGAAACGCGACCAAATCACAATTTCACTCTCATATTTTACAGTATACTATTTATCACTCTGCTGCAAAAGTTGTGTTCGGTGATGATGGTGATACCATGACAAAACAAAACGTAATATCAATCTCCACAACCTTAATCAAATTTTAAGACCATTTTCCATATTTGTAGGACTCTTTGGCTGTGTTTGGTTTTATTTTCAAACCATTTTTTGGCCAAAATTTTGGTCGAAACTTGTTTGCTTTATGTTTTTTTGACCAAAAATGATTTTTTTGGTCAAAAAAATTGTCAGCTATTGTCTCCCTATTTGTCTCTATTTTAGGGTGCCTACTAATTACATCAACTACAATATAATCATTTAAAACTTATATTATATTATATTTTTCAATTATAAACACAACTTTTCAGACAAAAACTTACATGATTTGACTGCTACAGTAATTTTTGTCTCTTCTGAAAATAAAATCAAACACAAAACCAAACACAACTTTCAATAAAAATTTTCACCAAAAAAACCCCCCAAAATAAAACCAAACACAGCCTTTGTTTTTATCAATTTATGTCATTTTTGCTTATAAATATATTAAACTAATAAGATTTTATCCATTATTTCATCTACAACACTTTTCACATAATCTCAATGATTTTAAATCAAAAGAAAAAAAAATCAATCAAAGATGCCATCAATCATCAACTCCAACCATTTTTCAAAACACAACCAAACATGCCTACCATTTTCGAATGGAAACTAATAAACTCATTCCCGAATATATTTTTGAATACGATGGTTGAAATTAAAATGAAGACAAATTCAAACACAGCCAAATAACTAGGAATTAAATAGTCAACTGCATATTCAAATGGAATTTAACATTCGGCACATAACCATAAAGCATGTAGCTTAAACAAGCAGAAACAGGCTTAGACACTATGGTCAATCAAAATATAGTTCTTAAGAAGCCTCAGCAGCAGGTTGAGTAACTCCAGACTTGAGTAACAGCTTACTCAAGATTTCTGGTGAGCACACCTGGTACTTCACTTTTCCATTAGTGAGGAAGACCTCAGCCAACTCAAGTTTCTCCGAAGTGAGGCTGGTGCTGTCCATTGTCTTACTAAGCACCTTCAGAGCAAGCTGAACAGCCTCTTCCCTCGTGATTTCATCCTTGTAGTCCTGCTTAAGCATTGATTGAGCTGCCTGATTGTTTGCTCCAATAGCTGCAGCCTTCCATCCACTGTAATTTCCACTTGGGTCACTCATGTAGAGCTGAAAACCATAGTTCTTATCCCAACCTGCAAACAGAAAAGAAACACCAAATGGACGCAGTCCACCATATTGAGTGTAGCCCTGCTTGGTGTCACACAGGGATTGAACTAGCTGTTCAACTGGCATTGGCTCTTGGTAAGCATAAGTATAGCGCTGAGCTTGAACTCTTGCAGTGTTGATAAGAATGTTGGCATCAGACATAATTCCAGCTACAGCGCACGCGACATGGTCATCGACCTTGTACATTTTCTCAGTGGATGCAGAGGTCTGTAGAAGTTTAGAAGTCACTTTCTTCTCACCAACCAACACAACCCCATCCTTAGCCAATATGCCTATGGCACTCCCAGCATTGCCAATTGCCTCCATTGCATACTCAACTTGGTAAAGGCGACCTTCAGGGGAGAAGATTGTTGTACGACTGTCATACCTCCTCGACATATTATGTTCTACAAAGAAATGCTTGAACAATGAGGTCAGAGCTTGAGCCAAAATAGCACATAAGTAACATATGATAACACAAAATGTCGTTGAACCATAAGATAATCAGATAAAATGGAGGCGAAAAATCAGATAGTTATCATTGACAGCCAGCAACAATTTACTTGAGGCAGGTGGAAGAATAAAGAGAACATCAAACATGAACTTTTCCACCATTATATAGGCTATTTCACATGGAGAAAAATGTTTCCCTGAACCTCTTTTCCGCCACCACCACCCAAGAAAGATGCTTTACTTCCAACGCAACTATTGGATCCTCGAGATGGGTACAATTGTGTGCAATTATAATCAGAAGCCAAAGCTGTATCCAGGCCTAAGTTTTCTTCAGTCAAGCTTGATAGATTTCAAGCATCATTTTTTACTTTTTTCAGCAAAACAAATAAAAAATCGTCGCAGGGAGGGGGGCAAGCATCATACTTTACCGAAGATATAAAAAAGACAAATACGCGCAGACAGACTTTCATAGAACTGGAATCGACGAAGCTTAATAGTTTATGCGTTCAAATTTTGATTTACTTTTGCATTATTTCCGATTACCGTGCCCTAATTTAAGAACTACAAATTTACGGGCATAAAGGCAAACTGATTCCTAATATTGTGCTTCTTTTTGGAACCCAATAAGCAAATATCAGTAATAAATCAACAGATTATCAAAAGGAAAACCACGAAAGACAAACGAATACACAATCAAATAAAACCGAGAGGTACACCGAGAAAGGAAGAGGAAGAACCTGGCGGAAGATCTGAATATGATTTCTCAAAAAAGGAAGATATAAGCAAAAATGTTTGGAGCGGAAGAGTGTAGGATGAAAATCGGCGTCTGGGACTACACCGGAGAAGCAGCGGCAGCAGTATTATATCTGGGATTGGGGAGCTGCCTTTTCTTCCAAGCTAAAGTCTTTGAAAATCAACTTCTGCGTATTTTCAATTTCACCCCAAACGTTTCTCTTTTTCCAGCAGAGCACTTTTTCTTCTCTTTAATTTTGTAACCCACCCCCAAAAAAAAAAAAAATTGAGTTTGGCAATACTCGCTGCTCACCCCATTTATCTTTATTAAAATCCGCACCCGTCCCGCTCCTCCGAATACTTGGTGAAGTCGGGTTCAACCTGTTAAATCTGATTAAACATGAAACTTCAATAATTCACCTGATGACTTGCCTCAACCCGCATGACCCAAACCCAAACCCAAACATGCATAGTTCAACCCGAAGTCCACTCAAACAGATGGATGCAAGTACCAATTATATTAATACACATATAGCTCTTCTTTTTCTTTCCTAAGAAGAACCATATAATTCAATAATTAATAAAGCAATATCATGGACAAACTTCATGAAATTTTACAAAAACAATAATCATTTAAGGGTTTCTTTTGTTTCTACTGCCGAGTGGATGAGAGTTTAGAGAAGATAACTCGAAGTTAGTCGTGTCTTTGGAAAAAAAAGAAGAAGATTTTTCTTATTTTTGATGAACGACTTGGTTCTCAATTCCCAAAATCCACTTACCCTAAATTTAAATATTAAATTATACTGAATATATTTAAATAATTAATAATATTAATATTCATGGGGCGGGTTACGAGGAGGGTGATGAGGCGGTTTCTATAAAACCGCTATCCGCTCCGAATCCAGGAGGGGGCAGAATTTGTAAACTTCATGCCCCGCCCCAAAACTCATTCAGAGCATCCAAACGTGGCGAATTTAGGACGGATACCCATCTAATCTTGCCTGTTAGGTCTCATATTTTACATATTTTCATTATGATTTACCTCACATTTATCTTTATTTTATGCCTTGTTGTTAGTCTTTTGCTTTATTTTTAGCCTAATTTATGTATTTTGATTTCTAAATCGTTTCAATGCTTTTATAGGCATAAAAGCGATGATTTTGATGAGTTGAAGGAGTATTTATTACAAGAATAATGAAGGCTATCCAAGAGGATGTGAAGAAATGCATTTGAAAGGCCAAACGAGAATGTTTCGTTGAAGAAAAATGAAGAGGAAGATTTCTGCACAGGCAACTGCACAACTGTGCAGATATTCTGCACAGCTGTGCAGCTGCGAATTTTTGTGGGCCGATTTTATGACTTGGATGAGCATAATTTATGTATCTAAGACTCCTTTCTAGTTAAAAAGAAATGGCAAAAACATTTATATAGGCTAGAGTGAGGTGGAAGAGAAGAATTTTTTCATTCATTCTTACAAAAAAAGTAGATCTTGGAGAGAAAAGAAGACTTTTAGAGAGAGAAAATAGATCTTAGAGAGTTCTTGGAGAAGAGTTCTTGGAGAGGAAAGCTTCATTTTCTCAAGTTGTATTCTTCCAATCCTCCATTGTTGAACATGAGTAACTTTATGTTTATACAATTTATTTCTTGTTTTTCTTTAATTATGCATAGCTAAATTATTTTCTAGGGTTTAAAATGTAGTCTTGTGTATTGATTTGGATTATTGATGATTTATGGATGTGATTTCTTGTTTGGTTTATCTATTAATGAGTGTTTAATGCTTGTAATTGATTGATCACCAATTGCATGATTTAAGATGAATTAAGAAGTACCGGGAGGTGAATTAGTTTATCGGTTCAGATTTAATAAACATGTGTAAATTGCTTAATAGGGATATTGGTAATTTTGCATGAGACTAGTTAAACAATATTCATAGAACTTAATGGATTCATCTAAATTAGTTTTTGATCATGGGAGTGACGTTAATTAATTTAGGTGGGTACTCATGAAGATCTCGGGAGAGTATTCATGTATTTAAGGAAATTGGGTCTTTAATTTAAACAAGAATGATAATCCATTGAAAGTCAATAATCCATAGAAATACCTTGATGAAATCTTAATCCCTAGGCTTTTCGTTAATTGATTGTTCGTTTTAATTATATTTGTGTTAATTATATATAATTAATTCTGTTTTTATAAATTTAAGCTTTTAATTAGTTAAAATCTCAAATCTTTGATAATCGATAGTCTAAATAATAAGATAAACTTTGTTTGGTACTTGATAACCTTCCCTGTGGAGACGATCTTACTTTCACTATATTATTTGTTCGATTCCGTGTTGTTACGGACGGTTAACAAATTGGCGCCGTTGCCGGGGAAGGCAACAAATAGTCAATATCAATAAAAAGTTAATTTTTATTAGTTTAGACATTTATTTTTATTTTATTTTTGAATTTTTTTATTATCTGTCTCGCTCTGATCTTAATTTCTGTTTTAGGTTGAATATTGGTAGATGCACAGGCGTTCTTTGAGTGCACCTGCTCTTGAAATCGATCCAGAACCAGAACGAACTTTTCGAAGAGGCAGACGTCAACAAAGAGAGCATTGTAGAATGGAAGAAGACATACAAAGGATTGAACCTGCTGCGCAGAGAACTCTCCGGGATTATGCTACACCAACATATCAGAATTTAACCTCCAGCATAGCGGTACCAACTGTTCAAGCCAATACCTTTGAGTTGAAACCGGTTATTATTCAAATGCTCCAACACACTGCATTTGAGGGAGATATTGAGAGGGAGGATCCTCATTCCCATCTGGGGAATTTTCTGGAAATCTGCAGCACTTTCAAGATGAATAGCGTTACTGAAGATGCCATAATATTGCGACTCTTCCCATTCTCCCTATCTAAAAGAGCTAAGGAGTGGTTGAAAAACCAGCCGGCAAATAAGTTCACCACTTGGGCTGATTTGTCGACTGCATTCCTCACCAAGTATTTTCCCCCAGCTAAGACTGCTCAGTTAAGGAATGCAATCACAGGATTTATGCAAACTGACAGTGAAACCCTCTATCAAGCATGGGAAAGGTACAAAGAACTACTCAGAAAGTGCCCACATCACGGTATTCCTAGTTGGATGCTTGTGCAAACCTTCTACAATGGTCTGTCACATAGTATCCGGATGAATATCGATGCAGCTGCGGGAGGGAGTTTTATGGCAAAGAATCCAGATGATGCATTAGCTCTTATGGACGAAATGGCATCCAACAGTTATCAGTGGGCAAGTGATAGTCGGGCTGCAAAGAAAACACCAGGCATACACAATGTAGATAACATTACATTGCTAAATGCTAACATTGAAGCACTTGTCAAGCACATGGAGGGACTCAAGGGAAATGTCAGTGCAGTATCTCAGCCTACTTTAGCTTGTGATGTTTGTGGGGCACCTCATATGGCTACTGATTGCCCACTCATCGAGCAAGCTAACTATTTATCCAATCAGAATAAGCAGCAAGGAAATCCATTTTCGAACACCTACAATTCGGGTTGGCGAAATCACCCGAACTTTTCTTGGGGAGGCCAAGGGAACCAAGGAGTTCAAGCAAATCCTCCTAGACAACAATTTCCTCCAGGTTTCCAACAGCATAGTCCTCAGAATTTTCAACAACCACATCAGCAGGGACCACCACCTCGAGAACCACAAGCTTGGGAATTAGCCATTGAAAAGCTCGCTAATGGAACAGCAAAACGGTTTGAGAATCTGGAAGCAAAAATTGATCTGGTAGTGGGAGCAACGAAGAATCTAGAATTACAAATTGGACAATCGGCAAGTTCTATGAATTCGAGGTCAAAGGGTACACTGCCTAGCCAAACAGAGGAGAATCCGAGAGGACAGTGTAATGCAGTAACTCTGATAAACGAAAATATAATTGAAGAATTTGAGCCACATGCTGTACACAGAGATGAATTTGTGATGAAAGATAATTCAATCTTTGAATCTTCAGACAAGGTTGAGCCAGAAAAGGTTATCCCGAAGCCATATGTGAAACCATATGTTCCTCCAATTCCATTTCCCCAAAGGTTGCAACACAAGAGGTTGGACAAGCAGCAAGAGAAATTTCTTCGAACACTTAGGCTGTTGAACCACAATATTCCGTATACAGATTCTCGGGCTCAGATACCTGTTTGTGAGAAGTTTCTCAAAGAGCTGTTGAGCAATAGAAAGAAATTAGAAGACGTGGAAACAATCTCCTTGAATGGAGAATGCAGTGCCATAATCCAACGAAACATTCCTCCAAAACTAAAGGATCCAGGGAGTTTTTCAATTCCTTGCACTATTGAAAAATTCCACTTTGATAAAGCACTTTGTGATTTAGGAGCTAGTGTTAGTCTAATGCCTTATTCAATTTGCAGGAAATTAGGCTTTCAAAAGCTTAAAAACACAAAGATGTCACTTCAATTGGCGGATGGGAGCATAAAACGCCCTATGGGAATATTAGAAGACGTTTTCGTGAAAGTGGACAAGTTCTACATCCCATGTGACTTCGTGGTGCTTGAGATGGATGAAAATTTGAAAACACCAATCATCCTTGGAAGACCGTTTCTCACAACTGCGGGAACCGTCATTGATGTGCGTGCTGGCAAGCTAGCGTTGAACATTGGAGAGGCAAAGGTGGAGTTCGACTTAAATAAAGTGATGAAATCTCCGCCTTTTGAAGAAAAATGTTATTCAGTGGATGTGATTGAAGAGGCCATCAAAGAAGAAATTGCTCAAGGTAAAAGAGATCCATTAGAGTCGTATCGCGAAATATCTTCTAGACCTAAGGTAAAAATTAAATCTCTTCCTCCATATCTCAGGTACGCTCTTCTTGGCAATAATGAATTTTTATCTGTTATCGTACATTCTACTCTATGTACACCTGAACTGGACCGATGGTTAAGTGATTTGGAATGGAAGAAAGATGGAATAGGTTGGAATATATCTGATATGAAAAGAATTAATCGTGCTTTGTATTTTTCAGGCGATGATATTCCTCGAGGGAAAGCAATTTTCCTCGCCAAAACTCAACAATAATTTTGTCTAAGTCGAGCTAATGACTTTAAACAAGCGCTTCTTGGGAGGCAACCCAAGAGTGTTCGTTATTTTTGTCATTGTCGTTTTCTTCTTATTTTGTTTTCAATATTTTATGTTTGAAGGTTTTATTTTATTTCATTTCATTTTTATTTTTCGGTGCTCAAATGCTTTATTAATGAAAGGTATTCTTATTGCAGGTCAATAGCATAAAAAACGAGGTGCATGAGGCATTATACAATGTAAATCAGATGCACAATTGTGCCAATTTTCGTACCACTGTGCACAATTTTCGCACTTAGAAGAATTTTTAGGTGCACAGTTGTGCAATTTTTCAGCACAGTTGTGCAAAATTTTCGCACTTTTGCACCCTCAAAAAAAAAATACAAAAAAATTGAAAAGTGGGGTCAAAATCCCAAAAATCATTCTACCCACTCAGCCAATTTCAGCTCATTCTTCCAGTGACTACCACCGATTACTACGCACACTACCAACTCCCAGGCCATCACTCACATTCATAGGGGAGTATTTCTTTTGCTCTTATTTCAAATTCATTCTGTTTTTTGTCCATACATATCGGTATCAATAAAATACATTGAGGACAATGTGTTGCTTTAAGTGTGGGGTGAAATTTGCAAATTGTGATTAGAGTTTATTGAATTGCTCAAGTGTGGGGTAATGTGGTTAAGTGGTGAAAGAATTGGGCATACGTCAATTTTTGCTGAGTTGTTGCTGAAAATTGGTTGACTTGTTCATAATATTTGTGTTCCCATATTTGAGTTCTTGACTATATAAACATATGAATCTGATTTCTGTACATGGATACTCTTTTTATTGAGTTTGATCGCTGAGCCAGAAATTTGTAAAATTTCTATGCATCTTTACACACTACACACGAGTTCTAGTAAAAGGGATTGATCGGGGAGATAAAAGCAATTACATATTTTTTTTTTTATACATGGTGATATTGGAGGAAAGTCGAGAAAATGAAAAGAAAAAAAATCGATGAAGAAAATAAGGAAAGAAAGTTGATTCAGTGGTTAATGAAAGCTAAAATCACCCAGTTTCGTTTCTAGCCTTTGTCACTTGAGTGATTAAGTCCGTTGGGGTGTCTTGACACCTAGTGCCTTAAAACCGACTGGTTTGAGAGTCATTGGCCCAAAACTCGTTACAAGGGTGACATAGAAAGCTTGATTAGCGAGACATTGCACGGGTTGATAAATTTTGAATGAAAAAAAGAATAAAGATGAAATAAGATAGATGTTGTGTTCTTGCTTGAAATATCCGAAATGTTCCCTTGCTAGAACTCATAAATCAAGCACGAATGGATGTATATGAAATTGAACTTGTTTGGGATTAGTGTGATGACTTGAGAGTAAAGATGTTCATATGTGGAAAAATAATGATTCTATGTGTTTATTGGTTTATGTGTAATGATTGTGGGGAGTCATAAATGTTGTGACTAGTTGCTGATTTGATGCACGGTGAGACAGATAGACGATTGTCATGAATTTTGTGGGTATATTCTCTGCAAACCCTCACGAGACAAAACTCGTCCACTAGGGGTAACCTAGGGGTTTAACGGCTTGTTGCACATGCTAAGTGCAATCGTGTTCCCTACGAAAGTGGTGTTATCTTTATTTTTGTTTTTGTTTTGTTTGGATTTACTCGAGGACGAGTAAAGGTTAAGTGTGGGGTGTTTGTTAGGTCTCATATTTTACATATTTTCATTATGATTTACCTCACATTTATCTTTATTTTATGCCTTGTTGTTAGTCTTTTGCTTTATTTTTAGCCTAATTTATGTATTTTGATTTCTAAGTCGTTTCAATGCTTTTATAGGCATAAAAGCGATGATTTTGATGAGTTGAAGGAGTATTTATTACAAGAATAATGAAGGCTATCCAAGAGGATGTGAAGAAATGCATTTGAAAGGCCAAACGAGAATGTTTCGTTGAAGAAAAATGAAGAGGAAGATTTCTGCACAGGCAACTGCACAACTGTGCAGATATTCTGCACAGCTGTGCAGCTGCGAATTTTTGTGGGCCGATTTTATGACTTGGATGGGCATAATTTATGTATCTAAGACTCTTTTTTAGTTAAAAAGAAATGGCAAAAACATTTATATAGGCTAGAGTGAGGTGGAAGAGAAGAATTTTTTCATTCATTCTTACAAAAAAAGTAGATCTTGGAGAGAAAAGAAAACTTTTAGAGAGAGAAAATAGATTTTAGAGAGTTCTTGGAGAAGAGTTCTTGGAGAGGAAAACTTCATCTTCTCAAGTTGTATTCTTCCAATCCTCCATTGTTGAACATGAGTAACTTTATGTTTATACAATTTATTTCTTATTTTTCTTTAATTATGCATAGCTAAATTATTTTCTAGGGTTTAAGATGTAGTCTTGTGTATTGATTTGGATTATTGATGATTTATGGATGTGATTTCTTATTTGGTTTATCTATTAATGAGTGTTTAATGCTTGTAATTGATTGATCACCAATTGCATGATTTAAGATGAATTAAGAAGTACCGGGAGGTGAATTAGTTTATCGGTTCAGATTTAATAGACATGTGTAAATTGCTTAATAGGGATATTGGTAATTTTGTATGAGACTAGTTAAACAATATTCATAGAACTTAATGGATTCATCTAAATTAGTTTTTGATCATGGGAGTGACGTTAATTAATTTAGGTAGGTACTCATGAAGATCTCGGGAGAGTATTCATGTATTTAAGGAAATTGGGTCTTTAATTTAAACAAGAATGATAATCCCATTGAAAGTCAATAATCCATAGAAATACCTTGATGAAATCTTAATCCCTAGGCTTTTCGTTAATTGATTGTTCGTTTTAATTATATTTGTGTTAATTATATATAATTAATTCTGTTTTTATAAATTTAAGTTTTTAATTAGTTAAAATCTCAAATCTTTGATAATCGATAGTCTAAATAATAAGATAAACTTTGTTTGGTACTTGATAACCTTCCCTGTGGAGACGATCTTACTTTCACTATATTATTTGTTCGATTTCGTGTTGTTACGGACGGTTAACATTGCCCCATTACTATTTCTAATTATTGGGGTGCTATAGCCTATAGTTGAAATTAGATAATTTAATCACTCTCGTACGATGGCTGCAAGTTGCAAGTTATGAAATCAATCGTATAGTTTCGTTTATATGCAATGCAATGTGTCATTCTTTAAAGTTCCAAAACCCAATTTATTGAACTTATTTAATTTTGTAGTTATATTGTTTTAAATTAAAAAATTGGCATCAACTTTGCACTTAACAATAAATGTAAATTTCGTTGCTATGAAATTTTATAAGATATTTGCAAGATAGACTTTATAATTTTATATCTTATCAAAAAACAAAGACTTACAACTTTATAGGAATTTTATATTTTATATATCTCCTTTCTTTTTTTTTGGTGCATCTTTTATATGTCTTGTATATACATGTTCAATGCAATAAAAGACAAAATATAATTTTGCACTGGAGCATTATACTTAAATTGCGTTGTTTTTATTCTATGGAAAATCATATGCGGATGGATAACTATAAAACATTCAACTTTTTGATCTATTTGCTCTCTGACTTAAATTTTGATAACTATATGCTTTATTATTAATTAATCTTTCTCTAATAATGAATGAGACCCCCTCTATTCTAAATCTCAATTAAAGTAACCCGTTTATTGTAAAAAGAAATACTAATAATAAACTGGCACAAGACACGGGCTAATTTGGCGGATCTAAGCAGTAGACAGTAGTTGCACGATGCAGAAACCCATGAAGCAAATTGCAGGCAGCATGGAGATCCCAACTACACCATTAGCAAATCACACACTATGACGGAAACATTGCTTAAAGAAATATAACTTAAATAATCAAGCCCTATTGGTTGGGCTGCTAGCTGCCTCTGCATTAGTAGCAGCTGAAACAATTTCACTTGTTTTGAGCTTCATCAACTTGTGCATCATCAGGGTAAAAGAAAGCATCAAACCACAAACACTCTTCTTTCTGTTCACCCCTCATTTCATGCCCCAATGCACGAAGTTTCTGGTCGGCTATCATTTCAGGTGACAGTCCCCACGCTTTCAGCTTTTCATCATCGTGCTGGATTGCCAGGCTGTATTCTCCCCCGCTTCCTAGTTGCATCACCCGAAACTCACAGTTCTTTGGACTCTTCAACGACTCGAATTGCTCCACTGTCCACCTGAACCACCTCATCAGAAATATCCTAATTGCCAGCCCATGTGATACAATTACTAGATTAAGCTCGTCCTCCGGGTCGTGAGGAAATCTCTTCATGTCTATGTCCCTCCACAGAGATTCCATAAAATCTGCATAGATAAGAAAGAAAATATATTGATTGTATATCATTTACATACATATTTTTATAAGATAATGTTATAATAGTAGAGTAGCTAGGAAAGAGGAGAAGTAGTTACTTACTGGAGACTCGATCGTAGACATCAGACCCTGATTCCCCCTCGGGGAAACGATAGAAGAATCTGCCAAAGTTGTTCCTGATTTCCTTGAGCTGTTTCATTTTGTGGGCATCTTGGAAATTCCCAAAGTCCTGCTCTCTGACCCTGCATTCTTCTCTGACTCCAGTTATTCTGCTTTTGGGGAAAGCCCGTCCCATCTCCCTCAGCGTTGACCTGGTGCGTTCATAAGGGGAGACATAGAAATAGACCTTCCAATTGGAGTTGGAGTTGCAGTCATTATTGTCTAATATTTGCTTGATGAGGGTGCCGGCCTGCTTGGCCTGCTCCATTCCCTGTGGAGTCAATGGGATTTTGTTATCTGGAGATATGCCGTAGGCGGCTTCGTCTTTGTTCCCAGTGCTCTCACCATGGCGGACCAAGATTATGCGCTTTGGAAGCCACCTCGGCTGCACTGCTTGGCTGTTGGTTGTCGTGGTGGTAAAGGTGCCGCTGTCTGTCATTTTGGTCTTTACTCTTTTCTTTCGTGATGAAAAGTTACAACTGTCGTGTCGTGTCGTGTTGTGTGATTAAGGCGGGTATATATACAGTGTTGTCGTGGTGGGTGGGTTATCAGTTGATCTATATAAAGCACCGCCAATTGGAAATCACATCCTGTCTCCACAGCCCATATTTTATATAACCTAAAAATTATACCACGTCCAATACTTCACGCTAGATTTCTTTCTTTTCATTTTTAATTAAAATTAAGAGTCATAAAATTAACTGAGAAAAGATTAATAGTCATCATAACAGTTTTTAGGTTTCACATTTCTTTAATACCCTCTTTATCTTTCCTACATTTATACTCTACAAATAATAGTTGTACGCTATACGACATGTATTTCTTTCGTATTTTATATATTTGAATGATTATATCTGTATTTGCACTGTCATATTAAAAATGCATTTTACCTTAAAATTTTAAGGATTATCATGTCTCGCGTTCATATCGGTGTGCGTCATAGCTTATGATGGTTATGCGTTTCCCACACGTGAAGATAGAGGAAAGCAAGGGGTGCCATTTCCGAAACAAAGGAGAATACCTAAAACAAGAAAGATACAAGAATCAAATGCAAATAACAATTTACATTGACATTTATTTCCTGATCCAAAAAGAGAGAAGAACATACAACTGGATAATTAATATAGTATACACTCTTGTTTTCTGGTGGAGAGGAGGAGGAAGTAATATACAGCAGTCATTTACAGATCAAAAGAAAATAACATACAAGATATTGATCAAAAGCAAATAAGAAAAGATAAAGCTAAAGATAAAGGCCCTGAACAGATCAATAAAATAATACCACTTTTGCCCGTCATGTCCTGAAATCAGACGGTATAAACCAAGCAAAGAATTGTCAAACGCATCACCAAATTCAACCAGCAATTACATAATCACTAATATATCAAGAGGTTGTAATAAATACCGAGGCATTTCCATATTATACATAGTGGTGTCAATTTCCAGACATCTAGCTCGCCACTATTTACTTGAAATTTAAACTCGACAATCAGGCATCTCCATTACAGCAGGGAAGATGATGAATCTATGAGTTCGAAGTTGGTGTGAAATAGTGAACAATACTAGAACCCCTTTTCACAGTATTAACCCGCTTCTGTGGCTGAAGCGAAGCACGCACTTCTGCCTGAATCTCGGGCGGTAATTCACTCAAGACAGTAGGGTCAATCTCATCACTTTTGTAACTCCATCCATTGGTTCTGTATTCATCTTGTCCCAACTTGCATGTTCCCGGGGCAGTCCTCGTCTCTGGGTGCTGGTTTTCTTCAAACAGCTTACCTTTCGAAATTCAGAAAAGCAGACATTAGTTATTGATTGAAAATCTAATATGAAAAAAAAAATATCATGCTAGACGTTGGTTGTGGGGTCGACAAAAGATTCATCTGCAAAGATCAACAGTTACCAGAGGAAGATGTTCCCGTCTCTTGAAAAGTCTGAATATGGGCATGCTCAGGAAAAGAGCAAGAGCCTTGACTATTGAAAAAACTTAAGATAGATGGAGTTCCCTGATACAAAAATTCATCAACATACTTAAGATTTCATTTCAATATAATTGTCATTTTTAACGAGTAAAAGGCAGATCATAGAGTAACCATAGTTAGCAAGAATTTGCTACAAAGATGTCTTTCATACTTCAAAGAGTTCAAAAAACATTACAACAAAATGCTAAACATTTTGATTAGACACTACCATTTATGTCACATTGACTTCTCTCTTACATGGAATTCAACTCGAGTAATCGAATTATCAAACACAAATGAAAATCACAAGGTTCGTAATTGACAAGGTGATATCTCCCAAGAGAATGCTCAATACGGAAATCTCATACATCGAATTATTCTCGTAGTCGTGGAAACAGATTAACTCCATATACCAATGATGAAACAGGGAATGTCTAACCTTTTCTTGGTCAAGCTTCCGCTTCTGTTTCTCTGATTTCAGACCAGGTCCAAGGAAATCCATCTTTGACCGAGTGAATTTTGGTCCTGATCCATTTTCAGCACCTGATTTGAGACCCTAACCATGAATCAACGGCAAAGGAAAAGGAAAACAGGAAGCAAAAAAATAGAAAGCAAACATGGCATGGGAACCACCTGGGGATGATAACAAAATTTCTTTTGTGAGCCCATCTTTTTGGTGTTCCAATCTAAAGAAAACTGGATCTTGGTTATCAGCAACTTTTGCGGTAGTACATTCATCCTACAGAGGGAAAACCATGATATCAGATAAATATTCGCCAGGAACTTCAGAGGCAAAGCATAGTTACTTCTCCCCATTATAAAATCCCTATATACGCTTCCAAATTTGTGAAAAAACAAAATAATATCTCAAAATTAGAAACCCCTTCCCCCCAGCTAATTTGGGGAGAAAGGGGGCTAAGCATCTATGCAAGAATCTCATATGGTCATTATCTTTGTATGCCTTGTATGAATACATGTGAAACAAGCAATATTTTGCAGACATCATCCCTCCACTAAACCTTGTTTCATCATCATTTTTTACAAAGTAGAACACTTCAGAATATGAAATCAAACCTTGCCTTACACACTTCTGTTTCATCTCCATCTAAATTCATGTCAGACTCAATCCTCGTTTCATCCTCATAAGTGTCTATCTGTGTGTCAGCCGAATGCAATTGTAAAACGTTCCCATTACCTATATCAAACCCAGAAACGTGTTAAGATACTAAAAGATAAAATTATGGCCCAAAAAAGAACAAAAAAAAAAAAACAGACCAACATGTACAATCAGAATAGCCGCAAATAGAACCTGAGGACGGTAAAGATCCAGCAGTGTCATGGGTGGATATGTCATTTAATTCATTTGTAGAAGTGCAAGTTTGATTTTGGTTCTGGAAGTACTTCATAATTGAGTGTGTTCCCTGCCAAAGCATTGCAGAGATAATTGAGGGCGAAATCAAACTTTCCCACTCACTGTAGCATAATATTGCACATTATCAACTGAATCAAGTTAACATTATAAAGGCAATCTAAACTAATATTCAAGCCAACTGTCCCCCCATAAATTTAATGGACGCCAGAGAAGCACAAACTGATAGGCAGGATAAGGGAAAAGGATATTATGAAAAAGAATTCAAACGCAACTGACTGATTACAAAGATGTCTTATAACACCAAATATCGTTGGTTGTTACAAGTTACCATCCAACCTTGTTATGTACCATTCGTTTCATGAAGTATGAACCTTCAAAAAGCTCTTAAAATGCAACAATGTTAAAATTCTTAATGGGTTTATAAAGATCAGATCCGTGCACTTTGGACGGTACAACATATATTCCTTGAAATTTTAAGCAGTCACTGAACCGGAGTTTAACTTTAAGCAGAAGTGCTAAGACCAATCAAATGGATTTCTTCAGATACTAGGCAACATATAATCAGTTCAATGTAAAACAGTTCGTGAAGATGCAAAACAAACTGCAGCATGCTGCAAAGTGCTTCTAGACTCACAGATGGTATTACAACTATTTTACTGGCTGAGACAGAAAGACCAGTTATTGCCCACTCATGCTTGCTTTCCCTTGTCCTAACGTGATACGCGCCAACATAGTCACGCAGCCCAGCATGAAATAGGTTGAGGGCATCTTCTTGAATCTTGGCGATCCCATACCTCAATGGACAGGACTTCGAAGGAAACTTTTTAAGCGATTCTGAGTCATTCAACTGGAGGATGAAATGCATAAGATTCGAATAAACAAATATTTAAGTGAAAACTTTAAGTTGCTTGATATGGAGATGATATAAACAGGATAGAGAGAGATGAATTTTAATGGCCAAATTGAAATGAACTCAATCAGATGGACAAAAGACCTTGTATGCACTTGCATGTAGGCTGAGAGTGCGAGCAACACGTTTATTCTGTTCCAGATCACAAAGAAGACGTTCATTTAGTTCTTCGCATAGATCATAAAGCCACTTTTGAACCTGCAATGACAACGGTGATAGTAAAGGAAAAGGAAAGCAGAATTTAGTTTAGAAAGTGTGATTTGACTAAGTAATACACTTTTTTACCAAAATAATAAAATAAGTAATACACTTGTTCTATAACCTAGAAGATGTCACTGATCAGTGATAATCTTTCATACAAATACGTACAGAAGAGAGAGTTTTTAGAGCCTGAGGTCCAGGAAATGTCTTCCCTGAACCATGACTCTTGGGAAGAAGGCGACCTTCAACCTCATCGCCGCAGATCCCCCTTGCAATATTCCACAACCAAGTCCTGCATGTATAACAAATATTTCTAAAAATCAAGGACATTGCATTATTCAAATGTAGAATAGTAGGAAAAATTCTTATATGGCTTAAAATTTCTTAAATTTCTCACTACTTGAATCATTTTCCATGAACCTTCAAGATGATAAGAATAAGTTGGATTTGAGCAATTGTTATGCGGTTCTTTCAATTTCATTATCAAAGTACAAGAATCAATCATAGCTGATAGAAACATCAAAATTCTCCCAATATTAGAATACTCTTATATGTAGAAGAAACAACTGAGCATCATGAAAACATAAAGCAGACAACAACCCAGTGTTTATGCCATAGCGTTCTTGCATCTTCTCCTCTGAAAACTGCAGTAGATCCCCAACAGTATTCACACCAAGGTCATCCTGCACAGAAGTTCCAAGCTTTCCCCCGAGCTGTTTCCTGTAATAAGCTCTACCTTAATTTATACCACAACATGAATTTTGAATCCAAACAAGCAGCTGATGTCATTTATCATTAAATAATATCAATAATGGTCACTAGGTTAAGAAACTTTTTTCAAGAAATACAAAAGAAAATCAACTTGCATTTTCTTTATGGGCAGAGGTCCAAGCAGGTTCTTCACAGATAAGGAGGGCACAATGGTTTGTTGAGCAGGCTTCTTCATGCCACTTGCTAGTTTTGCCAGCATCTGGTTGCATCATAACTATTAATTAGAGTCCAGAGAAAAACATTCTTTTTTTTGCATTGATAAATCCATGAATACACGCATATGTTTGAAATTGTGAACACTACCTCTGACCTTATTATGAGCTATGCCAGCAGAACATGTAAACTCGGTCTCTTTCAAGACTTCCAGTCTAAGTTCTGCAACAATACAGGCTCCACAGGCTAATAATTTATCACGACGATCAGCATCACTCTTAAGAAACCATTCCCTCACACAATCTCTAGCATTTGCCCCATCCTGGGTAACAAACTAACAATTTAGATGTAGTACCTCTTACAAATGCTAGATAAAAGAACACTTAAAGCAAGATTAACATAAGAAAAGAAAACGAGAAGAGGAAACTCAGACTCTTTGCTAATAATCATATGCCTTTTTTCCCAACAGCAGTGTTATACTTGTAGAATATCACAGCAACATTAAACAAACAACACCTTATTTATATTATTAGCAAGTTCAAGGATTTATGAATGATCTGGTAAGTTTACACGTTTTGCTTTATGAACGTAAACCAATGGATTCATGTGATTCTATTTCCAGGTTCTTGCTAACATATGGGGCAGTACCACTCGAGTTGTCACCTTTAGCAACAGATACAGGCATGGAACTTCCCACCTTGGGCTCATGGTGATGACTCAGAGTCAGAACTGTTGGGGGCATATGAGACAGGTGAAGTGATTTTAGTGCGGAAGGGTTGGGTAGAAGGTCAGGTCTAATGCATGTAAGAGGTGAATTGATGGAGGTACCTAATATTTCGGGTTTCCATTTTTCATTAATCAAATTTAACTTTCACCACATTATCATTTGTTATGCTTGGAGCATTTAGTCTTGCAGCACAATGAACATTGCAAAAGAAAAGAATCTAAAGCAAAGCCTCCTACCAAATGAATCCCCAATACATGTGACTTAAGAGCTTCTTCACTAATTGATTCCAATCTCTCAGGGGGATTTTCAGCTAACATTGTTTCCGCAGCTTCAGTGAGGTCCAGATACACTTCATCAATAGAAGCACGTTCACATCGACCCTTCCTTGAAAGGATAGATACCACCTGCAAATATTTTGATTTTATTGAGCACATGTATGAGTTTGAAATAGGTTGGTTTATAAAAATTTAGACCTCTGAACCAGCATTTCGGTACACACTCAAATCCGCTTTACCACGAGCCACAGGAACTTGGACAAGCTCAATATCAGGACACACTCTCTTTGCTTCATCGCCTCGCATTGAACTTGAAACCACACAGAAAAAATTTCAACATTCAATAAGCAAAATTCCTCAATTGAATATAACTTTAAGATTTTAACATTTACCGTTTCACCCCGTATCTACGAGCTTCATAACCCACGGCAATAAGACCCCCACCTTTCCAGGAGTTGTACTGTACAACAGCAGTAGGATGACCTCTTAAAGTTGGTTGTTTACGCTGCTCAACTACAGAAATTACGAGGAAACAGTTCATGATATGCGTGTGTGTGATTGTATAAAGTATGTATGATAACAAAGTATTAACATAAAATGAGAAGCCTCATGACGTTCAAAACTTTATATGGTAACAAAGATAATCGATGGAATGGAAGCCCCGGTTCCACACAAGAGGACGCTATGCACCAAATAGGAGTTTCACATTCACAACACTGTCCCAAAAAGGTGATTGGTGAACTTTGTTAGGACCTACTACTCATTAGAGGTCTCATATGTTGGTTCTATGAAAATTAGAGAGGGCGCAAGAGGAATATATGTAGATAACCTTCCCGTTCAGTCCAAATTAATTGCAATAGCGTCCATCATCTACTCCCCGAAGTAAGTACCGTACCACCGATCTTGAACCAAGAAAGCACACAAGAAAACTGCATATATAAATATATATATATATATATATATCTATTCTTGAGTTTATAAGATAAAAAAGAAGGGATGGACAATTCACATAAACAACGCCCCCATCTTGAAAGAAGAAAAAGAAGACTAAGAGTTTAAAACTCAGATGATTAACGCTGAATTGAGAATGAAACCCAAAGAGTTACATTCCAGACAATCCATATGAAACCTAAGAAAATCTTGAAGAAAGAAATAGAGGAAATTCACAGCTATATATTCATATTCGACCACAGTTGTGAAGTGTATGAGAGAGAGAGAAGTGGGGAGGGGAGACCTTGAACATAGAAGCAATCCATGTCAACGTGAGCAATAACCCTGGAATCCGATGATTCTGGTCTCGCCACCGGCATATCTTCTCGCGCGCGCGCGCTTCTAGCCTTCAACCCTCCGCTCTCTCTCTCTCTCTCTCTCTCTATTTTCCCTACGCTCCGGGCTTTGCGTTCTTTTGGAAACTGATATCAATTTTTTGGGATATAATGAATCATATAATCATCATGACCCGAGGAGGAGGATACGGGCCCAAAAACGGGAGGCGGTGATGTAACCCCGCTTCAAGCTTTTGGGTTATTTATAAGTCCTCCGCCAATTATATGGGCTTCTGGCTCTCTTTTTGCCATATTTATAGCCCATTTGATTTGTCGGTTATATTTAGGAATTAATCTACTTATGCATCAAATAATGAGCAATTTTATATATTAATTAATTGATAACGAGATTTTTAAATAAATTTCATTTCATAAAGGTGTCCTTAAGTCACCTCATCAATAATTTATCATTAAGTCATCATATGGTGCATTACAATTAAATTAATAAAAACACGGTAATTTTTAACTAAGTGGGAAAAATGGATCCATTTACTTTACAAATTACCAAAATGATAGATTCAATGGGAAATCATATTTGTGATACAATTCCATATTTTTCTTTTAAAAATACATATTCTTTACTCACTAATCTTTCGTTAATCACCAACTAAAGTTTATTTTCTTCTTTCTACAAAATTACCAATTAGATTGATCGAAAAATGCAAGTAATGTTTTATTATATATTTGAACAAATTTACAACACTAAAAAAACGTTCAGATAATTGAAAATTCCATTTAACTAAGTTTTTATTTTTTTTACAAGTAACGATTTCAAATCAAACTGTAGACATGTAACAAGAATTAAGAGATTAACAAAATAACACAGAGAATGCTTGATAAAAATTTTAATTAACATAATTAATTCTATTATTCATCAAAATATCATAAGTAATTATTTTTTTCCTGTTTTTTTTGATAACTTGTTAATTGAAAAAACCATCTACATGAATTTGTTTAAGGAAATATACTAAAAGTGTGGTCAAATATGACAGAAGGAGAAAGTATAAGAGCATTTTCTAATCATTTCCTTTAGGTATAAACTAGAAATTTACTTAGCTTCCTATAATATTGATGATCATTTATATGCTCATGGTTGTCATTTTATTAGGGTGACATGCATGCACACGTCCTCACACCAACACTGATTGTAAACAAAAAATCTTAACTTTGGTAAATTACAACGAGACCCCATCAAGGGGTCTATTTGTAAAGTTTACATGGAGTGAAATTGTAAAAATTTGTAAATACACATGGGGTTCAATTGTAAAAATGCTTTAACATGAGGGGTACTTTATGTAATTTAAAAATATCAAGGTATTTTCAGTAATTATGTAAGGATCGGTATGCCCCACAAGCGATGCCGGCGCAACGGAAGAAATAAAGTATATAAAACACATATATATCGGCATCCCAAGCTAGAGGGTCAAAGTAATGCACAACAAAAACTAATACGAGTAAAGAGGTTTTAAACCGATTACAAGATTTGGGGTTTTATTAAAGTGAGGGTGTAAAACCACAACACAAGGAAAACCACACCAAAAACTTTGGCTCTCCTTTTCGAATCCTCACCTCAACATGGAGGGGTTCGAATCAAACCACCATAAGCTCCTAAAGAAAGAAGTCTCTACAAGGACACATCTCAAGTAAGTTCATACCTTAAGCAAAAGATTGACTAGATATATGCTCTAAGGAAATGGAGTCTATGTAGTAAAAGGTGGAAGATAAGAAGAGTTACTAAAAGAAATATCTATGGAAGATAATTTTTTACAACTAATCTTCAAGAAGAAGTTTTATAGAAGAAAGTCTTAAAGAATCACAAGAGAAGCTAGAAAAATCTAGAGATGAAGAACTAAGTTCTAAGTTTTTTTTTTTTTTTTTCAAGTTTTCATCAAGTTTTAAATGAGAGCAAGAACACCTCCTTTTATAGCCACCAATTTTCGGCCATAGGGTGTTAGGTGGAGTACAAGACTTGTTTTTCTTCACCTACCACCTCATTTTCACCTACCATTCCATTCTCAACTACTACCACATGAGTAAGAGAATATTTTTCATTTTCTTCTTCATTTAAAAAATATTACAAGTCAAACTTTGACTAGCTTTGAATTTCACTCTTGTGACTTCATTTAATTAAGTCCAACTTAATTAAAATGACTCCCAAGTCTTCCAAGACTTGTTAATTAAATAATCTTCATGATTAATTAATAGTAAAATTAGTAGTTTAAATAAATTCCCGGATAATAATAATTTCCATTAATGATTAATCTCCAAGATTAATTAATAGAAAAATTATTTTTCCAAGCCTACTAATTAAAATGTCTTCCACTTAATCAATTAATCTCATTAATCAATTTCACTTTAATCCTAAATCGGATTAATATTCACATAGTAATTGAACTTTCTTGAGTAAGTGTGTAACCCCATTGTAGGTTCGTTCATGTACTAGTAGTAGGAACACAACCCCGTTGTGCCTTTGCAATTTTCATTGCTATATTTAATTACTCCAAGTATTTTAATCCGACCAAGAATTAATTACCGATTAATTCATGGTTCCTACAAATCAAGGTTAGTACTAGCCACGCGCCAAGAAGACCTAGCCATGAACGATTATTAGGTGACCTTTCCGCATTACGATTTTCGCATAAATAAAATCCTTCCATCAAATATCCCGATCGAATCTAGGACTTGGATGTCAGTCGAAATCCCAGTAACTCAATTCTATGTATATTGATCTAAGTGACATTGACCAATTTATCAATCGAGCGAGGAAACACTGCGCCTCCTTATTGATACTGCTCCGGCCGGAGGTTCCCATGGTCAATACACTATGAAGTACATAGGATATGCGCCGATGCTAATGATCAGTGACGAATTCTCTCTTGGCACTCACGCGCCTCTGTACATAACCAGACTGGACCCAATATGCCCCACTTTATAACTCACTTGGAATCGTGTGACAAATCTAAGTACAGTGAGCGATGCACGAGACGACCAATGGTGCCTCAAGTCATGAGGACCAATCTTATGCCTACGTAACCGAGGAGATTCCAAATTCGACATTGACTCCAATATGGAATCTCGGCGGGGTTGTTCAGTTTACTCGATCCCAACGAGAACCCACATACATGCACTGATGTACACCGTATCAGTATCCATGGAATATGATACACTCTCCAAGAGTGTGCATTGTACGTGCAAGTCTTTACGAGTCATTGATATCCCTATCAATGATTCTATGACTTGGAACATCTTTAAGACCACAACCTTAGAGACGTATTCCATGATTGGCATCCCCGATACCAAACACATCTCATAGCTTAAGAGTAATCTAGGAGACTTTATCTAATTGCATAGAATGATAAGATAAAGAAGAAAATGCCATTTATTAAATTACTTGACAAGATACAATATAAGACTGTTTAAAGAGTCGGCTACTACGCCCTACAAATGGCGCACCGAGCACCTAACTCTTTCAAATTAACCATAACATTAGAGGATCCATAGGTAATTTTCTCATATCCTTTTCTCGCGTTACAAAATTAGTCAGATTATAGCTCTTAATAAAATCTTTATTTTTAAACCAAACTTGAAACCGTTCAAGGTTTTTTTTTTTTCTTAGAGATGTTCAAGGGATACAGTTAAATGCCTTAAATTGCAAGATGCAAGGCAAAAGGATGGTGTAGTTGTCAAGAAAATGGATTCGGCTTGTTACACGACTATGGAGTTGTTCTTTTATAAAGATTCTTTTATATGTAGTGTTGTTTTCAGTTAAATTTAATTTTTTTTAGAAGCGTTGTACAATTTTTTACAACTAATACTGCATTTCATATTGAATGTGATGTGTCGATTTGTAAAAAATAAGAAATATAATTTTCAAGTGGTAATGATCGAAAGATTACTAACTAAAGAATGAGTATTTTTTTTTTTTGGAAAAATATGAAATGGATAACATAAAAATTATTTTGTGTTGAATTTGTCATTTTAATAATTTGTAGAGTTTATGAATCCCTTCTCCATAAATAGTTAAAAGCTAGTGTGAGTTTTTTAAATTTGAAAAGTTACTTATCCCTTAAAAATAATTTTCCCTGATAAATTGTTACGACTTCACCAAAATTATATATCAATCCAAAAAAAAATTAATAAGGTTTTATTCTTCAATTTTAAAATAGTTTAAAAATATAAACTACCTTTCTTCAGCCCCTAATTTTGGCACATAATTGTTGAAATCAAGTGACTTTGAGGATATTGTAATATAACAATACTTTCTAAATCAAATGTAAGATAAAATAAACGCGATTTCAGTTGCATCGCACAAATCAGAGCATTGGTCACCTGACAGAAGCGCTGAGTAAGAGGAGAGAAGTCCAGTTTTATTTTCTTTTTAGTATTCATTTATATTTTTGCTTCTAATTGTTCCTCCCTTCACTCACTCGCCACCCACCACCAAGTCTAAAACCCTCGAAAACCCTCTCTCAAATATCATCCTCCGTCTCTCCCGCTATTACATCGTTCCCCTGTATGTATAGTTTTTGTATACTAACTAACAACTTCTGCATCCATCGACATACCCACGCAAAGGCACATATCTAGATAGATGCAGGTTTGTTTATGCATATTTATTTATTAATATTAAGGAAGGGGCAAAATTTCTTCAAGTAGACCCAGCTTGCTTGAAATGAAAGCAGCAAGGGTGCTGAGAACACTCACCTCAATTACCGCTTCCAACCCCAGTAAATCCACCTCTAATTCTTCTGCCTATTTACTAAGCCGATTCTACTCAGCCCAACCCCACCACGATGACCCATTACCGCCAAACCCAGATGAATACGTATTTGACAGCTCCCATTTTGATGATCTAAATCTCAATCCCAACAGTGATGAGAAGCCAACGTGGGACGACAAGTACAGGGACAGAGTCAAAAGCCAAGTTTTTGGGGAAGATATTTCGCATTTCAGAATCTTGAAGAGAGAAGAGGAGAAAAAGAAGAAGGCTGGCACCATGGCCAAGGCCCTGCTGGAGGCCGCGTTGGATGAAAAAGAAGACGTGGAGGTGAAGGAGGTGAAGGAGGAGGAGCAGAAGTCCTTGTCTGTCGGTATTATTGGGGCCCCCAATGCTGGAAAGTCTGCTCTTACCAATTGCATGGTCTCTCACTTTCTTTCTTTCCTTTCTCTTGTTTGGTTTGTGTTTCAATTAGATACAAAACCAATTTATTCTAGAAAGATTTTGATAAAAACAATAGGAGAATGAATACTTATCACAAGTTTGTTATAATGTGCCAATGCAATTCTAATGGACTGATTAATGTTGTGAGTTAAGAGAGTTTGTACTTGGCTAGATTCTAGTCAAGATCCGCAACTTGGACTTCTTTGCTCTTGGTTCGATATGGTGTTTTATTTTGCGAATGTTTGGTCCTAAAGATGCATACAATTTGATGCTTTGTAGATAATATGTTATGTGAATTATTCTGAAACTGCCATCTTTTCTCCCTGTTTTTGGTTTTAGGTTGGGACTAAAGTTGCAGCTGTCTCACGGAAGACAAATACAACCACTCACGAAGTGTTGGGAGTTTTAACTAAAGGAGATACACAAATTGTACGTTCTTATCTAATTTCATGACTCCTCTCTGCTTCCAAATGTATAGCGTGGCGATGTATGTGTTCGATCACAGTGTTTTTTGATCTTTTACCATTTTTCTGTTATTATTTAGCTAATCAATTTATTCCGGATGTAACTTTGCAAGCGCTTGCATTTTTCATCCAGAGCGTTTACTGCATGGTGGGCCTATGCATTTATTGAATATTTCTGACCAAATGTAATGTCCTTGCAGTGTTTCTTTGATACTCCGGGACTTATGTTAAAGAAAAGTGGATTTCCTTACAATGATATCAAAGTCCGCAATGAAAGTGCATGGAGTTCGGTTAGCTTATATGATGTGCTGATAGTTATTTTTGATGTTCACAGACATCTTACCAGGTTTCATTTCCTTTCTCGAAGTTCAGTCTAAACCTTTTATTTGATGTTCCCAGCATCTGTCTGTCAGAATTTCCTCACTCGAAATTTTGATTAAACATCTAGTTATTCCTTTACTTCATGATATTCCTATAGTTACACCCTCGGTCTTGAATAAGGGGCAGGTTTATTCAAAGAAATGCTTTTGGTCATATAATGCACAAAAATCATTCATATCTTGATAAAAACCAGTTTGTGTCATTTGGCCCGTTTTTATTTCCCAGTTAGTGGAGGCACTATCAATATTTAAATACTTGTGTAATATTCTTGTGCTTATTTTTGTAGAAACTAAATCTGCTATGGTACTATGTTAGTCTGTTCATGAATCTTCAAATGATAAATACTGGTCAAACCATTTAATATTGTTGGCTACTGAGTAATATTTGATGCATTGACTGTATGGACCATTGTGCAATTGTTTTCACTCCTCTATAGAAATAAATATTTGGAAACTATTATACATCTGAAACTAGATTTACATTTTAGTGACTTCCAATCTTAATTTTTCATGAATCTAGACCTGATTCGCGAGTGGTGAGGTTGGTGGAGAGAATGGGTTCAATGAGCAACACAAATCAGAAGCGTGTATTATGTATGAATAAGGTTGACTTGGTTGCAAAGAGGAATGATCTACTAAAGGTTGTCGACGAATTCAAGGATCTCCCTGGATATGAAAGGCATGTTCGGCTTGTTCATTTTGCCTCCCCTGTGGATTCACGATTCGTTGTGGTGCCTGAAATCTGTTTTAACTACTTTTTAGGTACTTCATGCTCTCAGGACTGAAGGGTGCTGGAGTGAAAGATCTTAGTCGGTATTTAATGGAGCAGGTATGTTTGAGAAGTGGTTGCCGCCCCATAACTAAGTTAGTAGTTTATTTTGAATGATATTCTTCTGTATGTGCTCTCTGGATGGACAATGTGGGAGTTGGTCCCTACCTTAGGCTCGACATTGTTTTGTCTATGGAATTACTAACTTTTGTTTTAAGTACTGCTAACATTTAAATTCAAGTTTTTTGCCCTTGCTTCAGAAATGGATTTCTTAGTCAAGCTATCCATAAGACTGTTGTGAATGTACCTCAACTTTTAATGCGTATAACAATTCGAGGAAGATCTATGAATAAGTTTTTGTTACTGTAGCTCTGAAACTTCTGTACATGTTTTTATTGCTTTGGTGTCTGTAAAAAATTTGTCGTTTTGAACTGTGGGGACATACACCGTTCCACGTATTATATTTACTTAGAACAAAGCGATTTCATGCATAATGAGGATGCTCAAAGCTCCACAGCTTTATCTTTTATTGTTTTCATGCGTAGGCGGTAAAAAGACCATGGGATGAAGATCCGTTTGCCATGAGTGAAGAAGTTATGAAGAACATATCCCTCGAAGTTGTCAGAGAAAAATTATTAGATTATGTGCATCAGGTAATGCTTGCTTATCACAGTTCTTCACTGTAAGGACAAATTTAAGCATGACTATTCAAGAGTCAAAACTCAGTTTTTCTGGGTGGAATAATATTGTGCTGATTAATTTTCCTCAATTTAGGAAATTCCGTATGGCATTGAACATCGCTTGATGGGCTGGAAGGAGTTGAGAGACGGCTCTCTCAGAATTGAGCAACATTTCATCACTCACAAGATCAGCCAACGCAAAATCTTAGTGGGGAAGAAGGGCGCCAAAATAGGGTTAGTGTGCTTGTAATCACACTGATTCATTTGAAGTCTTTCTATCTTTGAATTTTATCGATATGCTAATTGACTTCTCTACCTCTTCAATTTGAAAGTGACAGAATTCTGGAACTTATTTGTTTTGGTTTTTCTGTTTTGCTGGCTGTTATAATGTTAAGTATAAGACAAGATCTGATATAGCTATATGTTTCTCTACCTGGATACATGGTGATAGTTTAGTTATTCCATGCGGGATCGGGCTTGCCATGCTGTTCTTTTCTTTTGCTATATGTGACATTCTTTATCAATCTGCACATGGTGCAGTTTATGTATAGTCTGTTGTTTACTGGTTTGAGTGAATAAAACATATATTCAATAATTTGAAAATCTAATAATTATGCAGGAGGATAGGTGTCGAAGCTAATGAGGAGCTTCGAACAATATTCAAGAGGAATGTTCATCTCATCCTCATGGTTAGAGTTAAGTGATGCCACAGATGAATTATATCTAAGAATAGGACTAGCCGAGGTCATTTGTGTGTACAGAAGGGTTGTCAATTACCTTGTACCTTTCCAAGATTGAGCTTCTGAAGAGTTGAAGAGCTGAAGTTGTTATGATACAAAACATGTCTATTGGACTTGGATTGTTAGAGAGCCTGCCTTAATTTTATGACTATTTTCTGCAGGCCAACTTCTCTGCGCTCCATATTTAGTTGGAATAGTCTCTTTTTTGCTTGAATGCCCTTCCTGTTGAGGTAATCAATTAGTATGCACGAGTTGATTATGGCCCCTCTCTTTTTTTAATTGATGATTACATTATGTCCTTTTGTTCGATGAATGTTTTTTTGGACAGATAGTGGAAGAATTGATAACATACCAGATAAACATGTATACTACTTAGTCATTTGTTTCATTTAATAATCGATTCTTTTCATTTGAATTCGTGTTTCTATATGTTGAGTTGTCATGAGAAACAGTCAGCTCTCATGTAATTGACCTTGAAAGACAGTATCCATTTTAAAGTGCATTTTGTGTCTACTTTCTTTAGGCGAGTGTGTGTGAGAGCTTTCTAGTTTCTATACACAATATACCCTGTTGTGGAAGAGACAATGAAGGGAGTAGTACTATGGCTAATCTTTGATAGAATTTGGATGTTATAAGTGCTATCCACATGCATGAACTAAGATTTCATTTTGTTTACAGTTGTTAAATATTGAAAACATTTTGGAAACGCAACAAAAAGTGGAGTCACAGAAATAGCAAGATATCATGGAAAATGAAAAGAATAACTTGCTTGTGAAAAATGAACATGCATCATATTCTGAATTCTTATCAATCAAAAATTAATTCAGGAACTTATTAGTGCAACTACCAATATAGATTTAGTAACTAATATCAACACGAGATCCTCTATTACAAAATTGTATTGCATCTTCTATTGCATTTACTTATATGCATGACAAGTGTATAAATTTTTTCCTTAATTAAATAATGAATTTGAATTTTGTACAAGTGTCGTCCATAGAAGTATATGCAATAGGAGACATAACATCATTTGCAATAGAGAATTCAGAGGTACTTAAGAAACTATTTTACAGCATTACCTAATAATATTACAAGCAATTATCAAATAAAGATAATACAAATAGTTGTTTACATATTTGTAATAGTCCTTAAAAAAGATTTTTTAGACGTGCTTACTACATACCAAAGTAACGACTTTAACCACTCCCTTCCAAAAGTACTACCTTTAACCACGAAATATTATACATGCTTATATAACCAAATAGCAAAATCGCATATAATATGACAAATATATCCATATCCCTATGCACTGAAAGAGTTGAAGGGAAGCGTAAGTTGTTCAAGAAGAGCTGTAATAGGAACAACAAGCCTCGGTTCATACGCAAAACCATGCAACTCATCATCAACCCCATCTTCTCTTCCGCCGCCACAACCACGGACGTTTATATAAGGACACGGCGGAATCCACGCCCACCGTTTCTGATGAAAATCAAACAGCAATGATTTATCAGACCCTTTAATCAGTATCACCACATACTCACCGTGCGCAACACAGTTGAATCCACGCCCGCCTTCAATCTCTGAAAACTGAATATACAGCTGTTGTGGCATTCTCTCAATCTCTACCCACATGGTCCCACATTCTTGCAGCGCCCACAGCCTCAAGCTCTTCGGAACATTCAGTTTGCTCTTTTCAACTGCTGCAACTAAGATGAGCTTTCCTCGGCTCTCGACCAAGCTCGGTGACCTCAGAAATCTGCGCATAGGGGCTTGAATCTTGGACCAATGGTTAGTGGGTATGTCGTAAGCCAAGACGCTAAAAGGGCTGTAGTTCATGCAGTAGAATCTGCCTTCCACGTGCACCATTCGCCCTGACTCGAGGCTGCATAGCCTCGGGAGAGAAGCCGTGGTGCCCCATATGGAGTAAAATCCACCCCCATCAATATGAAAACTTTCTGAAGTTAGATTCTTGACTGCATAAGGAGATATCATGTCATCTCCTGCAAAAGCTAAGTCTATGGAAGAGTTGGTGATGGTTAAGCCTATTGAAGGACAAAGCCTAGGCCTCAGCGTTGACGGCAACTGAATTAATGATCCAATCAGTGGGTTGCAGAGGAGGATACTCTTGGAACCAGCATCTTCAGAAACCCAACAGATTAGTCCCCCCGAAGATGAGGCCGGAGAAAATCCAGGTGGAATCAAAGGGAAGGAAAGGCGGTACCATTTTAAGTTTTCAGTATCAAAAAGGTAGGCTTCGTGGTTAACCCTAGTAGTAGTAGTAGTAGTAGTAGTAGTGTTATTATTTCTGTAGATAGTGTTCTTATTGAGGCTTTGTTGCTTGAAGAAAAGGAACCAATGGCGGCGGGCAGATACTTGGAGGTATAATTCGAGGAAGGTGTTGGAGAATATGAGAGCATACCACCTTTTACAGACAGCTCGAGCTCGAAAGAAGGCTGGTGGTGGAAGACAGGCAATAATACGATCAATCAATTTGTGTGGGAGTCTACTCCATATTCTGCCATCCATTCTTGGATTTGTGATCATGCAATTTGTCGACCCACCAAAAATGCTACTACCACTGGGAATAGAGGTGAAAGCATAGGGAAGAGGTATGCTTATTGGCGTGTGAAAAGGCTCCATTGATGTTAAATATATAAAAGGTTCTAAGTTAAAGATGTTAAACAAATTAAAAGAGATCTAGTACTGTTTGCTGTCGCAAGACAATTTTATTTGTTTAAGGTTTATTTGAGCAAAGTAACTGAACTTATCAATTTCAGTGGAAGCATGGAAGAGAGTACTGATGAGAATTAAAAGACAGTATTTTCTTGGATGGGAGCAACAGAAAGATAGAAGTAAAGAAGGGTTTGAATTATTGTTTTAGTTGGGTTATGTGGACTGGCTTTCGGGTGGGGGGACGTGTGTTTATATAGGAAAGAGGCAATGGTGTTAGTTTATATATATATATATATATATATATATATGTGATATATGGTTTCTTTATTTATGACGATGATTAATCTTTGTTTGTTTTGTGTACTACTCTCCAATTTGGCTGAGAAAAGAAGGCACTGAAAGTCATCTTTTGATGTATCCATCTATCATTTCCTGTGTTTTCTTGTCAATGCCGAGGAAGGAAGGACGATGTAGTGTAGCAGAGCTGACAAAAAAAGTTCAGACACAGAGAGTTATTATTGCCAATTGCCATCATGGAATGAAATACTGAATTTAATTTCACACACAAATATATAAAATTTAAAGCACCCTATTAAAGAAGAAAACAATGGCTTGGGGGTGAAAGATAAATTTCTGGAGTGCAATAAGTAACTAGAAAAAGTTTAGCAAATTACCATGCTCAGTTCCAACAAATTATTATTTGCACCGGATAAATGGTTGTACTTAAAACCTGTTATACTTGCAATGCTCCAGATATTCTATAACATTTTGATGTGGTGTTGCGTTAATGAATGATTGACAGTTGGTCGAACTTGCAAGCTTGGAACCAATATATGTATTCTTATTTATCATAAAAAACATATCAGTAATGTTGAACTATTATCTAATTTTGTATAGTAGAACTATAATAAGGAATATTAAGGATGATACAAAATAATTAAATATTGTAGGTCACCTTAATTCAAGTATCATAATTGTTAATTTTAATATATGTAAGCTCCACTTTAAATAAATCGAGCTCAAATTCGACTATGACTTTGATATCAAGCCTAGCTAAACTCCAAAGTGGACAACTCGAGCTCAAATATTTTAAGATAAACTGATCAATTGGAATTCAACTCATTCCTTTATTAGTTCAAAGTTTGAGTGAATCCATTATTGTTCATATGCTATACAAGGAAAGGCTCCACTAAGATGTCTAAATTATATATTCAGAATAAAGAACAAATCTGTTTAAAGTTTACATTGGAGTATAAATTATTTTTTTTCTTTAATAATTAGAGAGTTCATGATTGAAAAAGATAGGAAGTATAATTTTAAGGAATGAAAGTCTATCTTCCACTAGAGAGTTTTCAGATCATTGATCCAATCCCGTCTGAATGAATGGACGAAGTATGCGAAAAAGCGATGAAATCCATGAGTTTTGATTTGCTGCTCTGCACTTGGAAATTAGAGAAGAGAAGAGAAGAGAAGAGAAGAGAAGAGAGTACAAAGTAAATGTAATACACAGTAGCAGTTTCTGTTTTCAATGAGTCATAATATTCTCTTTATGATACTCTCTTGGCTTTTGCTTAATTTTGTTAAAGGGATTACAAATCTAAGTCAGACTTGTTGTGCTGCACAACTCAGTGTCTTGTTTATGTCAATCTCTTTAATATGATTGGCCCCCAGAACTCACTCCCACCCCCACCCCCTCAAAGTGGAAAAAAGTTATGGTGATCAGATATGGAAATCGTGATTTCTTTCAAGAAACCTCCTTAAATAGAAAAAGGGTTTCTCACCAGAATTGGAAATTAATGCATTCTTACAAGGAACCAAATTGCCAATACAGTAGTAGTATTTATGACTGATGACATTCTGGCTGTACAATTGTTGTTTGTTTTTCATGGCTAGTTAGAGTAGACTAGAGTAGAGAGTACTGCTGTTGCTGTTCATTCACTATCAATATAGTTTGACTTGTTGATATTTAGATTTTACAGATGGGCGGCCTTTCTGTACTCCACTCTTCATTCTTCTTCATTGCATTTGCATCCTCTCAATTATCTCCCACTCACATGATAACCCTCAACAGATACTCCCATTGATTTTCTTCTTATATTAATCATCATCATCGACATCATCTTGTAATAACAATCACATCCATATAAAGTGAATTTTCAAATGAGTAAAATGAAATGGTTCACGCAAAATGATTAAGTTGACGGTTGATCACAGGGAGATCTGACCCTCATCATGGATTCTGTTGGCTACTCTTGTCTTGTGCGCTCCTCAACCCCCATCTATTCATTTCATACACGTTTTATGTACTCAGATCCTATATTTCAATTTTAATATCAAAAGATAAATCAAGGGATATAGATCAGGCAAACTCATGTCATGTTTCCATACGTCATGATCTACACCTTTCAGTTCAACACAAATGTATAGAAGCATTTATCGCTCTCTACCAACCTTTAATTGTAGGCCCATTAGCTCCATCACCCAATGCTCCAAATCCCCATCACCTCCTATTCAGCAGATAACCCTTCCAAAGGGTAGATGGCCTTTAGACTCTTAATGGACTGCTAGCTCTACATTAAGGAAATTAATTTCCATCAGAGCGTAATTAGTAATTCTTAGCTAGCATCAATACTCTTAGTTAATATACTCCTAATTATTTGTGGATAATAGACCACATAAACTCAGGTCCTAGAAGATCTAAAAATAGCTCGAGAACATGTACCAGCCATTCCGAAAGCACTACCAAGCCAGTGCAAAGAACTTCATACATAAAGTTCACTGGGCATAGATACTCTGCCAAACAAAAAGACTAGGAAATATGTTAATCAGGGAAGCTAGAAGAGACTAGATCATTTGGAATTTCCCACTGGCCATCAAACCATGTCCGAGGAGGTCACACATCATCACCATCTATGTAGCTACTAGTAGTCTGATACAAATTTAATCTAGTAATAAACAACAGCCCTTACGAAAATAACAAATTGCCCATTATCAATAAATACTGCTGCATTACTTTGTCTATAATTTGATAAAGATTCGGATAGACTGTCTCGGGTCATAAAAGCCCCAAAAGACGGAGAAAAAAATCGAATGAAAACTGTCGCTCACATTATAAAAGGGCTATCCTGGAAACTTTTGCCTAAAGAATACAACAGCAAAATTAGAAAGAATTGCAACAAGCACCGGTCAGAGAAGCAGATGTCGAACTAGGATGCGCAAAAATAACATTCTCCGTTCTGTTGCACTCAGTTACCATCAAGCACCAGCATCAGAAAGCCATACGACCAGCAAGCCTACTCTCTGATATTCTTCTGTCAATCGCTGCATCAATCGAGCTCATCTGAAACCAAAATCCCAACAATAATATTAGGATAGGAACGATGACAGTTAATTTTATCTTCAGCAGTCAAAAATTTGAGCTTTGCTTTAGTCAGTAGATACAAACTTCGCAAAAGGAGCTGACCTGGACCATTGAATTCACGATCTTAAAGAAACTATTGAATGGGCAAAAATCCGTTGGGTAATAGTTCTTCCATCCAACCCAACACTTTATGATCAAGCATATGGAGAATTTGAAAAATTAAAAAAAAAAAAATTACATGTCCAAAGAGTAAATACATACACTCCATTCTTAACCTTGAGTGAAGCTAGGTTGGAGACTCCTGGAGTGATTGCAGCATGCAAGTCAGAATTAAATTACTAATTACTGAAAAAGATAACGAAGATACCTACTTGAACCTTTTGTTGACCACCAAATTGGTGGAATTGCTTGCCAAATGGAGAATGGCCAAGAAAGGTAAAACAGCCCATCGCATCAATGGGGTGGAAAATAGTGATAAAAATGATAACATTGTTTATATTATATAATTTTCGCAGTGTGTCCTTTATTTTAATAAGAGAGCAAATTGAAGAACATACAAAAATACCTTTATAGACATGAAACAAGAGCAAACAAGTGAATTTGAAAAGCACAGGAAGCAAAGGTTAGCCACCTGTATGTTTGATCAACACCACCCAATATCCATGCTGAAGAAAAAATAGTACTAGGCTATAATGACTTACCTGGCTATTCTCATCATGCACCTGATACTTCAACAATGACATTCTTCTTTCTTCCTGGAAAATTGAACAGCAGAAGTGCAAAAATTCCTTAGTCAAAAGGGAGATCCGTAAAAAGCATCCTACAGATAGCTTTCAAAGATGAATACTAACCATGGACATAGCCTCGTCATCCCACACTAAGTAGACCTCGTTCCCTGCAGGCTGAGTAGCTGGAGCCTTATTTGCAATTACTGGAGGCGGCCCAATAGAAGGACCACCGGTATTTGGGCCAGAGGAATAAGAATGTGAATTTAAAGATGTTACTGCTGCAATAAACAAGAAGAAAATGCAAGCATTCAGATGTTTTATAGTATCCAAGACTTCTACATAATGCACATTCCAATAAATAAAATGTGAAAGAAACACGAAACAGACACCATCTACAATAACTAAGGTGTTATTGGAATACATATAGCAAAAAGTTGTTATCAAGTCCGATTTCAACAAGATGGTGACACACTCAATAGGTGTGCTTAATTATAAAATAAAATACAAATGTATTAATTTTATTTTATATAATTATATTATCATTTAGTGTGTGTATATTATTATATGTGTGGATTTATGAGAAATTATAGAAAGAAAATCATTAACAAATAAGATCAAATAATATATGAGAAAATAGAAATAAATCAAGGTGATAAAAAGAAAAAGTGGAAGAGATGGGAGGCGAGAGAAGCTAAAAATCATCTTGGCATTATCTAATTAAAGTGAGGCTGATTTTGTCTAGACAATGAAAATCAAACCAAAGTGGTTACTCTAAGGGCCTCACACTTTATAAATAGTATGGATGCTAGCTAAATGGACTGTGAACGGCAAGGATACCTAAATACTTGTGGATAGAAACAAAACTCAACTAATTTTTCACAAAAGATCATAAGATGCTAAACAATTTCCGTACTGTTACATTAAGAATCCAGCATAAATGTAAATATTAAATTATCATTTTCTTTGATCAAGAATCTAATAACAGCACATAACTGCTCAAATCAGAAAAAGAAAAGAGATCACCATCTACAGGAAATACAGATTGAAGAGGTAACACAAACCTGGAATTCCTGAAGTGTGATAGCTATTAGTAGGCAAAGTGCTGCTGGGAGGCATAGGAGCAGAAAAAGGTGAACTTTGAGGAGGAATATTGTTGCTGGGAACAACAGGAAACAAAGGTTGAGAAACAGGAGTGGGAGGTGTGGTTGCAGGCATCCCTGGAGGAGTGATGGGCAATGATTGTTGAAGCACGGGGGGCGTGGCTGGTGGCACAGGGGGGCGGACATTTTGTACAGGAAATAAAGGTTGCTGAGGCAATCCCGCTTGCGTAGGAGGTGCACCTGAAACAGCTGGATGTTGAGGATACCAAGGTTGCGGGCGAGGAGGAACTGGCCAACCAGCTGGAGGCACAGGCATTCTGGGATTATAACTGCATTCACAGCAGAGTAAGTCCAGGTAAGAGACATTCATTCATATATGGGAGTGGTTCCAAGTGACACTGATTTTTAGCATCACTTGACAAATGATAGCCTTTTTATCACTATAACTAGACCTGATTTCAAAGTTCAATTAACAAACCAATTTATATATAATTGACTTGAATATCACTCTTCCAAGAGGAAAGAGATGCCACTTGTGCGAATAAACCAAGTCTTGGATTTTAAGCTATCCATGTTTACTGGAACGTAATACAAGCCAACTAGATAAAAGGAAACATGCACAGCATCAAGTAATACTGCAGTAACAGTTGCGCAGATTTCACATGCAAATCCACTTATAATCAAATATTACTCGGATATATTTATATTTTATACAATAACAGCATAGAATTAGTTGCACAGTAACCTACAACGGAGGAATTGATCCCAAAGTTGGTTGGGGAGGATACCCAGCACCTATTGATCCCGGTATCAGACCACCAATAATTTGGGAGGATGGAAGATCAACTTTTGCTGTTTTTGAAGGGGTCTCCTCATCTGCAAAAGAACAATGAAAAAAGAGATCAACCTCATGACATATATAACTCAGACTCTCTGTAATACCATTACAACAAAACCTGCTGCAAAATCTATTTGTGAACTTGTGGCAATGATAATTCCTTCAAATTAAATATTAACTGAAGAACTGTAGAAGGATTAATTCTGTTTGGTTCTTGCTCTGCAAAAGTTGTGGGTTTTTAACCTAAACCATTTTTTTTTCCAGAAGTTCAAACAAACCCAAAGGGGAGAAAAACGAGCCCAAATCGAACAAACCTTTGGTTTGTTAAATCTGGTTTTAATTCTTTTTTAATCTTTTAACACCTCTTATATTTTTTTAACAGTAAACAGACAACTATTATTGATTCGGATCAAAGGTGAGATTTTGTAAATACGTACAACTCAAGATACAGTTGTTTCACCAAGAAACAGAAATTGACACAGGTGCCCAACAGTAGCAGACAGAACCCCTGCCATAGTTCAACTCACAACAACCAACAACTTTCTATCAACTTACACTTGAAAATGCTATCTCATCTCATAGAGCAACTATGCAAATACACCATCTTTCAGTTTCCGTTCCCTACATAGCTATCCATTGCCTTGGGTCAATACTGCCCACCCCCCACAACCACCCCTTCAAGAGAAGAAAAATGCTAGCATAAAATTGAAATCTCTGGACGTGGAAGAAGGTAAAGTGATGCATAATAATCGAAAGAGAGAACATGGCATACCATCCTCTCCATAATGAGCAGCCAGGACATCCGCTGGAATTCCTTGCATTCCATAAATTTCAATCTCTGTTGATTCTCTTCCAGGTTTCGCATTTGGAACTCTGGGACAAGAATGTCATAAGATATCAGAATAAGGGTCCACATTGCTAGGAAAAATTAATGTTATGTTTGGACCCTCTATTTCAGCAAGAAAACTGTCAAGTATAGAAGGATAAAGCCCAAAATTGTATCACATCACTTCAAGTGAGGAAAGCTTTTTTCTCTCAGTGTTTCTCCAACTAAAGTCCTAAACTCATACACAGGGTAAAGGAAATCTCCCAAAAAAAAAAAAAAGACCACGTGGGAATATCTTATTTCACTTAGATCAAGCAACCAAGGATTTCATCTCAAGAACCCTAGGTAGGGTAGCGTAGCGTAGGTCCACGATAATCAAACAAAAAAGGCTGAATATTATTGAATCACGATAGACCAGTTGAAAAGGATAAAAAGCAAGCATAAGTTGATAAGAATTGAAAACAGATGAAGTGAGGGTGGAGAAAAAAGAGAGAGAGACGCACTTGGCGACTTGTTCCTTGTGAACCTGGAGGACATGGATAGCCATGCCGCCGGCCGTGGAGAGCTTCTTGTGGCATACGTGGCACTTGAAGTGTTTAGCCTTCTGATGCTGCACCAATATCTTCTCGTCTTCAAACTCTCTGTCGCAGTAGTAGCACCACACCTTATCCACGGCTCCTCTCTTCTTCTTTTTCCCCATTCGATTCGATTCGATGATGATCTTACAATTCTAATCCGTTTTCTCCACACTAATTAATCTACCCAACCTAAAACCCTCTCTGCTATACCTCCTACCAACAGAAAGAAACTAATAAGATCTAATCCGCGAGACGATATCAGCAATTTGTTCTTTTTCCGTAATTAATCTCGGTTAAAGTATTGGATGAAGAAGACAAATGAATGTATGGATAACACTGCAGCAATTCGATTGGCGTTTCTCCGCTTCTGTATCGGAATTTTAATATAGGGACACGAACAATTCGGGGAAGGAAAGAGGATTAGGGTTTCACAGGTGGAGAGGTATTTTTCACATAATATTATTAAGCTTTAGGAATTTCAATCTCACCCGCCCTTTGCTTGCATAATACTGTCTCGTGCGCGTTGTGGAGAAATAAGCCCTACACCCATGAGGAGTTTATAATGTAGTCGGCGTTACTTTGCCTCTTTCTTCCTATTGGTCAATCTCATTTTTCAATTACTTTCGTAAACCATCAATATTATTCATTTAACAATTATAGTTAGACACACACTTTAGAGATTATTAGGTACTATTTTAAATAAACATAATTCAAACACACACTGAAGATTACTAAATGGGTTAATTACACTTACTAACCCTCTTATTTAGTATAATTATGATTCAATCCGCTTATTGCTGACACATAACAAACACTGTCCTCTTATAAACATTACATCGAATCCCCTCTAACTAACCACCATTAATCAAGTGTGATGGAAAGTATAAAATGTCAATCTTACCTTGATTTTCAAAAAATAAAAAATAATTAAAAAAAGTTAATTGCATTAACACCCTCGTTATTTAGTATAATTACAATGCAATCTGCTTTATTGGATCATTATAACAGAACCTCACTATTACAATAAAACCTTACATTCAACCCCTTACGAATAACTTCCACTACTTTTTAAATATTTTCCAATAATACAATTTTTTTCTTTTTCTTTTTTATTATAACCTTATATATATATATTTGTTTTCTTTCAACTTATTTTAATTTACTAATTGGTTGACATTTTTTGGCAACTTACTGATCTATTTTTATTTGCATTGAATTATAATATTGCTCCTAACATAAATCGAATCCCGATATTTGTTTTCATTTTCTAAAAATATTTCAAATTGGCTTAAATCCGAATTTGGCATTCATTATCAAGATATTAACTAGTTTTTAACAAAATCAGTTATTTAAAATTAATTTGAAAGTGACAGCTACATCATCTTTAACTAGGGTTGAAAGGCCAACTAAACTACTCGATACTCGACTCGAGCTTGATCGCTAAAAGCTCGTTTGAGCTCGGTTCATCTACGTATCAATCTAAACTTTTTGTGTTTAATAAGACTTGATTTGTAAAAATTGATAAAGACATGTACAAAAAATTTCAAACTAATCGAGTTCGACTCGTGTTCGGCTCGATTAAAACTCATTTGAGCTTGGCTCGATTAATAATCAAACAAGCTCAAACACAAAATTTTGTATCTCGATTGTTATTCAAATAAGTTTGAACAACAACTCGTTCGGCTTGACTCGACTTATTTACACCCTTATCTTTAATATAAAAAATTACATTTACCCCCTAAGGGCAAAATAGAAAATTTTAAAAATATTTTTTTATGATGTGAGCAAATTCCATTAGTTTTCTAACGAAAGGGGGCGATTGAAAGGTTTTATTAAAAAAGTGGATTATTTGTTATGTGCTCAAATAATCGAATTTTACTGTAATTATAGAAGTAGTTATTTCCTTATCCCTTATTACATATTTCATACTATTAATCAAATTAATCCAAATTTCGTTTATCATCTCCAATAAAACCATGTGGTGCATAAATTCTTGTTACTATGATATTGTGTCCAACTCTTATGTTATCAATATTATAGTTGTTTAAACATTAAAGAAGAAAACTCATGAAAATGTACAAGCCCAAATAAATGGGTGTTCATCAAATCATACAAATACTTTCTCTATGTTCCCAAGTGAGCCAACAAGGACATGCAAGAAGCTCCAGCTAAAAGTGTTACACTGGCTCCAAGTTGGAGCCTGAGATTAGTTTGCAACTTAGGGTTGATAAAATCAGGTGCAAGAAGATCAACAAGTGCCATATATATCAAAATCCCAGCGGATGCAGAATTGAGGACTCCTTCGACAATCAACGAACTGGGGCTGTCTTCGTGGTAGCCCTTGGATATTATTATCCCAATAGCTATCCCAGCTGGAGTTGTCACAGAGAAGAATATAACCATGGTTGCTATTGCTTTAGACTTGAGTTTGGCCTCAGAAATGCATCCACCAAGTCCCATGCCTTCAAAGAATTGATGGAAACTCAAAGCTGCTATTAGGGGTCTAATTGTCTTAGGACTTTGAGAAGCACCCAGAGATATACCTATGATCACTGAATGAACTATGATTCCCAATTCCAAAACCTGCATAACAACATATATAAATGGTAAGTTGGAGTGTAATTAGTATTTATGTTCAAATAAATAAATACCTGAGAGACTATACGGTGACGAAGGAGGTCTGATGAATTGGATCTTTGTAGGATAATAGCAGGGCTGTCTTCGTCTTCAACAATTTCCAAAGGCAGAGCTTTGCGCAATTGTGCTCTTGTGTGGTATCCTGTTGCAAAAGCTTCCATCATCAATGTTGCAATGCATGAAGACATTGCGATTAGGCCTGCAAATGGGAAGCTTCCCAAATGAAGGCAACAGCTGGTTAAGCTTTGGAAGGCTTCGGGGAGAATGTGAATGAATCCAGTTGCCAAGATAACGCCAGCTGCAAAGGCCTTAATTAGGAAATGAATGGCCTCACCGGGCTGAAATGATTTTACATTCTTGAGCAAGATCGGAATACAAACTCCGAGGGCGCTGGCAATGAGAATTGAAGCTGTTGCAGCTATCTTGTATGGAAGTGCTCCGTGCTTGTGCTGATCCTTGAATTGTGGTTCACATGTGCATTCTCCGCACACAAGGGGAATTGGGTGGGTAAGAAAGAGTAGAGATATCAAAGTGGAAATTTTGAGGAGAAAACGAGCCATTTCAGCTAGGAATAAAGAAGCTAGAATGAGTTGGAGCGGAAAGAGGAGGGGAGCTGATATTAACTTGATGTACTACTAGTGATTAATAGAGACGAGAGTTTCAGTAAGAGACGAGAGACTCAGTCCAGCTTCATTGACTAAATGAGCCCTCTTTTTGGGATTCATAAGGACATGACGACGCTCGTCTGGTCACCCATACAGCATCATAGAAATCAATCAACTTCTTATCAAATACACAAGGGTCCAATCATGCCCGTAAATCTTGCATAACATGGGTGGCGAGGAAATGGGAAGACTCCATACAGTTCTGCTCAGCAAATTTCATGATAGCATGTTCTTTTGATGATAACAATAAATAAAAGGAGGAAAGAGCAACAGGAAAGGTTAATTGATGAATAATAAGAAGAAGACTGAGTGGTCTTTGTTATGAAATAAATGGTCCTGCTTTTCAACCCAAAGCCACCATGCCACTGTGGGCAGAGGCCATTATTTTGAAAGTGGTCACTCACAACACTTGTCCTGATGAACTTTTCAGGCAGTAGCTTTCCTTCTTTTGTAATTACTGCCATCTATTCAATTGCTGACAATGATACTGCAGCCTGATGCCATAATCTATGACATCTTATCAAAATATTAACCTTCAGCAACGAGATATTACCAGAAAATTGAATTTCTGTTAAGCAAGTAGATAAAAATAACATTGTTCCGAAGCTAAATACTATAGGGCCCTGTTTGGTTCTTGACTTTCGGTGAGAAAAACAGAAATAAGGTAAGCATGCGTAATATTTTCCTTTCCCTTGCCAAAATCCAAGAATCAAACATAACCAAAAGCGAAGCATTACCTGTTTTGCTGAAAATTACACCAAAATATGAATACGACTCACAACTTTGCAATGCCATATTGGAAAATATGGAAAACATTCTTAACTTAGGACCCATTACAAAAGAATTCATACACGATCCAACTGTAATTAAAACTGAACAATTACAAGAGCTAAATAGATTAGATTACAAGAGCATGACGTGCAACAAAAGTAATTAATCCGCGTAGAACAAAAGGCAGACAATATTAAATAAAATTTCAAGACACGCTACTCATAAAGATACATCCCAGAATATTGGCTACTTCCAAACAACGTCAAGGTACAGATTCTGGGTAAACAAGGAATATTTATGATAGAGACGATAGTGCCTGCAAAATGTTCTGGGATATTCTGTCGTGTATACTTTCCTGCACAAAAGCAGTAAAGGTTATATACTATCAGTTGCAACAGAAACTACCATCTGCAACAACTTTTTTACCTGTGTCTTGGGAATTTCGAATTTTGATTTCGTAATGGTCTCATACAAGAGGATATACCGCCAAGCCAATTCAGAAACAAGTTCTTCGGGTGCATCAGGTAATACCTAAGCAAGTGGTCCTCAAGAGTTACATTCAACACATAAAATGGAAGAAGAAATATATATATATATATATATGTATGTATCCGCTTTACGTGGGATTTACCTCATCTTCATAAGGATTGCAATGGTCTTTGAACCACAGCCTCAAAAATTCCTACAAGATATTTGGTCATACTCGAATTCAGGAGACCTTAAATCTAAAGGATTGCAATTTTAAACTTAAAAAAAGGGGTGAGGTGTGCATTCAGAAATTGGTCAACAGAGATGGCTAATTCACATCTTTGGAAGCCAAACTTTTAAACCTCGGAGCAAATTGGAATGTACAGAAGTGTAATAAACATGCTATGCAAGTCAAAAAGTCATCACAAACCTTGTCAATATTTTCGGGTTCAAGGCCATTCTGAAAGCGTTCCTCATAAGAATGAGCAATCCAATACCTGCTTGAGTCTGGTGTATGCACCTAAAAATTGGACATATAGATAAATAAATCATAATCTTTTCATAATAAATCTGTGCAGTTGAGCGTGGGATTCATGTGCGTCTATTGCATGTGTTTTTACAAGAATATAACCTCATCAATCAGAAGCACTTTGCCATCAGATCCCTTTCCAAATTCATATTTAGTGTCCACCAAAATCAAGCCATGTTCCAGTGCGATTCGCTGCAATGCCAAATACCAAATAGAAAAATCAAGTTGAAGATGGACGAATACAATATTAGTCAATCATCAATCAATCTTTGCACACGTGATAACCTACAGGAACCATCAACATAAGAGAGGTATATAACTCCAGAAACACAGGAACTATTAGGATGGGAGTTAACTACACGTTACATAAGAAGAAGCCAACTCAAATACGCAAAAATAAAGCCTTCACAGAAGACTGAAGTAAAAGAAGATTATTAGACCTCTGGTAATTGAGTAATAGTTTTATGGGGAAAAATGAAGTCATAACCAGGGCTATAATTTGCTAGATGCATCAAGATACTAAAGGACGCAAGTTTTAGATGTAATGAACACAATCTTCTGCATGAAAGGTTGCAAAACCACGTCACCTACTTTATGGCTATATAACAAATACAGAAGCCACAAAAAATATGCCATCAATACAAATCACAAAAGAATGCTCCTATCATCTCGAATAAATCTTTCTCTTGATAGAAGTCTTATTGTTTCTCAATCTTTAACTTGCATCACAACTTAATTTGTTAAAAAAGCATTTTTTTTTAATATACTCATTATTGAAGAGACATCATTGAGTTGATAGATAGAAAAACGGAAGATGAAACCTGCAAGCTCAAGTACCTGCCCATACTCGAAAAGGCTTAACGCTGCTTTACTTGCTTCATCATAATCAGCTTGAGTCATCAGCCCACGTTTGACGATCTGGAAAAGAATTGGTGATCAAAGTAAAGCACGATCCTACTTTATATGAAATTAACTTAGAAATATTATCAGATTGTAAAGACTGACTCCTTTTTTTGGCAAGGCAGCCAGCAAATCTCTCTTTTTTCCTTTTCTTTTCAAAAGGACAGTCCCAGGATGGCACATATATCTTAGAGAGCATCAAGATATTTCTGTGTTACATAGTTGGCACCTCACTACAAATATACTATTCTAGGAATATAATTAGGAGATACTAACTGGATATCCATGACCACAAAATTATTTGCAATTGAGCAAATATGATGAGCATACTTAATATCACCTCTGCGGATATCTACCAAGGTTCCTCTCAGCCTGTTGATAAGAATATGGACGCATCTTTATGATGCAGCATTTGGCTCTTCACCAATGTTATACAAATTTTTATTATTTTGGCATGCATTTTTCGGGAGGGCTGGAAGTCGGATGGCTCTAAGTTTCTACAATACGCCACTCCTGGGACCTTTTTGTTTTTTAGTAAATGAAACTGAAAAACCACCTGTTTGTTGAGTGCGTGATAGGAAGCAGGCGATTAATCAAATAGCGAAAGGTTCTCCCATATACCTCACGTGGCACATTTGATTGTCATACTCAAACCCATTATGGCCCTTGGTATGATGACAGATTATCTTCTGTGTCAGTTAGACCCAGAGTAGCACAAAGCACCAACAGAAGAATTTTTTTCAAAGGAAATAATCCAAAATACTTATGGACCCAAAAGCAAACTGCTTGATGATATAAGAAAATTGAAGTACCTACCGTGAGTCAGATTAAGCTAAGATAGAATAATCTAATAAATGAGTAAAAAAATAAAGAAATGTAAACCTCTTCTGGCGTTATGGGAACATCATGATCCGCAGCTTTAGTTGTTGGTGTGAGTATATTTCCGGATAATTTCTGGTTTTTCACCAAATCTATTGACAATAGAAGCACAGCTGTAAGTAAAATAAGATGCTAGTATAAACTGGACTTTGTACACAATTACAGACCTCACCATCAGGAAGAGCATTGCCACAATAGTTTCGTACGCCTTTTTGGTATACGGTCCAAAGTGATGTATCAGTACTTCCAGTCACATAACCTCTAACTATGAATAAGCAACATTGTCGAAGTTAATTACACAGACCAGATATAGAATTACATCAATAATCCTCATATCCAGGCAATTGAGTAACCTCTTACAGAAAATGACTGGTAAATTTAGGGAAATTGATAATTTTTAATGAACCAACGAAAAATAACCGAAGAACTGTTAGTTTTGGTTGAGTGACTCACCAACAAATTCGACTGGAAATACCGAACATTTCTTTGCAATAGTTACATTCTTATCTGGAGAGGAGACAACTGCATTGGGAATGATATGCTGAGTTTTACTAAACCACCATAAACTCGTTTCATTGAGTACCTGTCCCTTGAAGGGAATTGATGCAAGAACTCTGTCGAATGCACTTTGCCTGTCAGTTGTGACTAGGACAAGATAGTCTCCACCATCGTAGATATCTCTAACCTTCAAAACCAATTTAATTATAATTTGAACTACCTACTAGCACTACCCCAAAGGCGGAAAACAAGAGCTTTCTTGACCCAAAAATTTAATAAGCATCCAATTAACTCCAAGATAGAAAACACGGAAAAATAATAATGAAATTACAAATGTATGTATGTATGTGTGTGTGTGTGTGTGTATGGGAATGAATGATGTAAAACAAAGAATACACACCTTGCCTCTGGTCTTGGATTGGAGAGCGGGAACAGCTAAATGAAGATGGGTCTCAGAAAGACAGTTGGAAAGTGAGGCTTTGATAACATTGGTCAATTCGTTCTTGCGGTCGGTGTTCGTTAATACTTGGACAGATTGAGGCGCTTTGGGAGGTTGGGCAGACATTGATGACGACGCAGAGATGCTTAATGAATGAAACTTGCAATTTGATGTTGTTATGTATGAAAGTGGTGGGTATATTGATTGAGAGTAATTTTGGTGGAGGAAGGGCTTTGCCGGAAGGTTTTTCGGAGGAGGAGGGTTTACGCAGTGATGAGCCATTCTTGTTTTTACTGTTCAGTGTTGTCTTCGTGTTTTCTTTTCTCGCCGGTGTGTTGGTAGACACTTATTAGAAATTTTATGTAAATAGGTAGAGGCCTGGGCTCCTAGAAAGGCCCAACAAGGATGTTTGATTTCCGTATTAATCATTATCGAATTTGGGTTGGGCCTAGGGATGGCAACGGTTCCCGTTAAACCGGATCTGGTTAGAGACGGGAACCGGAGCCGCAGGCGTGAACCCGGAACCACTTTTTTTTTTTAACAAATTAATAATTAAAAATATAAATTAGCAGGTGAAAAATCAATTAAAAACAGAATTTCCCCAAATCACCTCTTTCAAGCAAAACAGAAACAGAATCTGTTTTTCCAATTGAAATGCCTAGTTGAAATATTATCCCTCTTTAATGTTCTGCTTTTCCAATTAATTATATCCCTTTTATGTTAGAGAATTATCTATTAGAAATAATGAGTAGAGATTAATTGGAATTGGTTAGGGATTAATTAAATCCTGAACCCGCAACTTGGTTTCCTTTCCAGCAGTGTAGGTATTACAGTCAAGACAAAGTAATTGTTGGTTTCCTTTCCAGCAGTGTAGGTATTACAGTTAAGACAAAGTAATTGTAAATAATGACTTGCCAAGACAAAGTGGATTCACATAGACTTGCATCAACTTTTTTTTTTTTGGAAATCACAGGTAAATCTCTGTCAGTGACCCAGCAGAGCAAACTTATACATACGTAATAACCCGCAAATCACGTATGGAGGTAATTCGCCCTAGGTTTCCCATAGAGGACAGGCTCGCTAAGCGCAGGGTCCCCCAGGGTAGGATGGAGGAGTAAACTCCCCAAACCAAGGATCACCTGGATTTCGAACCCGGGTGAGTTCTAATGTCCGAAAGCCTTGTGACCACTAGGCCACACCCCTTTGCTTGACTTGCATCAACTTTTTCCATCATTAACAATAACATAAACAAAGTCAGTGGTTTCAAAGCATGAGAATAAGAATTTGGAGTTAGAATCTAGGAAAATATAATATTATTTACATATATATGGATAACGTATAGAAGAAAAAGTAGTGATAAAGAAGAAAAAATACAAAAAAAGGAAAAGAAAAATGGATCTTGCGGTTCTGGTTCCGGTTCCAAACTCACGGGTACTCGCGAGTCTCGCGGTTCCCGTTCTTGCGGGTACCCTCAAGTGGTAGTGTAAAAACAATACTTGTCGGTACCCGCGGGCAAGGTATTAAATTTCGATATCGGTATCGATATCGGGGTAGTAAATTTACGAAAATTTCGATGGAAATTTCGGGGATATTCAAAATTTCGATATCGATTTTAAAGAAATCATGGACATTTATAGAAATATTTGAAAATTTGCAACGAAACTTTGTGTAACTTTAAATATAATTATTCATCTTTTACATAAATAATATTGTATATATAATGTATGTATAGTGAATTTTGTTAAGTAGTATGATTAAAATCTGTGGCAAAAAATATAAAATAAATATGATTTGAAAGTAAAATAATAATCAAATTGCCTAGGAACTTTATTAAAACAAAATACCACAATTTTAATACAAATCATCATTTAAAACCACATTGAGTTTCTTGGAGAATCGAAATCACTATCATTGGTCTCTCTTCTCCCTCCACTTTCGTACTGCATGTACAAATTATTAGTCAAATATTGACAGTATTCATCCTATGACATTAAATATTGGTAGTACTGCATATAATGATGGTAATATCCTTCTGATGTTGTATTCTGCTGAACCACAACGAGCACAACATATTCGACAGTATTCATCCCATAAATATATTATTTGAAAAAAATCTAATGTGAATTAGTGAGTACATGACTTATTTGCACAAGAATTGACATAAAGATCACACTTTCCAAAATGAATGTATAGTACACGCAGTAGGGACAAGAATACAAAATTTTGAAATTTTTTGAGTATGGTCGATATTTCGATGGAAATTTCGGGGATATTCAAAATTTCAATATCGATTTTAAAGAAATCATGGATATTTATAGAAATATTTGAAAATTTGCAACAAAACTTTGTGTAACTTTAAATATAATTATTCATCTTTTACATAAATAATATTGTATATATAATGTATGTATAGTGAATTTTGTTAAGTAGTATGATTAAAATTTGTGGCAAAAAATATAAAATAAATATGATTTGAAAGTAAAATAATAATCAAATCGCCTAGAAACTTTATTAAAACAAAACACCACAATTTTAATATAAATCATCATTTAAAACTACATTTAGTTTCTTGGAGGATCGAAATCACTATCATTGGTCTCTCTTCTCCCTCCACTTTCGTACTGCATGTACAAATTATTAGTCAAATATTGACAGTATTCATCCCATGACATTGAATATTGGTAGTATTGCATATAATGATGGTAATATCCTTCTGATGTTGTATTCTGCTGAACCACAACGAGCACAACATATTCGACAGTATTCATCCCATAAATATATTATTTGAAAAAAATTTAATGTGAATTAGTGAATACATGACTTATTTGCACAAGAATTGACATAAAGATCACACTTTCCAAAATGAATGATAGTACACGCAGTAGGGACAAGAATACAAAATTTTGAAATTTTTTGAGTATAGTCGATATTTCGGGAAATTTCAGTGGATATTTGACAAAGTATTTTTTTATTAAGAATTCAAGATTTCGGGAAATATCGGGAAATTTTGATAAATATTCTGTAAAATTGGATCGAAGGTGAGATTTCGCTTTGAGACCCCCGAAAATCCAAAATTTCAAGGTATTGGACAATATTTAAGACCATGCCCACAGGCACCCGCGAGTCTAGTGATTTAGGATCCTGGCAATTCCGGGTCCTCAAAAACCGACCCGTTGCCATTTCTAGTTGGGCCAACATCAGTTTTTCTAACGGGTAAAGATGTTGGAATCAAGACCCGAGGCGGCAAGTGGGACAAGAGAAGTAACTGCCCTTGTCAGAAAAATCACCAAAATTCCAACTTCCACACTCTACAATACATATATACAACACATCAACCCCCCCCCCCAGGTCAGTCCCCCACTGCTAAAGCTTCAATTGACCTCTGTTCGGTATTAATGGAGACCCAAATACCCAAACCCTAATAATTTATTTCACCCTCTTCCTCTTCTACTACTTACGTCCTCACCTCACCTTTCGAAGCAGCTCAAATCGGCAGCATTTCTGTCGTCCTTCAAATTTGCACTTTCTTCAATCATTTTCTACTTTTGGATTTTGCCTATAATAATAATCTCTCGTTTTTGTTAACCACAATTCACACACCTGATATGGAATCCAAGGTGGCGATTCAGTTAGAGTTTGTGTCACTACTAATTTCCTGCCTCCTCCTGCTTTCACTCCAGGCTTCCAACTCGGTTAGCCTACTTACTTACAACTTTACTCTTCCTTAAAAAAGAAAAAGAATAATAAAGCATGTTTTGAAGTTATCACACTTGATATTTGCACTTGTTCTGCCTGCCTTATATTTTTGTGAATGATTTTTAATGTTTGTTTCTTAGGGCTTTAACGGCTCTTTAATGGCGCCCCCTTCAAATCAAACTCACACCAAAGGTTAGTCATCGTTCCTTCTGCTTCTATACCAACTTTTTTGTTGATATTAGGATATATGCTTGCCTGAATTTATTTCACTTGCTAACTCATTACAACTGTTCGTAGTTTCTACCCTTTGCCTAATTGAGAACCAAAGCATTATGTGTATGTAAAATCTGGAATATTTAATTATTTGTTTTATGCTTTATTGCGTCTTATGCCATCATCATGGGTTTTTCTTTTTTTTTTTCTTTTTAACATCGTGATTCATTTCTTCTCGTGTTGTCATTTTTGTGCTGGTTTTACTAAAATAAGTTCCTTATAACTGGTGGCTGCTGAGAAAATTTATTGCTCTCAGATTGTAACTGGCAGTGTAGTGTTTTTTTTTTTTTAAGTTATATTAGAAATATGTGCATCCCATCTCTCTGAGAAATATTATCCTTTTGTTTTACAGTGCCATGCCCTTCTGGTTGGAGTAGCAACCCTAGTAACACAAAGTGTTATAAATATGCTGCAAGCAATGGATCATGGGATGAGTCTGAGAAGCAGTGCACATCTTATAATGGACATCTAGCAGCTGTAACGTCATTGCAAGAACTATTTGTGCTTCAAAAGTTGTGTAGTGAAAATTCTAACGGATGCTGGGTTGGTGGGAGAGTAATGAATGACACTGGCAATCAATTTTGGAAATGGTCTGATAATACATCTTCTTTGAATACATCTATCAGTCCTAGCGTACTAATCCAGTCAGGTTGCACCAATCAGTCGTGCTTTAGCAGTAACGCGACAAATTTGTGCGCATTAATTATTAATGGAACTACATCCCCTGTGGCTCAGAGATGCAATACATCACATGCATTCTTATGCATGCTCGATATGGGTATGGAATTACCTCTACTACTATGGAAAATCACTCGTTATTTGGTTTACACCCTTGAAATCTAGTAATCGTTCAACTATACCGTTTTAGTTTTTTACCTGAAATTTCCGTCTTTTCTGAAAGGTTAAATTACTAATTTTTGTATGATGTTCCGATTTCAGAAAACAAATGTCATGGCATGCACTGCCGCCAGGAATATCTTATCATTCTTGCTGTTGTGAGTGGTCTGATTTTCTGCACTACTCTAGCTGTTGTTATATGGCTTCTTGTATATAGACGTAGTAAAAAGCGTAAAAGATCTCGCAAACAGTCCAATCCAGCAGAATTGGCATTAGTTCCTCCATCATGGAAAGTTTTTACCCGAGAGGAACTAAAGTCTATTACAAAGAGTTTCAGTGAAGGAAACCGTCTTCTTGGTGATGCCAAAACGGGGGGCACATATAGTGGACTTCTACCAGATGGGTCAAGGGTAGCAGTTAAAAGATTGAAGAGATCTAGCTTTCAGAGGAAAAAGGAGTTCTATTCTGAGATAGGAAGGGTCGCAAGACTGCATCATCCAAACTTAGTGGCTGTTAAAGGATGTTGCTATGATCATGGTGATCGTTATATTGTGTATGAGTTTATTGTTAATGGACCTTTAGATAGATGGCTACACCATATTCCCAGAGGGGGTAGGACATTGGATTGGGCCATGAGAATGAAAGTTGCTACGAGTCTCGCTCAAGGGATTGCGTAAGTTACTTTCTTAAAGCTGTATTCCTCTTGTAGGACTTGTGAACTCATCATAACCATTTAAGCTTTTACCTTTTTTTGGCAATATCTTCTTGGTAAATTTTTTGAAATTTCTCCGGTGTGCCTCGATGCATTTGATTCATTTTTCAGTTTAAACTTGTATAGTAAGTTCTTTTCACAGTTTCAAGAGCTCATTTTGCAACTGCTATCTCATTCGTTCATTAATTAACAGGTTCCTCCACGACAAGGTGAAGCCACAGGTTGTGCATCGGGATATTCGTGCAACAAACGTACTTCTTGACGAGGACTTTGGTGCCCATCTTATGGGAGTTGGTCTATCAAAGTTTGTTCCATGGGAGGTGATGCATGAGAGGAGGGTAATGGCTGGTGGCACTCATGGATATCTTGCTCCAGAGTTTGTCTACAGAAACGAGCTCACAACAAAGAGTGATGTATACAGCTTTGGTGTCCTTTTGCTTGAAATTGTTAGCGGACGTAGACCAGCACAAGCTGTTGATTCTGTAGGTTGGCAAAGTATATTTGAGTGGGCTACACCGCTGGTGCAATCTCATCGCTATCTTGAGCTCTTGGATCCTCTAATATCCTCTTCTTCTTCTGTAATTCCAGAAGCTGGAATTGTCCAGAAAGTAGTTGATCTTGTGTATTCTTGCACGCAGCATGTACCATCTATGCGCCCCAGAATGTCACACGTTGTACATCAGCTACAGCAGTTAGCACAACCACCCTCTTTGAAGTAAGCTCAATGCTTATTCAATCGGGACTTCAATTTGAAAATGCAAACAATGTTGCCCTTGTTATTAAGTTGCTGGATGAGTAAGCTTTTTTCTCGTAACAGTATTAGGAGCTTAGAGCATATAGTAATGAGGTTATGTTATTTTGGGCTGTAATCAAGAATTTTTAGCTGATTTATATATCACAGAAAACATTGATAATTTAATGTTTTTCCCCCATTGCTGATTTGAAAAGTTCTCCAGTGTTGCGCTCCTTGATACACACTAAAGTTTTCAAGCATACTATTCTTGGCAGATAAATTCAGTTTCTGAGACCCCTTAATAAAGTAGTTTTGTATAGTACAGGATTACTTCACTTTGGACCTTGCATTCTCACGCCTCTCGCCTATTGCTCAGTTCTGTTCACAAACCTTGTCTGGAATCTTAAGAACAATGAAGGAAGATCAGATGGTGACTATACAAATTTTTCATTTCTTGAAGATAAAAATTGTTGGTAAGTTTCAACAATTGACCATCCCATCACAGTTTCAATGAGGATCATAACACATTAATAATTACATAAGAGTCTCCAGAAATGCCGAAATTGCCATGCCAGCTGCCCAAACATCATCATCCGATACATGCTCCGCTGGGGAATGACTAACACCGCCCCGACATCGCACAAATAACATTGCAACCTATCAAGAAGTCAAACAATACCATAAAGTATACATCTAAATTGGAATATTTTTAGGTCTCGGTCTAAATTTTTATGATTGTCCCGATACGTGGAAGACCCGGGACTCTCCAAGACCCGCTCATCTAAAACTAAAATAAATTAAAGATAGAGAACAACACCTTAGTTAGATGGGACATGGCCATTGCATCATGTCCTGCTCCACTCATCAATATAGGCACGTCATCTGGATCCTCACCACTTATTTGTTTTAGAGCAGTATAAGCTGCAGATTTTAGTTTGGAACTCAATCCAGTGTCACATGCCACTGCATTAGCATCATGCTGAAATGATTCAAACACTGAATCAGCCACAAATTACACCATGGATCAAGTATCAAAATATTTGAGGCAAAATCTCGCACCTTCCGTTCAATAAGACACAGAACTGAACGCTTATCACATATACGGTACATTCTATTAGACAGTTCATAGATAATTGCTTCTCGTCCTAGATCGTCCATTGCGCGTATGTCGACAGTGAAGGTTACCTACACAGAAAAGAAGAGGACTTGCTCATCATTCGTGCTTATACTGACAAAAGAAAGAATTGTAGAATAAACAAATTTCAGGACATTGAGTTCTTGCCTGCCCAGGTATTACATTACTAGCACTTGGCCAGGTTGATATTTCCCCAACAGTACAAACAAGAGATCCTGCAAGAGATTGTACTGTAGATGCTGTGCACTGACCATCATAGGATAAGTAATCCTCAGGTTGTTTACAAAGACTTTCCAGCAATACAATCAGTTCAGCAGCTGCAGTCATAGGATCCTGGCGCATTCTCATGGGGACTGTGCCTGCGTGCCCTTGTGAACCCTTCACTGTCACCTGCATAATTATGAAAAGTAACCATCCTACTAAGTCGAAGAAATAGATGAACAACTACAAAATGGCTTCTCGTCCCAAATCAAATTCAAGACTGCTTGTATGTTGAATGACAAAGTATATCTATTGAGTAATACAAAATCACATCACTGAAGCAGATGAAGAATTTCTATTTGAGAAAAGTGGGTTACCCTCAATCGTGTTTGCCCTGCAATGCCTTTTACCAAACCAAGAGGGAGGCCTACAGTCTCAAGCACGGGTCCCTGTTCAATGTGAACCTGTGATGCGAAAAAATATTAGGAATGCATATACTTTTTAGTCTTGCATGAAATGTCAGACATCTACTGGTTTAAAATGTTTGCATACCTCAATATAACCCCAGACAGATTCAGGGTCATATTTGAGCTGCAAGAGATTCTCCTCTGTAGTTTCAATGGAGTTGTTTCTCAAAGCGCCTTGCACTGTCAGACCACTGAAAATATCTCATGGTCAGAGACTGTCAGCTTATATTTAATTGTCCTTTTTTTTTTTTTTTTTTTTCAGTTAGTCATGTAAACCTCTTATCGTGCACATGCAATGTTGAAACAGGCATTACACCAGCAATTGCCGCACTTCCTAAGAAGGTAGATTGAAATCTAACTCCTTCCTCATCACTAAATGCAATAACCTGAAAAGGGGATAATAGCCAAAATTATCAAAACTTGGCACTAAAAACAACTTTCCAACCCTCTCACGACCCTTTGTTTCAGTTTTTGATTTAACCTATGCCTAGAGAAACACTTATAGCAAGGCCAGGCTCATGCAATACCTTAACATGCAGCTCAGAGAACTTTCATCTTATATGCACTTGATTACATAGCTATTATGAATATTGTTACCTCCACTGGGCGCCTGAGTCTTCCAAGCATTCCTCTGATATTCAACGCCTTCAGTGCAGATATTGCAGTAATGATTCCCAGAGCTCCATCAAACATTCCAGCATCAATAACAGTATCCTAAATAAGACAGTTCAGTTAACGCAACTTTAATACTTTCTCGTAATGATAGCATACAAAATAGTTTATAAAAAAAATATTTTTCAAAGAAATTTAGAATATAGTTGCTTCACCAAATGAGAGCCGATCAACAGAGCTTTCTCGCTTGGTTTCATCCCTTCATATCGACCATGCACATTTCCCATTTGGTCCACCCATCTAGAAAAAAAGGCCAAATTAAACCGAGTATCTTGAACGCTGTAAAATTAAAGAGTAACATCCGAGATCTTACGTATGTAAACCCGCATCCTCCATCCATTTACAAATAAGGTTTCCTGCTCTGACAGAAGCTGGGGACTGGAAAGTCCTCTCAAGAAAGTCATTTGCATCACTCACCTGCAAGGCTAAAAGCCCAAAATTAGCTTGAAACTGACCAGATCATTTGTGGTTTTTATTTCCATATTCACTGATTACATGATTAAAATATATAAAGAATAATGAGTGTACTTCTATTGATTATGATAATGTTTATGCTATCAGAGAGGAGAGATCATTGAACTCAAAAAAGGAACTGATAGAAAACAGATCTAGAAAAAGTACCAAATAACTTTGATGTACATCAGATCACTCGAGAATTCAGATTCAACTTTTTTATGTAACAAAGATTGTGTACCTTCCCAAGCTCAATAAGTCTTGCCACTGCCTCATCCTTTAGAATTTCTTGATGCAAATAGTTGGTGCGTTCTGTATGTTCAACACATAAAGAGTTGAATATGTTCAAAGATGACAGCTTAAGATTTGGAACAAAATAGAGATTCGAACAAGTGCAACTTTACAACAATGACAACAAGACTAAATTAAGTTATCAAGTGCAACTAAATTGGTTCTTGATTACTGATACCCTCTTGCCTTCTGATAAGTCCAGCAGAATTAAGGCTTTTCTATCAATATTGAGATCGCCACTAATGTATGATTTCTTGGCAGATTAACTACAGTTTTACTAACTAGAAAATAGAGAGCACCACACTGGAATTGAAAGGGTAAGTTTTCAAAAACAGAAATAAAATCAGCACACCTCGCAATCCAGATAGCACACGCGAAAAGAAAATCATTTAATACTCCTATATCTTAAACTTGCTGATTCTTTCAAGCTCAACGACCTCTATACAATATAATTAATAAAGATAACAATGACAATATATATATATATATATATATATATATATATATATAATATTCCTAGATATGAACTAAAATGGAGTGGAAAATTTATCTGATAGAGAGAAATTTATGGCATTTTTATACACAGCCTCGTCAGAAACAACTCTAAAATCATTGTGTATATATTTCCGAGTTTTAAATTTAATCTTAGAAGAATATCCAGAATCTATCAAGAACCGGGGGTTGAAGATTAGATTCACCCAAAAAGAAGGCCAAAAGTGAATGGATTAACGTGCGTGTGTTATTGGGCTCTCAGTTCAGAAGCTATTATTGATATTAACATCCCTCGTCCATAAGTTAGTGAGATTGAACCGGAAAATTACCAGAGAAGACGTTTGTGGATGGCAGAGCATGTGGGAGAGCAGGTATTACTAGAAATAAAGATAAGAGTAATAGAGCAGAAACATTGGGAATTGTATTAGGTTGGGTGCATTGCGGGGACGCCATTGCTGGGCTGCGCTAGAGCAAACGGAGGAGAGCAAAGGAAGCAGCAGCAGCAAAAGCAAAGTAGGCCACGCAAATGCACTTTCAACGAAAAGGTGGTGGCTACTACTGGCTTTGTGAGGTCATGGCGGCCAACACTTGTGGCTGGGCCTCGTGATTGCGTGACTCTCTGTGTGTTTGGGAAAATTCTTGGGTTTTGAGTTCCATTTGTGAATCTTGTAGTTGTGAATAAAACAACTTATTTTCAAAATTATTATATATTAAGTATTGTGTATTTACAGAAGTTCCTATAAAAATGGGAAATGCCCTACCTTTGAGTGCGGTTTGAACTATTGATTTACGTAATTGGAAATAACCAATTAGGTTTACGACGAAAGCTAGAAATCGATCACTGATTCAATTTGAGTACCTCTACAGGATAGACCTCAACAGAAAACTGAAGACAAATAAGGCCAAGACCCGATGTATACAAGTATTTTTTTTCTTTGTGTGAGTCCCAACACTACATGTGACCCCACTTATATATATATATATTGGAAATTTTGTATTTTCTTCAACTTCTTTTTTTCTTTGGGGTTAAATGGAAAAAAAAAAACCTATATTATCTCGAAAATGTATAAAACATACTCATATGTTAACTCAATAGCCCAACTCCCATCCCTCACCCAGTTTTAACTTTTTGGTGCGAGGGGGCTAGACTATTTCGTTAATAAATTGAGGTTTTTTTACATTTTCGCAATAAAACAAAGGGTCTTTTGCATTTAAGCATTTTTTTTCTTCTCTGTTTAGCTGAGAAAGATATGGAGTGAGACTGTTGATTCACGAATCGTAGCAAGTTGGATTGATTAGATTCATGAAAATGAATAAAAGGAGCATGAGGCCCCACCCTCAGGCAAAATTTTAACCTGGAATCTTCAGTTGTTAATGTGTGAATCATTGTCACCCCACCAACGATTAATTAATTAATTAATATCTAATTAATTATACACAATTTGAGTGTTATCCAACACTACAAATGCGCCAGCATAGCAACACCCCAAAATCTCACCTCCATTTCCTCTGACGAAACAAAATAAAATAATAGTGGATTAGAGTAATATTTTGTTCTTCATTCTGTCAAGTAGTGAAAGAAATAAATAAAAAAATACTTCACCATTTTTTATTCTCAAAGAGTATATTATTTTCTATGCAACAAGATTACCTAAGATTAGAGGGAAAATGTATGGAATCCATGGCCATTATGTCCTCCAAAATTATATTATTGTGACTTGAATTTCATGATTATTAACTTCTTACTTTTTTTTTTTAATACAAGACGAAGGGATACCTATTTATCTAGCCCGACAAATTTGGATTAATAGTCATCATTTTGAGCCACAAAGACTCTATCTAGCTCCATTAAAGAAGGGGAGAGCCACAACTTGTGGCAGTTTGAATTCGAACCCAAGACTTCTCATCTAAAGTGAGAGATAGATAACATTAGACCAACAAGTCTTGGGTTTAACTTTCTTCCTCTTTATTCCCATTTATTTGCATATAATCCCCATAATTTCTCAACTCCCCATAATCTCTCAACTCATTACTGAAATTATGGGCTACCTCCAATGCTGACAGCACCTGTCCATTCCATTCATCTATTACTATAAATATGACAAGAATTAGCCCATATTGTTCCTCTCTCCACTTCTCTATTTATCTTTATTATTATTATTTTTACCAAGCGCAGAGTTTAAGATTTGTGCAATAATCCAAACCTCATCACTGCCAATTTATCTTTTTCCAGAGGCCAGTAATTATATTCACAATTGAGGTAATATTTATTTTATTGAAAATATTATTAAAATATGAAAAGAAAGGGCTGGGCTTGGGCCAGTTCTAGAGCGAGAGTTTAATGCAGATAAGCCGACAGAGTTGGGCTAAAGTGTAATGACTATCATCATTAACTAAAGAAATAATATTTGCATACCACTTCCTCTTTCTTCATTAAATCCGTCAAAGAAATCGTCACACTTTCCATAAGTCCAGATTCTTTGGGCTGCTGTTATTTTTTTGGTAATTTGATCTTCCGAGAAGGTTAGAAATAAACAATAAAGAAGTGGGCTTAGAATAGAAAGATTTGATTGAATGAGCCCACTAACTCTTGAGCTAAATCTCATAATATAAAAATGCTCACGTGGCATAATTTCCACTGTTTGGTATTTGTATTCAAGAATTTTCCTCAAAATATGATCAAAATATTGAAATGCATATGTTACAAGAGTGTGGCATTCTCGGCCTATCAAAGAAAGAGCTTCGCCCTATTGCACTAACACCTACGGGTGCTGACGAGCCGAGCTTAGCCAAATTTATGGACTCGAGCTCGAGCTAAAAATTTCAAGCTCGACGAGCTTGAGAAAAATGAGCTCGAGCTCGAGCTTAGAAAAAAATATTATTAATAATTTTGTATTAATATATATATATATAAAATTATATATAATCATCATAAATATTTAATAATTAACACATATAATATTATAAGATATTATATTATATGTATGTATATAGCAAAAAATAAATATAATATAATATTATATATATATTTTATTCAAGTATAGTTGGTTCGAACAAGTATAGCTGGGCTCGAATCGAGCTTTTCGTTGCACACCCCTACTAACACCGGCCTAATACGTACTACATTTGCCTGTTGACTGCATTTTGTTTCTTCATTAATTTTTCTCAAACATCCAGTCACATGTTCCACGCATAAGATTTTAGGTTTCTTGGTACTCTAATCTTTCAAAGGAGGTTAGGATACAAACAGATGCATGTCTGTTTCTGACATCAATTTCCACAAACAATCGTTTAATTTCAAGTTCCGTATGCTAACTCTTCATAGAATTTGTATATCATGTCCACATATATATATAAATTACTTCTTAAAATACTACTTTCAAATATACTTATATTTATCATCAAAGAGGCAGTTCACAATTCAAACCGCCCAACAAACATGTAAGTCATTACTTTTACCCCTTTTTTCTAATTTCCATCCCCCCCCCCCCCCCCCCCCCCCCCCCCCCCGCCCCGGGTAAAGAAGAAAGAAAAAATGCCTAAAAAGGAGGAAAATAAACGATCAATTTCAAGTCATGTTAGAACTTAGGACATGTATCTATCTACGTATTCTATGAAACTACCTTTGGCTCTGTGATTGTCAAATGACATATAACAAGGATTGTGTTAAATATATTAAATAATATTTAATATCTTTTTATATATTTAGGATATCTTTGTATTTTTTTCATGTTTATCTTTTACCTTATTTATAGCTTAGGGTTTCTTGTCTCTTGTATCTATATATACGTTATTCATCAATATAAATTTGCCTATGGGATTTTACATAATCTAACATGGTATCAGAGCCATGGTATCTCGATCCTTAGCTTCCGCCACCCGCCGTTCCCCGTCCGGTGCCTCTTCTTCTCTTTACATTCTCTGTTCCCTATTCAATTTTATTCATCTAACTATCTCTTCCCCTCTTCACTTTATTTACTCAATTAATCTTCAACTAATTACTGAAAATTCAGCAACAGCGCACCATATGCAACCATCACCGGTGCAACTTCAACCATCTTCTCAATTTACCCCCTAATTAACCCTTTTCTCCAAAATTATCCTCTTTTTTCCCTATGCCTTCTTCTTTTCTCAAATCTAAGGTTACAAGCCCATGTTATGAGCTCGACGTTGTTCTCTATTACCAGCCGCCACATCTTTCTCCAACCCTCACTCTAATCTCTCTTTTCCTAATATGAATCAATATGAGACTTTTGTCACGCTGTTTCGACATCTGCTCATATATTTATTTATTTTTGGGGCGAAACTACTCCATCTTGAGAGTTTTCGTCGAAATCACTCTTCTTCGTTACCAGGTGGTACATGTCGTGGAAACCCTCGTGGTTATGGTTCTACTCAGCATTTTCTACACAAAAAGACTCCCGTCCAAGCTCTTCTTGATTTTTCGGTTCAGTCTCAGCGTTCGAGAGCCTCCCCGTTTCGACTGCGGGGGAGTGTTAAATATATTAAATAATATTTAATATCTTTTTATATATTTAGGATATCTTTGTATCTTTTCCATGTTTATCTTTTACCTTATTTATAGCTTAGAGATTCTTGTCTCTTGTATCTATATATACGTTATTCATCAATATAAATTTGCCTATGGGGTTTTACATAATCTAACAATACAAGTTTTCTACGGGGTTTTCTCTAATCTAACATGGTATCAGACCCATGGCTTCGAGCCATGGTCTCTCGATCTCTCGCTTCTGCCGCCATCCTCAAGTCGCCGTCCCCCGTCCGGCGCCCCTTATTTAGTTTAGTTTTCCTTTATCTAATTTTTTTCTTTCTTTCTCCTATGGCCGCCGCCGCCGCCAGCTTCTTCTCCCTTATCTCATTTTCTCTTCCTTTTTGTTTTCCTATGGCCACCGTCGCCTTCAGCTTTGTTAGTTGCCGCTGCTCACCCTTGAAAAGCGAGGTCTTGGAGTCACCGCCTTTTCTCTTTGGCCCTGGGCCGCCGCGCTTAGCCGCCGCCTTTAGTTTTGTTAGTTGCCGCAACTCACTCTTGAAAAACGAGGACTTGGAGCTGCCGCCGCCGCCTCTTAAGGCCGCCGCCAACTTTTATCTTTGTCGTCGTCTTCTTCTCAAATTCTCTATGACGAGATTTCTTTGATTCAGTCTTAACGTTCAAGACTCTCACGTTTCGATTGCGGGGGAGTGTTAGATAATATAATATTTTTCGATATCTTTTTAATATTTATGTTAATTTAAGTTTCTTTATATTTCCTTGTATTTGTCTTTTCCTTCTTTATAGTTAGGGTTTCTTATTTACCAAGTTCATGTATTTATTTTAATCTGTTACTCAGTAATACAAGTTTCCTACGGAGTTTTCTCTAATCTAACAGATTGAAAAGTAATCATACCCCTACTATGAGACTCTTGTAATCTTTTCGTTAATAATCTAAATAAGATCATTTTTTCACATCCTATGATCTTTCAAAGGTACCTAAGTACCTAACATCCTTTACTGCTTTGAGTTACCGTTCGGGCAAGTTAACAACCAAAGAATAAATGCACCAAACACACATCATAGAGACTTGAAATCACAGAAAGGGAGAAGGTTGTTTGTTTGTTGAAGAAATAAATTTTACTTTCCCGTGATAGTAAATATACCTTCCACACATGTCAAACTTCGTTCGGATGCCCTTTAGCAAGAAAGTTGCCACTTTTTCTGTCAAGGGTACAATAAAAGAATTCAATGGCCTAGTCATTAGTAAAGGCCCTACACATAAATGGTACATATATATGTATATTGAATAATAAAACCAAACATCAAAAGAGAGCTTATTCCCAAACAAAATTCGGGTCTTATTTGTATGATCGCTCAGTAAAATGTGAAACCAGGTCTCTCTTTTTTTCTTTCTACTTTATTAGTTGTGGCCCCACCTTTACCATGCGTTACAATCAATCTTTGAAATCCCTTTGCCACCCATATACATATAATAGCAAGTCTACAAGTTTGATGATGAATAACGAAAAGTCCCCTCCTAATTCTTCAGCAGTGACTTGCCGGAGGGATAGAGCAATGGAGACCGCAAGAATAGCTATATTCTTGTTCGTGGTTGCTGGAATGACAAGTTTTGTCATCATTCACGTCTACGGTGACAATCCTAATTCCCCAAAGGATGGTCAGTTTTCCAGGACACATTTTTATCAGCACCACTTTCAGAAAATGCAGGCATTTAAAGCTTCTTTAGTTGAATACCGTTCCGTAGCAAGTCCACCGTCGTCTGTAAGTTTCAAAAATTCAAAATCATATATCCTTTCATGTTTTCCAAGAACTCTTTAACTGTTTCTTGGTTGATGATATATCTTGTATAATTAATGCAGACGACACCGATTGCGCTTGTATATCACGTGACGTCGTATGGTGCAGACCCGACGGGGAAAGCAGACAGCACGGATGCAATTCTTGGAGCTATATCGGATGCACTTAACGGGCCTGGAAACGGGGTTCTGATAGAGGGAGTCGTGAATCTTGGTGGGGCCCGGGTTGATCTTGATGGTGGCAATTACTTGATCAGCCGTCCATTGCAATTCCCGGTCGCCGGGAGAGGAAACTTGGTGGTAAGTACAATTACAATTTCAACTTTTTCGGATTTCTTGAAACTGAAATATGCTACGCACGCGTAAAACTCATTTTGAAGATCAAGATGTCTGCATCAACGTTCAAAAAGATTTAGTTCTATCTCGAATCAAACAACTTCCATTTGAAATTTTACAGATTAAAAAATTCTATAATAATATAATAAAAAATTCACTTCCTGCATTGCCTGCCGTCCGTTTCTTGTGACTTGCGATTAATATCCCTATATTTAACAACAGATTCAGGGAGGATCACTAAAGGCATCTGATAATTTCTCAAACGACGGCTATCTGATAGATTTATCACCTGCGGCTACAAACAATGTCTCAGCATATAACTACGAGTTTGTAACACTCAGAGACCTATTTCTGGACTCTAATTTCCGTGGTGGAGGAATTCAAGTCGTCAATTCTCTTAGAACAAACATCGACAATTGCTACATCACTCATTTCAATACAACAGGAATCTCAGTACAAGGTGGTCATGAAACCTACATTAGGTACACCTACCTCGGCCAGCACATCACCGCCGGGGGCGATCCAGGCGAGAGACACTTCTCAGGCACCGCAATAATCCTAAACGGAAACGACAATTCGGTCACAGATGTCGTCATATTTTCATCCGCCATTGGAATTTTGATTTCGGGTCAAGCTAACTTAATATCCGGGGTACACTGCTATAACAAGGCCACTGGGTTCGGTGGGATCGGGATTTATCTTAAAACACCAGGTTTAACACAAACCCGGATTGTAAATTCTTACTTAGATTTCACAGGCATTGTAGCTGAGGATCCAGTTCAGCTCACAATTTCCAGCAGCTTTTTCCTTGGAGACGGACACATTCTGTTGAAATCTATAAAGGGTGTTGTGAGTGGGGTTAATATTGTGGATAACATGTTTGCTGGCTCCGATAAGGGGATTGAGATTGTGCAATTGGATGAAAGTAATGGGCCTTTCAAACAGGTTGATCAGGTTGTGATTGATAAGAATAATGTGAAGGGGATGAAGATTAAGGCGACGGTTGCAAGAGGAAGCTTGCAGGGCAATAGTAGCTCGTGGATGGCGGATTTCAACTCGGTGTTGGTTTTTCCTAATCTTATAAAGCAAGTACATTACACATTCATCACAAAAGACAGTTCTTTCCCTGTTCACGCCTTGCGAAATGTATCGGGTAACAGAGTTGTGATTCAATCGAGCATTGCAGTTCCTGCAAGTGTACATATCACTGCTGATCAAGGAGGAGGAGCCTTCTCAAGCTAAGGATATTTGTTTCTTTGAATTATGTCCTGTAAATATTGTGTTCACAGCTTCGGGACTTAGGCAAGTGGGTCCATAATATAAAAGTCACAATGTAGTACTTTGGTATATTGGAAAATACATTGTAAAAGGAAGGGATTTTTTCATGCCAACAAGAAATTGGCAGGTTGAATTAAAATCGGGAGCCTAAAAATTCAAGTTTTAGACGAAGAAAGAGTTCCTCTCTAACCAAAATTTCATGATTTCCTTGTAACGTCATCAAACCTAAACTGCAGCAGGAGCACAAGCACATGACTTGACCTTACTTATTTCCTTTTCAATCTTTCCAACTTTACTATTGTGGGACAGAGTATATTGTGCGATTCAACTGATTCGTCTAATAATGGACATTTCTACAGAAAAAATAGATGTAATTTCCTGGGGGGTTAGGTGAAATAAGGGACTTTTTTAAAAAAATAATATAGTTTTTAATAATTATTGTTTAAATAATATACAAAAAAATAAATCTCCAGAAATAACATAGTACGCTATAACCAATAATGCACCTGAGATACGCCATTAGTAATGGTGTATCCTCTCACTTTTTCTTTTTTATTTCGGTTACTGGCTACGCCATTGGCAATGGCGTAGCCAGTAACACCTTTTAAAAAAAAAATTCTGATTGGCTACACCATTAGCAAAGGCGTAGCCAGTCACAACTTAAAAAAAAATAAAAAAATCACCGAAATTTTCTCTCTCTCTCTCTCTCTCTCTCCCTTTCTCTTCTTCCCCTCTCTTTCTCTCTTCCCCTCTTCTCTCTTCTTCTTCACGAGCTCTCACACACTGTAATACTTCTTCAACTCTCATCTCCTCCCTTACCTACACTATCCCTCTTCATTTCACGCGGATTCAACAACAAATCAACCTTCATACCGATCGACCTTTATTTCTCCTCATTTTTTCAATTTGAGGTAAATATCTATTTTAATTTAATTTGTAGTTTTATATTTATGAATTTAGATATAATTTTTATGATTTATTGTTAAGAATTTATGATTGTTGTTTAATTTAGTAATTATCCCTAAAATTATTTTCGAATTTTAGGGTAGAAGTTAGGATTTTAGGGTTTATTGGTTAATTGTAGTGTAGAAGGTCCAATTTTAGGGTTTATGTTTCAATTTTAGGGTAGAATTTCGAATTTATGGTAGAATTTTGAATTTTAGGGTATTATTTTCGAATTTTTATAGTAGAATTTTAGTTAAAATTTTGAATAGTATAATTTAGAATTTTTGTAGTAAAATTTTAGTTAGAATTTTAATAAAATTTTTAGGTACTAGTTTGAATTTATTTGGTATTCCACACTTTCAAATTTGTATGTATAATACTTAGTTATAATTTAGTATTTAGTGTTAATTCTTGAATACACATATAATGTTTAGGTATTACTTCGATTTTTAGTGTTTAGAATAGTGGCATGTTTGTAAACATTATATATGCATATTTTTAGTGTTAATTCTTGAATACACATATAAAATTATAATTTTTATGTTTAATTTTTAAGTGTTGATTAGTTTAGTCAAATTTCAGTATTGATTATTGAACTTTGATATGCTATAATTTGGGTATATATTTGAATTTTTAGTGTTTAGAATAGTGGATAATAATCTAATTAATTCATTGTATTCAAATTGTACTTGCTATACTTTATAAATGCAGGATGGCAGATCGTGATATATATGGACCTATAGATCTTAGTGTGTTAGACGAATCAGGCAAGCCATAGGTCTGAGTTAGTATTTTCAGGGAATGCTAGTGTTGTTCAATTTTCTTATTTCAGTTTGTTTGGGACTTATACAATTTCGATGATCCCGACATTGCTGAGTTGCCACCTGAGTGTTTCGCCCCTGGTGTGTGGAGAACATCAGTTCCAATGGTATTCCGCAGCATTGTGGAGTATCATCGTCCTGAGCGTGTTCTTCAACAGTTTGGATTCCAACAAGGAATTCCACACTTAATTACACACCCACAGTTCGTTAGGATTGACCGTGCTGGGAGCGGCATCAAGGATTCGTCCATCTATCATAGGATCTTCATCGATCAACGGAATGACCGGTTACATTATGCTGTGGTAGGGGAATTGGGTACGGGCACAACAGAGGACTAGCCGACTAGTATGATAGGATTACACGTCGTTATATTTCGAAGGAGTTGGATAGGTTGAATGTCGGCTTCCAAATAGAGTCGGCACCTCTATTGCATGATGTGGTTAGTATATATAATTGTGTAAGGCTAACATTACATTACATATAGGTTTTACTTTGTCTTATGCTTTTGTTTATCTTTTACAGAATAGATAGATTCAACAATTGCAAAGGCTTGTCCAAGATTCTCCTCAATCGAGCAGTGATGCTGAGGGGATATTAGGGTCTTTGAGATCGGGTCTTACCCAGCTTTCCCGAATGGTCACATGTAACCGTCGTTCTGATGTAGCAATGGGTGTTCATTTTGCTCAGAGAGGCAGAGAAGACATGCTTCCACAGAGGAGAAGTAGTGTCGAAAGAGACGTCGATGATGTACAGTATTTAGAGGATAAAGAAGAACTTGGACGGCGTCACTCACGTTCGTGTGTGGGCGAACCTGGGACTTCGAGTCAAGTTCCTCGCACCCCTACTTTCGGACCATCGTCTTCGACTTTTGCTGATCCTTATGCTACCGGCGACTACTTTTCTCAGATGGTAAATCCAACACGAGCTAGAGTTGCCTTACACATTCCAAGATGAGGGGCCTTCATCATCAGCTTGGGCAACGCCCGACAATTTGTGGGGTCATTTTGTTAGAATAGTGTCCTGCGAGCCAATCCTAGATAGGCTTTCTTTATCTATTCTTGTAATAAACAATTTCGTTTTACATTATATTAATAAAAGGCATTTCTTCATCTTATGTTTATATTGTTATAACTGTATGATGAAGTCCCTAGAATTCATACATAGCTATGGGGCTTGATATCTCATTGGATGGATATCATAAAACAAGTTTCTAAGGCTGTGATTTCTAAATACTACCCAAGTCATAGAATTATCAAGATGGGACATTGATAATTCGGATAGACTTGCGCCTATGATGCACACTCTTAATTAGAGAATGTCTCGTTTTATAGAAATTAGTGTAGTTGACACAAATGCACATACGTGGGTGCTTGTTGAGAACAAGTTCACTGATTACCCTGACTGAAACTTCCTAAATTGGAATTATTTCTATATATGTCGAATTAGGAGTTTCTTAATCACGATAGTGCAAGATTAATTCTTTGACTTGAGTCATCACAGTAATCTTGTATATTGACTTACTGCACTTTGACTCCTGTGCCAGTTCTTTTACAAGGACACATATGGACTGGTGATTGGGTGTAGTGACTCGTATATGGAGGTTGGTGTTGACAACAAAGGATCCATCACTTGTCTAGATGAACAAGTGAATTTCCTATAATATTCTAAGTGGTTTGACTGAGTCAGTCCTTGGCCAAGGCAAGTAAGTAATTAATTGAGAAATGAATTTCTTGAATTAATTAATCACTAGTCAAACACACTCGAATTATTAAGATTGAATTTATAAGGATCTCGACCAATAAGATTCCTCGATCCTTAATTCAATTGGGAAATTAGTTGATGGAAGAATCTCACTTGCATGGAATGCGCGATTGGAAAGGTTCACTTTGAATCGCCTACATCTAGGTCTTCAAGATAAGTAGCTAGAAACTTTTCTTTGATTTATGGGTATCTTATATTTAATGGAGATTAAATAATAAGATGGTTAATTAAAAGTGTTTAATTAATCGAGACAATTTAATTGTCCAAATTAAATCATAAAGGTTATGAACCCATTACTAGTATGTTGGTGAACCTAAAGGGTCACACACAATACTCGGACAAATCCATTTCTTAATTAAGGAAATTTAATTCAAAGTAGTTGAGTTAATATATTAATTAATTAGATTAATTAATTAAGACTTTTATTTATTCAAGTGTTGGATAAATAAATTAATTAAGTTGATAAGATCAATTTAATTAAGCTTAAGTCTAGAAAGCATTTAATTTAATTGGAAGTGACTTTTAATTAATCTAGTATGGTGGGTTAATTATTAAAAGACTATTTTATTAAGCCTTGGTCGAAAATTTGGTGGAGGAAAATAATTAAAGAGTTTAATTAATTTTCTTCTAGAAGGAAATAAGATTTCTTGGAGAGAAAGGAAACTAATTAAAATAGAAGAGTTCTATTTAGAAATTAATTAGTCTTCTATTCCTACATGGAAAAGGATTAATGTATAAGAGTTCTACATGGAAAAGAATTGCAAGAACCTAGTCCTATATATAGGACATGTAGAGAACGAAAATAAGATGATGACTTTTGAAGCCAAAATTTTTGTTCCTCTTGCATAAAAAAAAATCGTTTCTTTTTCCTCTCTCTCATATAGTATTCTTGAGTTCTTGATTATTCATCAAGATCTTGAATTCAAGAATTCTTCCAAAATACTTAGAGAAGTAATTTTTGCTTTCACCTTAATCCCATACACTATTCCTTAGAGTTAGAATAAACGTTTATAGATCAACCTAGCTAAAGATTATAAACGAGTGGGTATCCGGGGTGTGGATCAACTTTAGAGGAGAAACACTTGGGTCTCTGAAGTGAATTAAGAATCCGATCAAAGACGTTTTTGGTGGAGGAATTCGAAATCTACATCAAAGGGAAAAACGAAGGAGTTGATTCAAGGAACGAGAAGCAAGCTAGGGAGCTTACGTTAAGGAAGAAGAAACTCTTCGATTTTTACGAAAAATCGAATAAGGTAAGATCTTCTTCATTTAAGTTTTAAATAACAAATCAAAGATGCGCAAGCCTATGATACGTGATAAGCCCGTAGGATTAATAAACTCGCATGTTTAAATCCTAGAAACTAAAAATTTAATTTTCCGCTGTGCTTAGTCGGGCTATATGTATATTTCCCAACACATTTTATGGGGCCTCACACGGGTCTAAGTCTGGACCACTCGAATTATCCACCTCCCGTAACCAGAAATCCATCTCCAGACTCTTTACATTTGGACACATCTGCAGTTCCGTTCAACTTTGATATGAACAGAACGAAAGAAGAAATGCAGAGACCTAGACGGTCAACAAGAAGGGGGCGTGCTCCATCCTGTGGCACGGGGGGACATTGCGGTCCGCGGCAACATAGATAGTCTTTTTAATTTATAGTTTATATTTATTGTTATTTTTTTTTTGAATTTGTAATATTTCACCATATTGATATTTATATTATTAACGTAATTGTTCAATTGAAAGACCGACATAAGACAAAAACAAAAAGGAATAATATGAAGGCGAAAAGACATTGTTTTATTTAAAGGCAAAAAAAATACGAAACTAATACGGAAATTGAATTAATATGAAACTAATTGACAGAAATCTAGTTATTTTCCTCATCAAATATTTCAATATCCGATCGATACTCATGACCTACACTAAGCTCCCACCGGGCTCTTGCTTCTTGCACGTAACCACATAAGGCGTATTCTCGAGAAATTTCTTGGTAATTAAGACGCTGCATACGCATAACCATCCTGTTATTCTCCTCACATATCCTATTGAGTGCTGTAGTTTTCTCCTATGGATTTACACGAGGCATGAGTATGGTTCTTCGTCTGGGGCAACAAATTTGACGTTCACGATAATCCGTGACAAGGTCGTCTTGTTCTTGGACCCGAAATCCCCAGTCATCTTCCATCATTTGCAAATATCTTTTTGAATATCTTTGATATGGATTCAATGAGTAATAGTAATCGTCATCCAACTGCCAATTACGTCCCATGGCACGAAAAATATCACCAGGAGTGTAATACAATTTTGGGGCTCTAAACGACTCCATTTTTAATAATTATTGTTGAGATTGGTGTTCGCTCACTTTGTATATATACTCACAATCCGACTACAATAGTTCACAAAGTTCAAAACCCGTGACGACAATGCGGACAAAACAAGATTAGAACCCGTGACGACAATGCAGCAAAAAAAAAGAAGATGAAATGTCACAATTCGGCTACAATAGGTCACGTGAAAGCAACACTCGAGAAGAAAAATACGGACAAAACATGTGAACACCCATGTGAAACAAAACATGTGAACATGGGCAGAACTTCCTCAATAAACGCTGAAGGCCTTTATATCGGGAAACATTATACCGACTGAACACCAGAAATTACTTCACGTTACATTAATTTGAGATTCAACACGAAAATGGGAGATAATCATAACTCTAGACATCAACAAACATGGTTATTAGTAGAAAGAAACGATGACTACGAGGAGTTGGTTAATGACGACCTTATTGAGTATTATTGTGGGCTCAGAAAGGAATGGTCTCATCGGGTGCTCGAATCCGAGGAGTTGGTTAATGATCTTCGAAGACTTGGCATGCGAATTCCACGACGTAGATCCTTGATGATGCCGAGAAATGGTGAAGAAAATTGTAGGAGGGTTGTTTCAAGAATAAAAATTGAAAACAACAGGATGATTTTACGTCGTAGTAGATATCACATGCTTGAACTTGCAGAAGAACTTGCATTCGCACGAGGCCAAAGACTCACACATCTTGAAATACGAAATGTTTTGACACATCCTTCATACAGATCGGACTACTACATGTCAGATGAAGATGAGTAAAGTAAATGGAGTTTTTCAATAAAAATTTTTTTATCATCGAGTAATTTGCATAAATAATTTTTTATTCTGAGCCAGAAAATCAAGAATAATTTTACATAATTATTGTTGAGAAACAACCTCAAGTAATTATTGTTTTGAATAAATAGTTTTTTATTGTATCGTAATTTGGATGAATAGTATTTTATTGTTGAGTAATTTGAACAAATAATTTTTTATTCTGAATCAGAAAATCAACAATAATTTTCTTATTTATTATTTGGCTCAAGCGGGGCTGTTTTGCGTGGCCATATTTCTTCACTCGGGTATCGGAGTGAGCCAAATCTTATAGTTTTACAAAGTTTATAACATCACCTACAATTTTTATGTGCAAGTCATGGCCAAAAAAATACAGAAACAGGCCAAATACGAACAAGAAAATAACAAAAAAAAAAATAGATTTTTATCAACATTAATGCCCAATTGCAACACATATAACTACCAATCCATCTCATTAGAAATTCGAGTAGTCACATTTCTGCCTACACGTCGTTGTATCTTCAAATGAGGGTCATGGACCAGCTCAAAATTAGGTACATCCCAAAAATAAGCCTTATGCAAAGGATGAAATGTCCCTTGATATGTTTATAAATACTCTCTGATGGTATAATAATTTTCAACCAACGAGATCGAGCTCCTTTTCAAATCTTTGCATAATGCAATCGTATGTGAGCACAGAATTTTGTGTATGGTCCATCTTCTACAAGAACAATATTTTCTACTGATGTCAACAACATACTTTAGACTACGATATCCGAGTTGCGCTTTGGGGTTAACTTGGCCAGTTTGGTCAAGATGACTAAAGTGCCTGACAGGGTGTGTTGAGGATGCTTTTGCTAATTCCGAGTACATTTCATAAGCATGCTCTGTCAACCCCAAATTTTTCCCCATTGTCAAGGCATCTTGGTGTTGGTTATAAAAATAATCAACACAACGATGAAATGTACATTCCACAATAGCGGTGGGCGATAGATGGTGAACATCTTTCAACACACCATTTAAGCTCTCTCTCTCTCATATTTGTTGTCATAATGCCTTCGCGTACCCCTCCATCATGTACAAGTGTCCACTTTTCACATGGAATTCTGCTCAGATAAATGAAAGCATCTTCACCTTTTGTCGGATATCCTTCATGATTTTATCGAACTTTGAAATACTATGTATCATACCTGCCTGATAACATAGAGTCTTCATAACTTTATTTTTGAAACGATTATTAAAGTTTGAAGACACATGTCGTAGACAATATCAATGAGCTCCATAAGGAGGGCAAAAGACGGGTACAAGCTCAGATGCATGCAGTATGCCATTGTGATGATCAGAAATAAGGCACACACCTTCGTTCCTTTGAAGAAAATGTTTGCTCACCAATTGCAGAAACCACAACCACGAGTCGTTTGACTCATTATCGACAATTGCAAATGCAAGAGGCAAAATTTGATTATTTACATCAAGAGTCGTTGCGATCAAGAACTTATCCTTGTAGCGTGCATATACATGTGTCTCATCAATGCAAATAACTCTCCGACAATGTTGAAATCCATCTATACATGGCTTCAACGCCTAAAACACATACATGAATATTTTTGGATTTTGATAGATGTTTTTGTGTTTCCATTCAACAACCGTGCCCGGATTCCACTTCTGGACAGCTCCCAAGAACTAGAACTTAGGTAACAATGGAACGAAATTCTCCTAAGTCCCGTATACAATCTCATTTGCACGTTGCAAGTTGTGCCAAGCCTTGCCATACGTAATCTTGCATGCCCATTTATCTTGTATCATTTGAATTATTCGTGCGATCTTAATTGACAGACTAATTTGAACTTGTCTAAGAAGTTTGTTGGCAATCAGATTCATGTCCAAATTATGGTGGTTTGGTGCCACATTTTCGAACATACATTCACGTGGCCCTCTATACTTCGATATCTCCCAAAAATGTGTTTTTTTGCTAAAATGAGCTCGAAGTCTAAAATTGCACCCTTCTATTTCGCCTATGTGTTTGCATACAACAACATAAGTTGTCGGGTTACTGATTTCCACCGTAAACTCTCATTTTTCGTATGTTATGTGGTAGTCTTTCACCGCTCTTTGCAAGCTTTCTTTGTTATCAAATATCATTCCCAAACCAAGATTACCTATCTGATAATCATGAGTCATATCCCTTGCTTCACTTGGTCGATCTAATGAGTCTCCTTGTAATTCTTCATATGATGCGGAGTAGAATGGGAGCACATGATGAAGTCGTGGTTGATTCCCTGTTTGAGGAACATCTTCCTCAACATTTTTCTCATAAATCGGTTCGTTGTTGATTTCTCCATCGAAGTCCGGGTCTGAATGCCCATCAAGCGAATTTTGACAAGCACTGTCGTTGTCATCCTCACACTGATCGTTTTGAGGTGGTATCAAACTACTCGCCCCTCCATGATGAGAAAAATGAGCATTGTAGTTGGTTTTCTCAAAATGCCCAAACTCATGATGACTGTGTATAGACAGACCTACATGTTTAAAAAATTAAAATCAAATTAAGATTTGTCATAATACATGTTGATAGAATGCAATGATAAAGAATAAGATAAAATAGGACACTAAAATTATGCAAACGTGTAGACGATTCATTATTACCTTCATCTACATCTGGATTTGAATAACTCCCTGAACCATGAGTCGCCAAAGGGAATTTGGTACATTTTCAACACCTCCAAACGCATTACCCGATGTAGAACATCCTAAAAAGGCAATCATAACAAAGAAAAACTATAAAAAAATGATACAAATAAAATTTCTTATAAAAAGATTTACACAATTATAATATTTATTAAAAAATATGATGATACAAAGTCCGGATCACGACCCGGTACGCGCGGCTAAGCCAGAGAAAGTGGGTAATAATTTCAATCAAAAGGCTTAGAGCGACTCGCAATGCAATGTTAGAAGAAAGATCGTAAAGAACTGAAAAGCTAGCAGGGTTTCGGCTTATAAAAATAAAAATTACTTGCATACATATCTTGATTCGTATAACTACCGACATTTAAATCTGGTAATATTGGTTGTGTACAAAATGGTAAGGATTGGTTTGGCTGATTGATGGGTGTCGAATCCAAACAAAAATAATTCCTACTCCTAAATTTGTAGATAGTGATGAGCAAGGTCGAATCCACAGAGATTGGTTTAGATATAATTCTCAATAAACGAATAAAATAAATGGGGGGTTTTTAATAATCGATTGAACTAAAATTAAACTAAATAACAAAAATTATTAAAATCCAGATATGCAAAATTAAACAAGTAGAATAAATCAATATATGGTGAGATTCTAGCCTAAGGAGTTATCTCCGTTTTGATTCAAATAGTTGATCCTTGATGCAAAGATACTTCAATGTTCATGAATAAATTGGCTATAGTTATTAACAAGCTCTAACAACCTAGTTTCTCCTTAATTTATCGATAACCAAAACAAGTTCTTTGATTACTTCTCTTATTGATTAAACAACCCTAAATAAGCTCTTAGGATTTAATTTAACAATAGCATTAAGACATAGAGAAACACCAATTCTAATTAACAAACTCACAAGCTCGGTTCATTTAAATTAGATCACATATTCCCATAATAACAATCGAAAACTTGTCCATAATCAATGTTATTAACTACCACAAATATTAGAATTGACCAAACAATTACGGATTTGGGATTCTAAATGGCTATTTACTATTCTAACAATCAAATAACGGACCCTTATTATTTAATTAATCAAAATAATAATTTCAACAAACACAGAAAATATGCAAATACTCAAGAACAAAGAAGGAATAAACATAAATTAGATCTCACAACTTTTGTAGAATCAAAACTTCAATAATCCTCGGCTAGAACTTGAGTTTTTAGCAATACATCTTCAATGAAAGAAAAACGCAGGAATTATTTCTCCTCTCCATGTAAAAACGTGAATAGTGATCAAAAGTCTAGAAGAGAGAATAAATTCCAGCAATATCTATTATATATGCCTAGCCAAAAGACTCCTAACTAAATAAAACTCTAATTCTAATGGAAGAAGGAAATTAATTAATTACTAGAATAAAATACTAATAAGACTCTTAAAAGAAATAGGAAAGCTCCTAAAAAATAGGAAGATTCCTACAACTTTATGTGTCTTCTTCTCTTTCTTTCTTTTCTTCATCTTTTTTTCTTCATTTTCCATCTTCTTTAAAGTTTCACCTATCAAATATAAAAATCATAATAAATATCTATAATTTAAACTCAAATACCAATAAAATAATAAAGAAAATATATATAAAATATGCATAAAATGCACACTAACACTGATACGACATCACTTGTGTTAACAACGATGTGAATCGACCCTGAGATTGTATTGGCTCTTTTTGAATATAAAGATCCATTGTACTAACATTAGTATAAGGATCCAAGAAAAAAATTAAATCATCATCGTTTTTGACCTCCATTGCTCTCTGCATAAGCAAATTTCTATCTTCAAATGAGTACTTCGAAGATACTTTCAACGAGAATTGATTCGGATTAATTCTTGTACTCGCATATACCTTATTCGACAATTCAACAAATTTGATCGAACGGGGTATTCTCATGTAAGTTGTTGCTGGAATGCTATAACTCAACATATAGTTCGAATCTTCAATTATTTGTCCATCCAAAAATATACAAACATCAACTAAGTTCTGCCTCGACATTTCTGCAAAATATAAATTATCAATTTATAGTTCGAAAACATAAATTATATTCAGACACATTCAAAAAAACCTAAAAATATCATTTATGAACACTAACTTCGATATTACACCTCAAAATTATACCTAAAAAAATTATAAATTGTACCTAAAATATTATATCAAAGTTCAAACCCTAAAAACACCTACATTCAAAATTGGGGTCCAAAATTATACAAAAAAAACAAATCTAAGTACAAAATAAAAACTACAAAATTAAATCAAATTTCATAACCTAACCTCTAAATTTGATATTACACCTAAAATAATTTATACCTAAAATTAGAATACAATAACAATATATATAAACCATAAACTCAAAGACTAACATTCAAACTAATTAGGTCATAATTTGATTCAAAATTAAAATTGAAAACTAGGGTTTAAATTGATAGAAATTATAAACATTTAAACCATAAACTCTAAATTAAAATAATTAACTAACTCAAAAATGTATTCAATAAAATAATAACATAGAATTAAAAAAATTACCTTGTAATTTAGGGATAAAATGCTTGAAAATGAGAGGAAGAATGATGGAGATGAGATTTGATGAAGTATTGCAGTGTGTGAGCTAGGAAGAGATGAAGAAGAGAGAAGATTTTTTTATTTTTTTTTTACATATGAGTGGGTACACCATTATAGTGAATTAATCTGTGACTGGATACGCCACTACCAATGGCGTATCCAGTCACATTAAATTTGACTGGGTACGCCATTAGTAATGACCTAGGTTGCATGGATACTTCGAAAAACGCCCCGGTGCAGTGTCGGATACTCCTTGGACACGGACACGCGTCAGATACGTGTCCGACACGCCACCTGGCGTGTCCGTAAATAAAAAGAAAATAAAAAAGAAAGGACACCGTATCGGACACGGAAATAGCCGTGTCCAATACTTTTCGGACACTTTGGGGGCTTTTTTCATATTTACAAAACTTAAGTGGGTAAATACTTGAATCTCAAAGCTTTTAATCTTCAAAGAACGTTTCTTGTCTCCAAAAAAAACTGAACCAGGCGTTTCTGCTGCTTCAAACCCGACGGGAGATCAACTTCAAACCCAGGTAACCGGCTTCAACTTTTTTCTGTTATTTATTGATAATAATTGCTTGAAGTTTTAATTTGAGTTTGATTTAAGCCTAAATTCCTTTCATTGTTGGGATTATATTATTTCTACTTCTATTATTCTAGCAAATCTAGGGTTTTGATTTTTGAGAGTTTGATTTTTTTTGTTTAATTCATTCACTTGTTGTTGGGTTGTTGTTCTATTAGGTAGAGTTAATAATTGTTTAGTGTTTTAATATAGAAATTATGTGTAAAACATATATATAGTTAAACCATACTCCAAGTGTTTGATAAAATTTCTAAGAAGAAACAATAGAGAAGAAAAGGTGTTTGATAAAATTCCTAAGAGAAGAAATAGTAGAGAAAAGGAGAAAATAACATTACTAAATGAGTAAATTCCTTAATGTTATTATATTTCTAAATTTGTTGTGTACTTTAATGTTGAATTATGAATTGTTGATTGTTTTGAAAATTTTAGGAAAATGAATTCGGTTGGTGATACAAGTAGTAGTGATGGTAGAGCTCCGGATAATTGGCCATTGTGGCAATTTGTTACAAAACTAGGGAAATCAAGCGAAGGAGGTGGGAATCAAAACTTCACATGCAACATTTGCAATGTCACATATAAAGGCTCATATTCAAGAGTGAAAGCACACTTATTAAAGCTTGTTGGTAGTGGGATCAAATCATGCCCAAAGATAACAGTTGGGAAAATAATTGAGATGTCAAAGTTAGAAGGAGAAGCAATCGAAAGAAGAGAATGTAGTAGTAAGATCAAAATGGTTCCTTTGCCTCGTTCAATGTCGAGCTCCAGTCAGCCTTCATTTAGTATGTCGGCATCGAATCCTTATTTATTCAAGAAAGATGGTCATGAGCCTAAGAAAAGAAAAGGGTCAGGAGATAATCCTATTGAGAATGCATTTAACTTGCAAATGAGAGAAGAATTGGATGGCGAAATGGCACGGATGTTCTACTCATCAGGACTTCCATTTAACCTCGCAAGGAATCCCCCTATGTTCGAGTTTTTACCTTAGCTGCAAATTCAAACATCGCAGGCTATATCCCACCCGGTTATAATGCTTTGAGAACAAATATGTATAAATATATATATTATTTAATTATTTATATACAGCCGTATCCCCGCCGTGTCGTATCCTAAAATTTTGAAAAATCCTTGTCGTCGTTCCCGTATCGTGTCGTATCCGTATCCCCGTATCCGCACCTGTGCAACCCAGGTAATGGCGTATCCAGTAAGAATTTAAAAATAAATAAATTATAAACCGAAAATAAAATAAAATAAATTCTAAAGGGTACGCCATTACCAATGGTGTACTATACTATTTCTAGACATTTAATTCTTTATGTATTATTTATAAAATTATTATTAAAAATTATATTATTTTTTAAAAAAGTCCGTGAAATAAGTGAATATATATATATTATTGGTGGTCTCGTGTCATGTGTGAGTCCTATTATCCATGCGGTTATGGATATTGGTTGGTAATCCAAATTAAATCAGCTTGAAAGCAAAGTTTATAGTTTAAGTTTAGTACACATTTGAAAATGGTGGCTGACAATAACAATAAAACTAAGTAGTCTAGACTCTAAAGTCTAGAGCCAATCAAAAGAGATAATTTTTTATTTTTTTTCGGTATATACCTCTCCCAGCCGAACGCCGGAGACTATTTCCCTTCGAGGCGTAGAGATCACCGAAGTGGGTTTTGCCTCTCCCAACAAAGCCTTTTCCATACACACCTCCAGGAATCGAACCCTGGACAAATGCTTAAGGAACCCAACTATCTACCAACTGTACTGGACCTTATTGGTAAAAGAGATAAATAAGACCTACTCAGCTTTGTGATCCAATAAAATCCAAATTTCCAATTTGTGGAATGATGTATGTCATCTCATAGTCATAGGATTAGAGAGTGGCAATGCATTTGTCAAATTTTAACAGCATCTAATCTATTATATTCCTTATGTAGCAATATTATCATCATCTTCTTTTTCCTATTTGCTGCCCGTCTTCAGAAATCCCCAACTTCAGAAATCCCTGGAGTGAGGCCCTCATCTTTAAAATGGATGGAAGATCCCTGAACTTCAGTGTTGTCTCCACAAAAATCGATCTCCTCTGGCAACTCAATGGAAACTTTGAGCTGGCTGACCAGGGTTTCAACTGTCATATCCTTAGGTTGAAGGATAAATCCAAGGCTAAATACATCCAGACTGAGGGCCCTTAGAGGATATTCAGTAACTATATAAGTGTGTGAAAATGGTTTGAAGGATTCCGGGCGTCAACCTATAAAGTGACGATGGCAGTGTCATGGGTATGCATCCCGGAATTCGCCATAGAGACCAACCAGAAATCCTTTATACTATAGCTAAGGGCATCGGGTCCCTGTCAAAATGGATTACAACACTTACAAGTGGGCAAGGGACCGTTTTGCTAGGTTCTGTGTCCAGGTCTATCTAAACAAACCATTGCTACCGGCGGTGGAGGTTAATGTGACACAGTACAATATCACGTACGAGAATCTTCCGGTGATATGCTTCTCGTGTAGAAGAGTAGGACATAAAAACACGATCTGCCCGGAGCCGGCGACCTCAACTTAACAGAAAAAGGTTGGAAAAAACACCGACAGGACGTCGGAAATGGAGGTGGGAGAAGAGCCAGAAAACCTTGACGACAAGGTACAAGATGAAAAAAATAGGTTCATGGCTACAGGTGTCAAGGCCAGCTAGAAAACAAAACCCTAAGCATAAGACAAATATGGAACCAACAGGAAAATCAACATCCCTTAATGCCTTTAATGCCTTTGTAGCTGATACAAGTCCTGCCAGTAACATAGGCACCAATCTAGGAGCGCGTGAGACTGCAGAAGCTAAATCCCAACTTTTGAAAAACCCTAAAAAAAGGCTATTATATGCTAAAACCCATACCCCCTCAGGTCAACCTAGGACCTCGGTACCAAAAAACACTAACTTACACTCTTTTAAGGAAAAGATGGGAAACATATCCTCATCCTTTACGCTGTTTGGAGATACGGAGTCGGATAAAGCAAAGGAGGCCTCAAATCACACTCAAGCATAATTGTCCTCATCCTCCTCCCATCTAAATCACAAATCTGCCTCTCTCCCTATCACATGTTTTGAGTTGTTTTCTTCCAACCCAAACAGCCACACTCATATAGAACTGGGTACCGGAGGACCCATCGGAGTTTCACTGGCATGTGTTTCCAAGGACGGGACCCCGGTGGTTCACCGAAAAAATGAGAATGCCGCATTTTTTCATAGGAATAACACTCCTGATGTGATGTGTGAGGATCACCACAATATCCCCACTGTTCTAGCAGGTAGAAGTTCGAGTGACCTACCAAGACCCATTGATGGAGCCTTATCGGAACCTGGAGTTGGATATGTTTCTGAGCTACAGCGAGAGATTGAGGTAGGTGATGATAGCTTGGGCCCTAACAACCCAAGTGTACGAGGCCCTTTTCGGCACGATGGATAGCCGTGAGCTAGCTAGCATCACAATCAATAAATCACCTACGAAGGTTCTCACATGGAATTGCCTTGGAGCGGGTACATTATTTGTGTTCTTGAAACTAAGGTGGGGAAAAAGAGGGCTGCCCTCATTTCCAAAAACCTAGGGTTTACTAATGTTTGTCGTGCTTCTACGGAGGGGAGAGAAGGAAGAATTTAGCTTCTTTGGAATGAAAGTAACATTGAGGTCGAAGTGATTAGTGTGAAGCAACAAGTCATACATGCGATTATCGGACCCAAGAATGGGTCGGAATGGATTTGCTCCGGGTGCTACGCGAGTCCGGATACTGAGACCCGGGAGAAACTTTGGAGGCACCTCGAACAACTTAGTGACAATATTACCCTACCGTGGCTTGTCTCCGGGGACCTCAATGATTTGGCGGCAAGTCATGAGAAAAGAGGGAGAAGGTTAGTGAATCGGAGGAGGTGTACTCGATTCAACGACATGATAAATATGTGTGGTCTCATTGACTTGGGTTTTCAAGATCCGAAGTTCACATGGTTTAGTAAACGGGAAAATGGGAATGTGATTCGTGAGAGGCTTGACCGTGCTCTCGCTAATACCGCTTGGCATCTGAAATTTTCAGAGGCGATTGTGCAACATCTTTCGAGAACCCATTCGGACCATCATCCCATCCTTACGTGTTGCAAGGGTGTGAGGAGACACCATAGACATCCAAAAAAGTTTAGGTTTGAGCTAGCTTGGCTTACGGACCTGACTTGTGAAGAGATTATCTGATCAAATTGGGACTCTCATCCGGAGATTTTCGAAGCTTTGAAACACCTTCCCGCTGCCATAGATGGGTGGAATAGAGGAGAATTTGGGAACATCTTTGGGCGTAAAAAAAAAAATCTCACTCGGATAGAGGGGATCCAACGGAGTTTAGCTAGATATGAAAACCCTTTCCTTCAAAGTTTGGAGAAGCAACTTCTCGGGGAATATAATGCAACGGTCCACCAAAAGGATCTAATTTGGTATCAAAAGTCCGAATAAATAAGCTCTTATTTGGGGACAAGAATACTAAGTTTTTCCACGCATCTACAATTGTTCGTCGTAATCGTAATAGCTTTGATTCCCTCAAGATCAATGGAGTGTGGGAATCGGATCCCGCTGCCCTCAAAGAGCATGTGTATCATTTTTTTCAGTTACATTTTTGCCCCTGATCAGATTGGCCACGGATTGGTCCTTTCTAAAAACCCGTATCAACACTTTCTTTCGGATGAACCAAAAAAAAAGATGGGAAGTAAGCCGTCCGACGGTTGTCACGCTTTCTTCTATCAAAGAATGTGGCACATTGTGAGTTGCTCGATTTTCGATTTTGTGTATAAAACCTTCGAGCAAATTGCATTTGACATGACTATTGGTGATACATTTATTTGCCTATTCCCGAAAGGTCGATAATCTGGATGGCTTGAAACAATTTCGCCCCCATAGCACTTTGCAATGTTCTCTATAAGTTGATCACAAAAACTCTTACACTTAGGGTCAAACCAATGATGGAAGAGATCATGTCGCCTATACAAAGTAGTTTTCTTCCCCATCAAGGAACTCATGATAACATTTTTATCCTCCAAGAAGTGGTTCACACTCTTCATGATACTAAAATTGCAAGGGAGGAATAATCCTCAAGATTGACCTTGAGAAGACCTATGATAGGATTTTTTGATCCTTTCTTTGACAGACTCTCGTATTTTTCAATTTCCCGAAGAAAACTATTTGACTAATCAGGTTTTGTGTCACTTGTTCTCAACCTCGTATCATTTGGAACGGTAAGCCCCTCTCGGCTTTTGCACCAACTTGAGGGCTTCGTCAAGGCGATGCACTCTCTCCCTATCTATTTGTGCTTTGTATGGAGAGACTTGCTTATCTCGTGGAGGAGGCAGTCTCAAGAGGTATTTAGGAACCGAATGATAGTTGTAGGAGTGGCCAGAAATTCTTGCACTTGTTCTTTACCAACGACTTGATCCTATTAGCTCGAGCCACACCATCTAATGTGGAGAGTATCCGTACTACTCTTAAATTTTTTTGCCAAAGCTCCGATCTAAATATTAACATAGAGAAATCAAAAGTTTTCTTTTCCTGAAACCTTGATATCTATTATCAACGACGACTTGCTTTCAATCTTGGCCTTGGACATACTTGTGATCTTGGGAAATATCTTGGAGTTCCTATCCGACATGAGCGAGTTACTCCGGCTCTATATAGATCTCTCATTGATAAAGTTCAAGCCCGACTCTCCTCTTGGAAAACAAGATTGCTTAACATGGCGACTCGCACAACTTTGATACAATCTGTAACATCAGCCTTACCGACTCATGTGATGCACACGGCGTGGATTTTGACCTGAGTTTGTAAACAATTGGATAAGATGAATCTTACGTTCCTTTGGTCGAAAGAAAGTGATCCTCGGAAGATTCATACGGTTAATTGGAGGATCGTTATGAAAGATAAGAGACTTGGTGGACTTGGGTTCAAGAAAACGCGATACATGAATATCGCGTTACTTGCTAAAGTGTGATGGCAGATGCTTAGAAAGGAGGCCTCAGTTTGGCAAGATCTCTTCAAGAAAAAAATACCTTTGCGGACAAAATATACTGGAACACTCTCCAAAAAACTATAATTCACCTGGTGGGGGATAGTCACAAGCATAAAAGAGGTCCAAAGTCATATTAGGTAGAAACTAGGGAATGGACGAGTCTCCCTTTGGAATGATAATTGGACTGGCAGGGGCCCTCTTGGCTAATTAATTGACGAAGACATTGACCCAAGTGAAACCATGTTGCGGGTCTCGGACATCAGGAATATGGAGGGGGAATGGGACTTGAATAACCTTCATACTCCTATTACTTTGCTTGTAACAGAGCTTCTGGAGGATGTTTTTTGTGCCATAGACCTGGCAACAGAAGATAGACGACTCTGGTGTGAAAGCAATAACGGTATCTTTACGAGCAAATCCGCATATCGGACCCTATTGGGGGATAACACTCCCGTGGACCGTGAAGAAGGTAATAGTAGTAAGTGGAACTGGATTTGGAAGAAAAGATCTCTCAAAAGATAAAAATTTTCTTTTGGTTATTCCAACATGATGGTCTCGTTACGAATTCGGTAAGGTTTCGACGGCATATTGCTCCCTCCAACCTCTGCCCAAGATGTGACCTCAAACCGAAAACTCCAATCCATGCAACACATGACTACAAGTTTGCTAGTAAACTTTGGGAATTTATCATTGCTCCCACTTACTTTTTGCGGTTTATGAACAATCCCCCTGATAATTGGCTTTGTAAGAATTGTGGGACAAGTATTCCGAATATTATTCTCCTGGGTCTCGATTGGCGTTGGATCTTTATTGCGGGATTGTGGACCATCTGGATGGCACGTAATAAACTTATCTTTGAAGGGAAACACGAACAGATCAAAGAACTCGTGTTTTCAACAAAGCGTATGGCTGCGGACCTGGCGAATGCTTTCTCGGGGAATTTAACCACAACTAGAAAACGCGATGAGGCAATTGTTCGATGGAATAGACCCAAGGCGGGATGGTATAAGCTCAATACAAATGGGAGTGTCTTTCAACTAGAAAACACGACTGCTGGAGGGGGCCTCCTTAGAAATGAGAATGGGCAGTGGCAGTGGGGGTTGAGCTATAGAATGGGGAAACTAACCATTACAGAGGTCGAGATGCTGGCTCTCCGCCAAGGCCTACAGCTTGCTTGGGAGAGACGTGTGACGAGGATCAAAGTGGAACTAGATTCGGAGGTTGTTTTACTGTAAAAGGCGATGTTACCACTCATCCTTTGGGATGCATCATTATTGTATTTTTAATCATATTGGAGGGCAACATGTGTGCCGATGCCTTAGCTAAGCTTGGTCAACGTTTACTTTTGGAAGTCCACTTTTGTGACTATCCCCTTATTTGTATTTCTGGTTTGATTAATGAAGAAAGATGAGAATATCCACCCCCAACTTGTGACAAAAAATAAATAAATTATATATATATATACAAGAAAATACCAAAATCTTGGCATAGAATACTGAAATAACGTACGTGGATCTGGGGAAGATCTATAACAATAACGATCCCTGAAGACTAACATACTTAACAAATATTCATAATAAAATAGATACAAAGAAACACCATCAACTATTGATCTCCCAAACTCGAAATGTAATGAATGCCCAAGTCCAAAATTGGACCTCTCTTCAAATTTAAAAACCTATTGGGACCGCTTTCATGGCCCTATCACTCAAAAAGGACATATTTGGAATTTACTAAAGAAAGGACAGGGGCACGGTCGGAAATCCAAAAACACAAGTAATTAGGCTGAAGTCGTCATGTTATTTTATATTCTCATTTAACGTTTCTTTAGGAATTCTATATAAGAAGATGTAATGTGTATTTGGTAGGGCAACAAATGAATGAATTAAATCTGTTTTCTCCTCTATTATTCCTCTAACTCTCATCCCCTTCTTAGATATTCTGTATCTCATCCCCTATTTCTGCAATATTGTTTATTTTGTTATTTTATTATAAAATCTTGGCTTATTTTACCACAAAATCTATATCTGAGAAGCCGGAACCTGACAGCCCGGGGGGGGGGGGGGGGTGTTCTCTATCATGGGAACGAATTTTCAAGAGTCTTATTATTTTTTATTTTATTTTCTGAGATTAAGGAAATATATACCTGGCCCAATATATATAGATTCTTTGGTGGGTGGACGTTATGTCGGCGCCTGGCGGTTAAGAGTCCTGACGGCTTGTAGTCCCAATTAAGCCCATGTTTTTTGTTTTAGATATGGCGTAAAGCCCAACGAAGACCAATTGTGGGTTTGTGCCGACTGGGTTATTTTTTTACTTTGTAAAAAGGAGTTACACACCAACCCATTGGAAATCATTTTTCATTTTGTCTTTTGGGTTACAAATTGAAATAAAAGTCTGACATGAATAGTTTCGATATAACTTTAAGATTTTTGCTTTATTTTGAGTAGGAGTGTAAACGAGCTAAGTTAAGTCGAAAGAGATATTGTTAAAACTTGAATAAAATACAATCGAGCTTTAAAATTTGTGTTTGAACTTGTTTGACTATTAATCGAGCCGAACTTAAACGAGCATGAATCGAGCCGAACACGAGTTCGAGCTCGAGTAGTTTGATTTCTTTGTACATGTTTTTATTATTTTTTATGAATCGAACCGAGCTTCAAAACTTATCAAACATAAAAGGTTGTTCAAACTTGGTTTGATAAGTTAATGAATCGAGCTCAAACGAGCTTTTAACGATTGAGTTCGAATCGAGTAGTGTGGTTAGTCTTTTACCCCTAATTTTAAGTCCTAAAAGTCCAAATAATGCATATAACCTTTTTAAGATAAATCAGTCCTCACCACACAAAAATTCTAGTCAAGATCCAATTTAACCGAACTTAAGTGTACATTTTTCATATGATTGTTACAAATTAAGTTAATTACACTTAGATATCAGGTGAACATGGTCTCCCACTGACAACTATGCCAGATGCATATTATTAGTTGATTGTATTGATTAATACTTATTTAATAGGCATTAATGAGGTCAAAAGCTACGCAATCTGTGTGTGTCCGCAATTAAATACAAATTATTAAGATTCTGGTGACCAAATAAAAACATTGATTTCTTTTTTCTCATTAAAGTGGAGAAAGTAAAAGCCAACAAAATCAGCTCCATTATAGCCTAGCTAGCTCAACCATTCAAAATCCCCCCAGAGCATCCACAATGGTGGAACCCTAAAAAGGGTTTTTGGAGTGTCACTTCAGCACTCCAAGAACCTCTCTTTCTAAACACTTTTCTTCCCATCAAAAATAACTTTTTGCACTTGACACATAAGCATAGAATCCCTTCCAAAAATCTTTCTTCCCATCAAAAGAACTTTTTTGAAAATACCCAACTTATACTTATTTTTAAATAATTAATTATATAATTGTCATATCACGAATTCCTTTGAGGTTCTTGTAAAATAACCCCAATTGCTTTTATTTTTGCCATATCACCAAACACCCCACCCCCAGAAGTACATGCTTCCCTAAGCACCCTCCAAGCACCTCTGCTAGTGCTTTATAAATACTATACAGACTGTTTCTCTCTCTACTTATCAAAAAAAAAAGACTGTCTCTCTCTCTCTACAGAAACGCACAAGTAAGAGAAGAGATTACGAAACAGGACACACCAAATGAGGAATTTCTCCCCAGCACTTTCATTTTTAATTATGTTTTTACTGTTAAAAGAAACACGATGTTCTTTCAGACAACTGAAGCTGTACGAGTTCCAGACAAAGCTTCTTGCTACAGCAGCACCTTCGCCTTCTTCACCACCAACTTTTTCAAATGGGCCAAAGGTCAGACACACTTCTAATTGGGTCCCACATCAATATTATAATTTTCTTGTTAAAAATATCTTTCCTTCCTTCTTTTTGATTTAATCCTGTTGTTTGGTTGATCTACAGAGCAATGGCAGGGTTCTTTATCCCATTGGATACGGCGCCGATCCCACCGGCGAACAGGATAGCACCGCCCCTATATTGGAGGCTTTAAACGACGCCGGAAAGCTGCAAAATGGGCTGGACTTGCTACCTGGGATCAGTGATTTGGGTGGTATAGTAATTGATTTACAAGGTGGCAATTTCAGAATCAGCAGTCCTATCAGGTTTCCCCCTGCCATTGGCAATATTCTGGTATGTATGTATGTATGTATGTTTCTAAATGAAATCGCATTCGCATTAATCAATTTTGCTATTTAATTTCTTTGATTTTCTGACAGCTTTAAGGCATACAAATCTTGCTTGCCTATATATGGTAATTCAGGTTTAAAACATTCCTACTACTCGTAAGTCATAACACATAGATCAAACATTGAACACGGAGGGGGGAAGCGAAGAGAGGTCACTCTGCATGCAATATTGCAATGCGTACTGTACTAGATTTTTTCTGTTTTACACTAGGTAGTAGGTACTATACAAGTGTGCCTTTGTAATTTTGGATGATATACAGAGCCATGTGAAAAAATGGAGCATGACTATGTGGGCTGTCGCCACGTGTAAGATCGAAGAGAGCAATGGTTCTCCATCACTGTGCATGAGACAGCACTATTTTTTTATTTATTTTTTGGTATATACCAGGGTTTCCCCACTCGGACGCCAGAGATTATTTCCCTTCGAGCCGTAGAGATCACCGAAATGGATTTTGATATTAATATTAAAAAATCATTGAACTAATGAATGAATTAGAAGGTCCACTAAGTAAGTAATAGCTTATCTTTTTTTCACGTTGTTTTAGGTTTCTTTATTCAGACGCATTTACTTTTTCCAACAACTAACCAACTATATGGACGAACAACCTTTTCTTAAAGTTGGTAAACACGCGTTAATGCATTCTCGACTCAAATCTCAAAACCCAATGGCAGGTGTACGTACTTTATGTCAACTTAATTTGTTTTGTCAAGATTAATGAACTCTACAAATTAAATTATGATTAAAGTAGTTGGGGAGTATGCAAGCAAGGCAATGGAATTATGGAAAATGGAATATAGCTTATTGGTGAACAAATAACTAAAGCCTTTTAGACTTTGACTCCACCCCTAGCTCCCCTAATATTTTTCTAGGTCAGCATTAGCGTCTTGAGATTATAATGGTTTAACTAATTTATCTCTTAAAAACAATAAATTAATCATCATAAATTAATTTTGGCTTTGAAGATATTGGCAGAGTTTTATATTTCGCATTTTATTATGGTGATGAAGATTTCCATTACACTTGAGACTTGGACTGCAATGAACAATGGGAATTCCGAGGATATTGTTTGATAGTTTCCTAATTAATTACGTGAGATTTAAAAAATAGAAAAGAAAAAAAAGGTCAATTCTTTCTTCCAACATTGTTTTATTGGTTTCTGAGTTTGATGCTCCAAAATTCTACTCCATCAGAAGTTTCCTACTTATGTCTATATATTTGTCGTTAGAATTATTAATTTTACTTAATTTATTTTAATTCATCAATGTAATATACTTAATACTGGATATAAAATTCGTGGCTTCTCTCTGGAAACAACATGGTAATTAGGTACAAGGAGGCACTCTCCGAGCATCCAACACATTTCCAGGCGACAGGCATCTCATTGAACTATGGGCACCAAATTCCCCAAAAGCCCCAAACACAAACTCCGCAACCACCGATAATTTTTCGGACAGAAAAGACATGAACAACGGAATGCAATATGAGGACATCACTTTCCGTGACATCCTCTTCGATTCCACCTACCAAGGAGGAGGTCTCCTCGTCATCGACTCCGCTAGAATCCGCATTGTCAACTGCTTCTTCTTGCACTTCACCACACAAGGAATCCTTATCGAAAGAGGACACGAAACCTTCATTTCAAATAGCTTTCTAGGACAGCACCCCACAGTCGGCGGAGACAGAGTCGAGAGAAACTACACCGCCACAGCCATCGATATCGCCAGTACTGATAATGCAGTAACTGATGTTGCCATCTTCTCAGCTGCAACGGGGATCATACTTAGAGGTAATGCTAATATAGTCACCGGCGTGCACTGTTACAACAAAGCGGCGAGTTTTGGAGGGATTGGAATTTTAATCAAATCAGCTCAGAACAGGATTGTTAATCCTTACTTGGATTTCAATACCATAGTCATTGAGGATCCTTCTCAAGTTCATGTTTCAAATGGCTATTTTCTGGGGGATGGAAATATTGTTTTGAAGTCGATTCAGGGTCGAATTTCGGGTTTGAATATTGTCGATAATATATTCTGCGGGAACCCTGATAAAATGGTTCCATCTGTGAAATTTGACGGCCAATTCACAAGCGTTGATCAAGTGGTGATTGATCACAATATTGTGAATGGGATGAGCTTGAAATCAACGGTGGCCAAATTGACAGTGGCGGGTAATGGAACGAAATGGGTAGCTGATTTTTCACCAATATTGTTATTTCCTGATAAAATAAATCACGTCCAATATTCATTTTATACAAAAGGAGGAGTTGCCGCTGGATTTCCGGCACATGCTGTGACAAATGTGTCGAGTAATGTGGTGGTGATTGAGAGCCAACAAGCGGCAGAAGCCATGGTTTCGGTTTTTGTCGATCAACATAATATGGCTGGAGAAGGAAATTTGTTAATGTGAGATATGATTATATGAATGCTATGTTTAGATCAAGGGTTTCTGCGACCAAACATAGCCGAAGAGTTTTCCTTAATTTGATTCCTCCATTTTTGGTTGCTCATAGTAATATTTTTTTACTAGTGACCACATTGTTGGGCTTGGTCACATTCTATTATAAAGATCTTGTTTAATTTTATTTTCTTGTATTTTTCTATTGTATCATGTAAGAAGTATTATTCAGAATCGCATATGAGAAGTCTACTTGACAATAAGGCAAACAGGATCATATTCCCTCTGCATCACACTTGAATGTATTTTTGCCTTCCTTAGCCACACAAACATGTATGCGCACTTCTCTATCCATCTCTTATTCTTTTGTGCGCAAAAACAAATTAAAGACAAGAAAAAGATGGTGGATAATCAACTAGGCATATCCTGCCCCCACAATTTTCAACCATATTAATCATATCATTTTCCCCATCACCTTCTGTGTCTTTGAACACACTATGTTTTCTTTCTTCCACTTTGCTTTCACTTCCATGGCTGAATCCATACCCCCAGCACAAACTCCAAGCTTCAAAATCCCAAACAATCAAGAATCAGCACTAGATTTCAATATTGTAGTCATCATAGCAGCTGTGATATGCGCTATTCTCTGTGCACTTGGCCTCAACTCCATGCTTCAGTGTATCTTTCAATGCATAAATCGGGCTCTTAGAGAGCCCGTTCAATGGGTTGCATCGAGAAGAATAAACTCAGGGCTTGGAAAGAAAGATATGGTAGGCTTGCCAACTTCAGTTTATGCAGGCTTAAGCTCACCCTCCTCGTCACCACTTTCAAGCTGCGCTATTTGTTTGGTGGATTTCTGTAATGGAGACAAAATTCGAGTTCTTCCAAAGTGTAACCATGGGTTTCATGTTGCTTGCGTTGACAAGTGGCTGCTTTCTCATTCCTCCTGTCCCACTTGTAGGCTTCATCTCAAGTCTCATGACTGTGCTTCGTGCTCTCAGATTCTGATAGCCCTGTGGCTGTGAAATCAGTTCAATTTTGTAGAAAGCTAGTTAGTTGCCCAAGTTTGTTTGTGTTCTGCAGCAGAGCTAGCATGTATGTCATGGATCATATGACAAATACTGTGTAATCATCTCTTTCAGATTTTTACTTTTGAGATAATAATTTATGAACATAAACTGAAACAGCTGGATAAAAAAAGTAATTAACATCGACCATTCATCCAAATATTGCACAACATAGGGAAGATGGATTTTATTATATCAAGTTGTAAACTTTATGCCTCAAACGCAGTCTTTCAACTTGATGGGGTCTGATACTTAGGGGGCACAAACAACTTGAATGAAACTCGTATATATATATATATATATATATACATATGTTATTTGAAGTGAATCTATTCAAGTTTTCCTTTTTTAATTATATATCAGAAGTAAAACTTTCATTCATCTATGTTCTTTCGCTTCTCACATTTACTGTCAATGAATAAACTCAAAAAGGAAAAAACAAAAACGGCCTATACATTGTAAGATTCTTTGTTTATGAAATTCTAACAGATCAGGAAGCCCGCAAGAAATCGAAACTGCAAAAGCATAATAAAACTGAAGAATTGTTAAATATTGGAATCCAAGATGAAGAAACAGAGCGGATTAACAAATAACAAAATAATAATCTCTCCAACACACGTCTTCTTGGATCGTTCAAAACAAGATCGTGAATACCGTCAGTCATTATATACGCAAACCGGAAGCTCAGCTCCTCCGTCAGTCAATGTTACAGAACTGCCTTCCAATCTCCGTCCGCCACATGCCATGGCATCTCGATGTAAAAGTAAGAAAAAATGCAAAGGGAGGATTACAAGTTTATTTATTAAGGTATAAATAAATGGGTTGGGCTCTGGTGTCGCTTACAAGATCTTAAAGCCCAGCATGGATGCCCTGTCCATTGTCACACGTAAAGCCTTATTACATATGTATTAGGCCACTTGCACTTTATTGTGCTTTATAGGGGTGTATCATGTACACTGGACGCGACTACGTTTGCGTTCGGCCAATTTTACCCAAAAAATCAACTTGATCTAACCCGTGTGGATTAACTAAAATTCAAAACGGATTAGCACAATTATCTTCCAACGGTTCAAGTTGGTTGGGTTCAAGGTATTTAGCATGCGGTTCGGCGTATTGGCATGCTATCAAATTTTAGCTTTTACAAAGTATTTATAGTTATAATAATAAAAGCTAAAGAGCATACTCATTCATCCACGACTTGTAACCTAGTGATATCGAATTCCACTTTTATGTGGGAGGCTCTGAGTTCAGTTTCATTCTGTCACAAGTTATGATTTTTTTCTCCTTATTTGGAGTCTTATAAAGTTTGTGTGATTCATGATTAAAAACTATTGGTCCGGATTGTCAGGTTGGAATACCCTCTCGTCTAGAATTAAAAAAAAAAAAAAAAAGAGCATACTTATTCTAAATTTAATTGAAAAAATTTGAGTAGGCGGCGTTTAAAAAAAAAAAAAAAAGACTTGAGTAGGCAGGAGAGAATGTAATAAGTAGGCATTACTAAGTACAAGTACATTAACATGATTTATAAAGAGTAAAAACTGTCAAATATTGTAAATATTAAGTCGTTATATAAATTCATCATACGCATATATTTATATGTTTCTTAAGTTAGAAAAATGAAACTTTTGTTCAAATAAAATAAAAACACGTGATGTTACATGAATATGAAAAAATCACTCTTGTTAGAGAGCATATTTATATATTTTTTGCAATGTCTGGTGCTAATATACAACTATGTGTGTGTGTGTATATATATATATATGTGAAATATATATAATTAGCAATCGATTGCGGGTTATGCGAATAATAATTATTGAATTAACCACCCGACCCAAAAATAGGGGTTGAAATATTGTCAAACTGCTCTATTACTTCAAAAATTCAAAATTGGTGATTTTCGGATGAATCACTAAGGTTAGAGCGGTTCAAGCAGATAATATGAGTTTATGTACACCATAGTGACTTACACTGATTTGAATTCTAGATTAATTCATTAAATTACTCTCATTCACAAGTGTGATACTCTTGCTTTTTCAATATTATGAGACACTATTTTTTTATTTTTTTTTATGAATCGATTATATAATATACGTTATGAAAGCTACAATTAACTAATAACCTCACACACTTTCAATGAGAGTGGAACCCAAGACTTCTAATATCTTAGAGCCTCAGTCTCGTCAATATAGCTAAGCTTCATCGACAAATATTATGAGACACTAGTAAACTTTTGTCGTAATTTTGTGATTGTGTTTCGAAATCCCGCTCAAGTAAGAATTTACTGGTAAAATGAAGTCATTTTCGGATATATTTCACTCCTGGGTGTGATTGCTTTTAACATGCACAAACCAAAAAGATCATTTAAAACAAAGTGACATTAATAATAAAAATAAAAAAACACGCAAAGATGGGAAAGATGATTTCCATGATCTTGGACTTATATTTATATTTTATACCTAGTATTTTCTAATATATATGCTCCGTTATAGTGTGAGTTTTTTTCATTATCTTCATGTTACAAGAATTGAGTTGACTTCCACTTCATTTCACATAGAACATTTGGAACACGCAAAACACACATAGATGTACCAACTCTTTATAGTACTTTAATTAAGACAATCCCTATCTGTAGGAATATGATTTAATTAATTTTTATATTCGATTTCCACATTATGTCCAAAAATCAGTTAAAGACAAGCTTAATTCGTACAAATTAAATTGTAAAAATTAATTATACTAGATCTGAAAATTGGAGGTACATATATATGCTATCTTTTTAGTTTTTATGGGAAATTCAGCCAGATCAGATTCAGTCAATCCCAAGTGTAACTCATTTGTCTTGTAATTAATCTATATCAAGTGTAATTAACTCGTAATGCGAATTGAACTTGAGTTTAGTCAAACTCAATCCGTCTTAGAATTTTCCCCATTTGATCATGTCGCCATATCTAGGTCAGGCCGGGTAATTATATGTCAGACCGAGGCCAATAGTCTGAGTGTGAATTGTATGTTTATCTCTCTCACACAAGTGTGTGTGGAGACCACATACAATACAACTTACTATGTGAGAGATATAAACATTAGGACCATTGGACTCGGTTTAGTATAGATTTTTCCAGCCCAGCAGTATCAATTATGTAACTTATTTAATTAGTTATGTATACTTGCTTGAGCATAATATATTTATTTGTTAAGATACATTACTTGAACGAACAAATCAAATTTAGGACATTGTAAATTCCATGTTCTCCTAACAATATATATATATAAAGTTTGTTCTTTTCTTTGGCAAGTAATTGATATCCAGATTGTTCTAATCTATTGTAGAAATGATTTTATATATATGACCGCAAACAATAACATTTGAAGTACAGTCTGAGATTTATAAATATTCACGATCACGATACTAAAATTTATGACCACGAATAAATGAGATAATTCCATATAAATATTAAAAGAAGAAGGAATAGATGAAAACATACATAAAATTTGATTAATATATAGACTCTCTCCATCCAAAGACATGTAATAGAAATGTATGACCTCCATGAACTACAACCGCGAGATATTCTCACTGTTCTTCCTAGCTACTGCACGCTGAACATGATAGCTAGCTAAACTTAATTATAATTAATTAATACTGACATACCTTAATGATCTTAATATCCCCACAAATCATCGTTAATCCTAGTTCCAGGCAACGCAGAATAATTTTCAGATGCTCCCGACAGGTCTTGCCAAAAGTTTTCCACGTCAAAATCTTCATCATCATCTAAAGTCAACGAATCTGGTCTAGGGTTATTATTAACTGTTGAAATAAACATTGGATCACTACTACCAGTACCAGTAGTAGTAGTGGTGGCAGATGCAACAATATTAATATGATCTGTTCCAATAAACGGAAAGAAATTCTGATCTACTTCTTTATGCAGACTCCGATCATCATCTTCTAATTTCTGGTACTTGTGTACTTGCTGGGCCTCATATTTTTGTGAAGCTGAACAATTATACTGCGCAAAGTTCAAGTTAATCGGGCCTTTATAATTAGCCAGAGAAGCCCTGTGGGTGTAGCCCGTATATTGTTGCACCAGGGCCCGAAAATTATTTGTGTTGGCATTGAGGAGAGTTGTCGGGGCCCTCTTAGAAGCCCGTGACCGCCTTTTGATAGGTTTTCCAATATTGTTACCACCAGCTTTAGGGAATAAACCACCTCCGCTATTATTATTGCTGCAAGAAACTTTCGGGCTCAACTCACGGCGGCCCATATAATTAGTGGCATCAAGCGGCCCATCGAACGTGAATTCTTCCATGCTGCTGCTCATGTTTTCTTCGTAGTTTTGCGCCCATTCGTATGAGTTTTGCATGTTTCTGCAGAAGGTATAAATATACAGTTATATGGTAATTATATTAAAGTGTAATTAGCTAGGGTATACTAGTGCTGATTAAAAAGAACTCTCTTAATATATATTTTTTCTCTCTCTCCGATTATCTTGTCACTAACTAGCTAAAGTAATGATCTATCTTGTCAGAGAAGAAATGGGATGGAGATTGATAAATCAAACATTACCCAAATGAAATTATATATATAGTGGCCTCGCATGATCAGTCGTCATATGTTGAACGTTGACCTTTCTTATCGTAGGATTTATATATATATATATATATATATGTATCAGTGGGGAAGTGTGAGAGAGATGGGTTGTCGAGGTCTAAAATTGAGCGCTTCCAGGAAACAACTTCTCTTATCTTGATGACATATACAAAATTATATCATCATTAGCTAATTAGACGACATATATATCCTAATTACTTATGTTGGGAAATTACGTGAATTTTACTGAGATGGTCTTTGCTTTTCCATTCAAACGATCCGCAAGCTTGCTTAATGAACGAGTTAAAGTATTTTCAGTATATAAGTTTAACTTCCCAATATTGATTTAGAATCAAATTAAAAACAATAATATTAATGGACTATATATGACACTTAAATAACCACATCACATGTGCAATTCACATTTTTAACATGAGTACAACTTTAATCAGTGCAATCAAATTCGTGTGTGCTAAAATTTTCTAGATATAAACGCACTTAGTAAATTAATAAGACTGAATGCGACAATGTCTAATAGACCAATGCATTTATACGCGTGAGGCATTATGTTTTCTAGATGGTAATTAACAAAATTAATCAATGAGAAATATGGTATTGATCAAAAGTTGACCGAGTAACTCATGATCTTGTTCCCCAAGTATTTTATAGGATACTGTTGGAATTAAAGTAACAAATCGATTAGTACCCCTCCAAACAGATTAACTTCTGTAAGATACGCCTTTGAAATTATTTTTCAATCATCCAACATATATATATGTTGGTCAAACTATTAAAATGCAGCAATATAAACCTGGAATACAATGGTATTTGTGTGTTTTTACTAGTATTTATTACTCATGCATGGGGCACATGAGAGTTCTCTGGTAGATCAAGATTTTAATTTTCATTATATTTCATTATTGAATTCAATTTGATGTATATAAAATGTTACTTTGTAGCCAAAGATATATAATATTGGATAATAATTTATTTCGGGCTTTAACATATATATAATTATGGAAATTCACTTTTTTTTTTTTTTGCTAATTGATTATATATTGTGAACTATTATTTTGGGAAGTGGGGAGCGGAGCTTAGTGACGTTTGGGGTTACGAAGCAGCAAATTCTGTGAAAGCATGACATCTGCCTCTAACTACATGTGAACACAGTCCTTACTACAAATAAACTAATCATAAAACTTGAATGAAAATTATTTGTGCTCCTTTGAAGTTACCCAGTCTTTTTCTATTGCTGACTTCCCATGAAAACGATTTAGTACCATTTGCTTATTCTCTGCACTGTATAAAGTATATTTATGTGTTTATTTTATATATATACACACACACTTGGCTTTACCTTGCTGAACAAGCTCTTGATTATTTCATTGACCAATTTATACCATCCATGTATATCGCGAATTTAAGAAATTCCAGGTACATAACATTTAAAAAATTCTTTTGAGTTGATAAAGAAATTTCTGCAAAGAAAAATCAACAGATCTACCATCACTATATAATATATATATATATGTTCTCAAATTGTGGAAGGGTGCTCAATGTTTCACAGGCCCATGGCGAAAAATTGTGATTATTAGTATTTAGTATGGCATGGGGGTCTATATATATTAAATAAAAAACTAAAACTTCTTCTGTAATTTTTTTTTGGGCAAATAAACTTGCATTGACATAAATATGCGAAACAGTAGAGTTAGCTGCGTTGCAGACTGCACACATATAAATTTAAATAAATAAAATTATACGGCCTTAAACATGTTGCAAACTTTGTAATTTGTGCAGAAGAAGGTTTTATACATAGTTTGGAAGACGAATTTGACAATTAACATCATTTGAGATTAGCAAGCGTTGATTAAAGGTCAAAAAGAGAAAGCTTAACCACGGCCGATTAACAAATAAAGAAATTTGTTTGATAAAACAAGAAATTTGTAGTGAGAGAGATGTGCAAACAACCCGGGCCTGCAGGCCCTGTGAGTTTTCATTAATTGCAAATTTGCAAGTAAGATCATTAATGTTGTCAACTTAAAGCAAACAATCAGAATCGCTTAACATATATATGTATCTTTATCTTAATATCCTACCAACCCCATGTGGAGTGGACACTCAAACAGAATTACGTTATTTAAGCTCGCTCATTAATTACAATAATATGAAGATCAACCGTAAAGGAATTATATTCCCCACCTCTGATTCAGATGTATTAATTCTCTTAACGTAATTAGTTCATTCCAAAACTAACTAAACTTACCAATAAATCTTATTAATTAACAGTACGTTGTTCTGATCTTGAAAATGACGTCAAAATAAAACTCTGAGCCACAACTTATTAATCAAATTAACTCCTGACTTAATTACACACACATGATCAAGTGTTAATTAACTCTAAGTCTCTGATCATGCTAGCTACAGATGATCAATACCATAAATTAGTAATAATACGAATACATGTGATGAGACTTGAAAATCTGGTACAGGTACAGGTACAGGTACTGACTACTGATCATGATGATGATGAGAAATAGGGCGGCGTCCGTAAAGAAGCTTCATTGTTATTCGACGAACAGGATTCAAAACACAACGTGATTGGGCCTTTCTGAGTGGAAGTGCTGACCTGGCATCCAGTGTGCTGCTGCACCAGTGCCCTGAAATCTTTGATGCTGGCGTTCAGGTAAGTCGTCGCCGCCGACTGTGACTGTGTACCTTTGGACCGCCTCTTTTTTGGTTTTCCAGGACCAGGACTACTCTTCGTCATTACTGGATTCATCGTCAAATTGCCATTCCCTAAATTTGCTATTTCCACCATGTTAGTGTTGTTACAACCACCAGCGACATTTGCATTTGTGCTTAAGGTTGTCTCATATGGAATAAAGGAGGTTTTGATGTTATGATCGAAATTCGTGGAGAGTAAAGTGGGTTCTGAAAACCCTTGGTAATTAAGCATGCCCACTTCATCCAATGCTTGCTCATAATTATCTTCTTCCCATACACTATACCTGTGCATTTGGTTATAATTACTACTCATGATGAATATATATATATATATATGTATATGGAATTTACTTTTTTATTGTTTAAGCTTTGGTGAAAGGTTTAGGAAGAACCTGTGTTCAGACACTCTTATATATATATATAGTAGAGACAAATAGTCGTCAGACAAAATGTCAAGTAGATGTTGCGTGCTGACTGCTGACTATCCATGTGATTTGATAAGCCCGGCGGCATGTATTATGTATATATAGATTATAGATAGATATGTGCAGCTTCCAGGAAGCAGCATAATTCATGAATCATCAACGTATATAGTTGGGGAAATAATACATACAAGCTTAATTACGTAATGACAAACGAATTATAAAAACAAAACAAAAACGATTCATCATTCTTGCATTAGTATAATAAAGGCTCAAGATTTATTTTATTATCGCTTTATAATTATTTGAGTGGCCCGTTGGAGGTATTATTAAATAGTAAAGGTAAAAGCCATTCATTATTCTATTTAATTTCTCACGGTGAATTTTTTTCAAACTAGTTGAAGAACTATCCCGTATGCTAAAACAAGTTAAGATCGTTTACAAATGCGCATGCTGAACATATACAATATTTTCTGATATATGTATTATTATAAATTTGAATATGAATTTTATACCCAGAACATAACATCCGTCCGTGATTAAAGCAAAATAAAATAGAGGGTCAAAGTGATTTTGCGGGCTTTTTCATCGTGCTATTATTGGTCGACTCGACCATTAGAGTTTAGAACTGAGAACGTACTACATGATGTAAAGTTGACAAATTTGAACCAATTGTCCACAACCTTGACTAATCACTTGAATCAGTCAAGACACTCATATTATCGTTCTTCAAAATAAAAAATGGACAGTCATATATTATCCTCATAGAAAATGACCTTTTGCATGTCTTGTGGAGCAATTCAATTGAAATAAAGTGATTTGACTGGAAATTGATGAAACTATTGACGTCATCAAATGTAAATATTCTTTTGCCCAGTCAATAAAATTAGATATTGTATTTGGTATATCTGTAGGTACACGTACAACTCTTTTAAACTAGTTCGGGCCGGGTTGATCTCCATCCATCCGGTGACCTGCAAAATGGTCATTCAGTACTCCTTAGCTTGCTTAACCTAAACTGTGACACTTGTTCTCGTTTTGGTGAAACTTAACCTATTTCTTGCAGTTCACTTAGAAAAATGACCGAATATTATAAAAAACAATATGAAAAATTAGACTAAGACCCCCTCACTTATTTTGTAATTACCGAAATTCTCTCTCATTTATTGAAAATTACCAACACAACCCCTCAAGAAGTCTATTTATAAGGTTCACAGGGGTAAAATTATAAGAATTATTAAACGCACATGAGGTGTAATTGTGAAAAATCCTTAATATGGAGGGTGTGTTGGTAATTTCAAATAAATTAAGGGGAATTTTGGTAATTACACAATATATAAGTGAGGGGTCGGTGTGTAATTTTCTCAAAAGAATATACAATAGGATGATAATTTTCAATAAGTGAGGGTCCGTGTGTAATTTTATCAAAAGAATATATAATAGGATTTAGCTATCGTTATTTCACATCTGTTTGCAAGTAAAGCGTACAAGTTAAGCAGTCAACGAAGTGGAATATTAGCATCAATAATTCGCTATTGAATTAATGTTCCAAATAGTCCCGTTTCAGAAAGGAGGCTGAATTGAGACAAGTGACCTACCTACCCGCCTACCAAACCCATTGTTCGTTTTCCAAGTTTTGACCATTCACATTCACATGGGAAACAAACCCAATTTCTCTACACATCATTGGCAACAAAATCATAGGCTGAATTGGGACTATGTTCATTGCTTGATCTAAGAATTGAAAAGTGAAGCACAACCAATTTTCTTCCATTGACTTGGCCAATTTTATGTTGACATTTTTTGGTTTACTACAATATCTCAATATCCTTTCGGGTTATTGGACTCCAATAATGACGTGACTCATAATTTAAGAATTATACAATGACCAGATCAAATCTCATTCAAATCGCTTCTTCTTTCTTAATCTAAAAGTTTTGTCACATAATGGACTTCGGTTCATTGATTGAATATAGTTTATATCAAATTCGTCGAGCCACCATCACCAGCATCAACAAGAAAACATAATAAAGTCACCCCAGTACCGTAGATCTTAGTAAATATAGAAATACTATTAGCTCAAACACTCCAAATTTCTCATTGATAATTAATATTATATATCTAAGATTTATATAAGTGGACGAGCTTCTTAAATGATCTTTACTGATCCCGCAAGAGGTTCATTTGCATAGTTACAACCCAGAATTGGGTAAATCAATATCCACTCACAACACGAACTTGTACAGAAAGAAAAGAAAAGAAAAAAAAGAACAATATACAACAAATGGCATTTACAATTAAGCACGTGAGTGGAAGAGATGACCCACGTTTTCATGATACAAAACGAAGTACATGGAGGAGGCAGAGAGACAAAAAAAGAAAAAGAAAATGGAGAAAGAAAACAAAAAACAAAATGCAAAACTGACATCAGGAACTCCTCCGCTTGGCTCTCCAAGAAGCTAATTTCTAACACACATTTCCTATTTTTATTTAATTTTTCTCTATTTCATTCTAATCTCTACTCAACAGTGATTTCCAATATAGTGGTAAGTCTGGGTTTTCTATATCTCCTAAGAAGCAAAGAAGAGCATACAACACTTACAGATGACAAAGCCATGCATGCACCAGCTACCCATGGTGGCAACTTGATTTTCAACCACGGGAAGAAAATCCCAGCTGCAACAGGGATAGCAATAACGTTATAAGCCATGGCAAACACATAATTCAATCGAATTCTTGAAAAGGTCTTTCTCGAAAGATCAATGGCAGTGATCACATCTTCTAAGCTGCTTCTCATTAGCACATAGTCAGCAGCTTCTATTGCAATGTCTGTCCCTGCCCCAATTGCCATACCTACATCTGCAGCCGCCAATGCAGGAGAATCATTAATGCCATCCCCCACCATTGCAACTACATTTCCTCCCTTTTGGAATGACCGAACAACATCAGCTTTTCCTGCAGGCATCACTTCTGCCCTAACATCTGTAATGCCCACCTGCATAGCATCAAAAATTTGCTCAAAAATTGCAAATGGGGCAAAAGTTAATAAAGCAAGACTCTTATCACAAGAAGATGTCAACCTCCTTCGCAACAGCCCAGGCTGTTCTCCTATTATCACCGGTAACCATAACAGGATTAACACCCATTTTCATGAGCCCCTCTATAACAACAGCAGCTTCTCTCTTTAGTGGATCTGCTACCCCCAAAACGCCAATTAGTTCATTATCATAGGCCACAAGTATTCCAGTCTTGGCACTTTCTTCCAACTCTACAACAAAAGTTTCCACATGGTTTGGGATAGTGATCTGATTTTCAGTCATCAACTTCCTGTTACCAACCTGTTGAATGGCCACAGCTTTAAATGAGCATAAAACGAAGTAGTTTTTTTCACTTAGAAACAAAACCTTTTCTCCTCTCTTAGTACAGATACGTATAACTAGATGTAAAATACTCACCAACATCTTTTTCCCGCCTATAAAGCACTGCACGCCTTGTCCAGGCAAAGCAGAAAAATCTGATACATCAAGAAGCCATCCAAAGGACTTAGATTGCTGCCCATGGTTTTGAGCATCCTTTGTTGAAGAGGGTTCGTCAAAGAAATGGAAATGGCGGGCATATTCAACTATTGCCTTGGCCAATGGGTGTTCACTACTGGCCTGTACCAAATGAGAGGAGTTTTAACAGTTCAAAAATCAATTCAAACTTCTAATGACATTGACCAATATAATTCCCAACAGCAGGAAAACCATAGAATGAAACACAGCTTGAATTCAATAAGGAATGAATTTTTTCACCTCTGCTGAAGCTATTAATGTAAGGAATTCACCACGATCCATGCCTGAAAAAACTTTTGCCGTGGTAACTGTGGCTTTTCCTTGGGTTAAGGTCCCAGTCTTATCAAATATGACATACTTGATCTTCTGAGCCATCTCCAATGCATCTCCTCCTTTTATAAGCACACCATTGTTAGCTCCAACCCCTGTCGCAACCATAACAGCAGTTGGGGTGGCCAACCCAAGTGCACATGGGCATGCAATCACGACAACTGATATCGCAAACATAAGGGAAAAAACAAAATAATTGCCCTTTTCTGGCAGCCACTCCTTTGGGTAGCCTCCAAGAACCCCAACAAAATACCTGCTTACAGATGGCATTACAAAGAGTTAAAATGCAACCCAGAACATTGGTTATCAATATTCTATTAATACTAGAAAAATTATCAATACAAAATTTTGCCATAGTAATCTTTACCATACGAGCAATGTCAACAATGCCAAAGTTACTACCACAGGGACAAAAATGCTTGCAATCTGTAGGTGAGAAAGGTACCCAACATAAGGCAAGTGGTAGGATTAAATTCAATGCCACGACAAACAGATAAAATACATTTGCATATTCGTTAAAAAGCTCTCGTGTGCCCGTTCAAGTTCAGTTTGCAACAACAAATTGACAATAGAACAACCCACTGCATGATAAATCAGGAAAAGGTAACACTTACAAAGTCGGCAAACTTTTGAATGGGAGCTTTAGACATCTGTGCCGTCTCAACCAGAGATATAATTTGGCTTAACACTGTGTTAGAGCCTACTTTATTGGCTTGTATGTGAAGCGAGCCATGCAGGTTTATTGTACCTCCGATAACTGATGAATTGACTTCTTTCAGAACAGGAGCTGATTCACCAGTAACCATACTCTCATTTACATAACTTGAACCCCATACAACCAAACCATCAGCAGGAACCTTTGCCCCTGGAAGTACTTTTAATATATCACCAGGCTGAATCAACAATGAATCAATTTCCCTTTCTCTTACTACTTTTCCACCTGCAACAATCAAATATACTTATTCAGGACATCTCACCACCAAAAGTTGGTTGGTTTTTCGAATGTGTCAAACATTTTCATAAACTAATTTATACTTTATGCATGGAAACAAGCAAAGTATGACAATAACTTTGCTTATACCAGGTAACACAAACCTTTGTCTTTCATAAGCAATATAGCAGTAGCAGGAGTAAGCTCCACGAGCTTTTTGATAGCGTCTGATGTCTTTCCCTTGGCAAGACTTTCCAAGTACTTACCAAAAAGTACAAATGTTATTAGCATAGCACTTGTCTCAAAGTACGTAGGAGACCAGAACCCAGTAATTGCACCATATAGTAATGCGCATACAGAGTAAAAGTATGAAGCTGAAGTTCCCAATGCAACCAGGACATCCATATTTGTCGAACCATTTCTGAGTGCTCTACCAGCTGCAACATAGAAACGCTTGCCGATAACAAATTGAACAACAGTGACCAGACCCCACTTCAGCCAATCACCCATTTGGAACGGACCGCAACGCCAAAGCAGTAAAGAGTATAACAAAGGTATGTGAGGACAGATTATTCGCATAAAAAGGACAGGAACCTGGAGCAAAAATCAGTAATCAGTAAAGGAAAACAAATCCTGATGAGATCATTAAGTTGTTTATGATGATCACGAAACTTTTGTATTCAAGTAGCCTTAAGGCATTCTGCATATTTAATATGCTGACTTCGGTTCCAGAAAATATTGAGATACCTGACCTAATCAATGTTACAAAGTTAATAAGAACAAAGCACTCAAGCAGCAAACAGCTAACTTACGCTAAGAAACAAGCTCGCAGTAAACAGCCGGAACATTTTAGAAGACTCTTCTAGATCCTTAGAAGCCATCCTAGTATAAGGGTTCTTCACAAGTAACTTTAGTTTACCATAGCTGCTACTTTCGATCTCATCAATTAATGTTCTGGAACCAAGAAGCTCGGGATCAAAATGAATTTCTAATTCTTTAGATGTCCGATCAAAATAAAATCGCCTCACACCCTTTAAGATGCAAAGAATTCCTTCTAACATCTGTACATCCACTTCACTTGCAACCCCAGTAACCGCTAAGACAACTTTGTCTTGCTCATTACTCTGTACAAATGAAGCTTCAAAACCGGCATCTTCGATTGCGTTTATTATATCATCCTTACTGATAACAGTTGGGTCATATTCAATCTCTCCTAAAGATGTGGCCAAGGCAACCACAGCCTTTTCCACACCTGGTAGCTTCTTTAGAATCCCTTCTACAGAATTTACACAAGCTGCACAAGTCATACCTCCTATTGTGAACTGACCTACTAAGGTCCCACGTGGCTTAGAATGAGATACACTTGGTTCAGGTAAAACTTCTGCATCAAATCCAGCATCTTCTATTGCATTTTTAATTTCTTGATCCTGAAACAAGAAACGGGACAACAACTTACAGTCCAATCAAGAACCATAGAGTGATCATACATGGGAGGCCAACAAAATTCTTAAATTTTACAGATTATTACAACGGAAAGAGAAAAAATAAAGAATAGCGAACAATTCAACCAGAATCTCCACCCAGTAACAAGATAAATGATATTTTAATGTTGGAACTGCAGACTATAACACCAGTTGCATATTATGTCATAAAATGAAGATAAGGAACTAGTGCAACTTCGCATTACAACTAGAAGGTACTATTTAATGCAATCTGCGATAATAACTATTTCAATAAGCTTAAAAGGTAGTTAGCATTGATCACTTAATTCAACATGACGTAGACATCAAGAGCCGGGATTGAAAATGAGATGTGAATATTACCATCTTGAAATTGATCAATTTTGGAAGTTGATCATTCAATTGGCATGAGCTAGAAAATTAAACGCAAGCAACTGATAATGGGCAGAAAACTACAGAGTTCATGGAGTATATCCACCTATAATACTTGCATTATGTATAAGCTTGTGAATTGCATCAAGCACTGTTCAGCGAAACATCTATGTCAGCCCATGGTCTTTGTTACCAAAGAGAAACTATTATTGATTTACGTTTCCTTATTCGAATGCTGCAAAATAGTATCCAAGTATCCAACTAAGAGTCCTCAGATAATTATTGTTCACATCCACACTAGGAATCTTGATTGCACAAATTTTTTAACTCCAATCCAACATTTCATGGAAACAAACACTGCCATTGGTAGCGGATCTGCTAAATCAGTTTGAATCTAGCAATTACAATGCAGCATAGGCACATCAAAAAGGGTATACAGATTCCGCACATGGAAGGTATTAGAATGAGATCAACTCAAAACCACTGCTAACACTTCCCAAGATAAAAACACATGATCCATCCAGAATCACTATCACCAAGAAAGCTAAGATGTCACTGAAACATGAAAAAACCGACTAAACATATATAGAGTCGCAACATCAACAACGCAAATTAGGATCGTAAAGTTAAAAAACCACCAACAAACGAAAAAAGAAACAATAAGATCATGATAAAAAGTAAATAACATACTTTATGAACTATCACTAGGCCATCTTCCAATTAAGCTTATCTATCAAGGTGCTGCAAATTATAATTAAAGCACATGATTGCTACAATAACATAGTCGCCACTTGGGATTGTGAACTAGGACACCGCAATCATGTATCTAGTTGCATATCCACATCATGGATTACACGGATATAAAGGAAGATGAAAAGGAGCTTGAACAGACCTTGACTAAGGCAGGATCAAATGTGACATCGGCCTTGTTCTGAAGCAAGGCTACGGAGGCTTTAACGACGCCGTTTAGGCTCATTAGAGCCGATTCCACCGAAGTCGAGCACGCCGCACAAGTCATCCCCGTCACGCTGACCTGAATTCTCCGCAAATTCCCAGAATTTTCTTCATCGTACGAGCTCAGCAACCTCTCCTCTTCGCCGGCGTCCGCCTCCGACGCTTGCGAACCTTTTCCGGTCGCCGAAGTCAATTGCAGGTCTCTCAAACTCGGCGACATCCTAAAACCCCTGGCCGCCGAACAATATACAGAGAGAGAGAGAGAGAGAGATGTATATATGTATATGTATATGTATATGTATCTGTCCGTTGAGAATTGGGGAAAAATAAAAAAATAGTTAATTGATTACATATAGATATGTTGATGTTTATTTGTAAGTATATATGTTGAGAGAGAAATAGAGGAATCTGTGGATGGTGGGTGGAGAAGGCAGAAGGGAGGGAAGGAAAATACAGCAGATTTGTAACAAAGGTGTAGGAGAGAAAATATTTTTTCGCTGTGGACAAAAGGGCACTCCCAAATATAGGAAATTACAAGCAGGTTATTTGTACTACCTGTAGAGTTGTACTGCAAGTATTTGGTAAGCAGGTGGTTGATTACTGGACGGGGGGTGTGATGTGACACAAACTTTAGGAACTAACGACATATTTCATGTCATTCATTTTGGTATTACTCATTTGTGTATATAAATAATTGGATTTACATTATATATCATCTGACGATTTACAGCCCAATTGGATGTAAATGAGCCAAAAATAGTGTCAAGCGATCGAGAATAAATATATTTTTTACAATGATGTTGATTTTGGTAATTGGGAACTCTTTGTGGGCAATTTGGAGATTATGGTGCTATATTGGTAGTAATATTTAGTATTTCATTATTTGTGTTTGACAAGCAATGATTAAGGGTTTTGTTTGATGACTAACTAAATGTTTTTTACTTTATTGCAATTAATAACAACCTTTATTGCAATTATGCTATCAAATATCGAAGATTAGAAATTTAGATTCGTGACGTGGATCTTATTTTATCTTACATGCTTTAGGCTTTGTTTGTTTGTATTTTCATTTTGCTTTTTTCATTTTCATTTTCATCTGAAAATGAAAATACACACTTTATATTATTTTTAACTGAAAATATTTTCATTTTTATTCTTATTTTTACGTTATCGAGAGATTTCAATTATTTATTTAAAATTATATTTCACATCACTCATCTCACATTTTATCTCTCATCCACCCATCACCGTACTCTCTCTCTCTTCTCTCTCATCCACCCATCACTATCCTCTCTCTCTCCTCTCTCATCAATATTCAACATCAAACCCAATATTATTCATCTAATCATTACTTTTCAATCATTTCATACATCACACTCAAAAATTTCAACCATTTTAAAAAACACAACCAAACACACCTATTTTTTTCACTTTTTTCACACGAAAATCAAAAAACACGTTCTCTCATATATTTTAGAAAATGACGGTTGAAAATAAAATAAAAACACATCCAAACAGAGCCTTAAGTTTTAAATTTACTGTGAAGCAAGAAAATCCGAAGCTTTTGGTCAGGTGGATTGTATAATTAATGATGAATTACACCCTTTTATAATACCATATAGTGTTATTCTCTTCATGATTAAACGTTAAGTCTATTCAAGCTATTCAATTATTTTCAAAATTAAGGCAAATGAATAATTTCTAGAGCAAGATCTCATTTATCTTACATATTTTCAATGCATACATTTGATTTTATATATTTGGTAAATAGATTTTTTAGTTTTATTATGATATTTTTCGAGTTGTGAATGTCTTGTTTTCGACAGCAACATGTCTTGGCTGGTAACTAAATGAATTACGTTTGATAAAACTGAGGTGCAGTCTTTTTTAGTTCACTGTAATTGCCATTTTTATAAGTTAGAACATGAATTAGGTTGGCACCCAAGATGGATATGAAAATTTATCTCTAGAGCTTTTGAATATTTCAAAAGTCCGAATTTTGAAGGGCATCAAGATTCAAGATAGAAGCTCCGACCTTTTTGATACTGGTACATTAATTGCTAAGCCATTACGTCAAAATAAAAAATTGACATTTCTTATCTATGGATTTATTACGAAGGGCATTTTTGGAAAGTCATGGAACATGAGAAATGGTAGTTTGGTGGTGGCAGACACGGCAGCCGTCGTGGGGCATTGACCCGGTTACTAATCCAACGTTATTTACCCGGAACATGGAACTTTCCCTAATTACTTAATTATATATATATATATATGACATTAATTATATATACTTATACCTTAAAATATTCCCGTGTCAGATACATCGTTATTTATATAATTGTTGGAGCTGCCTTGTACTCCATTGAAAACAATAATCCAACCATGGGATATCGATACCTCGAAATTTCGATCGAAATTTTGGATTTCCGGGGGTCTCGAAATGAAATCTCACATTCGATTCAATTTTGCGGAATATCTATCGAAATTTTCCCATATTTCCCGATATTTTCGAAATATCCCGAAATCTTGAATTTTTAATAAAAAATACTTTGTCAAATATCCACCGAAATATCCCGAAATTCTCGAAATATCCCGAAATTTCCGAAATATCCCAAAATTTCTGAAATATCCAGAAATATCGACCATACTCAAAAAATTTCAAAATTTTGTATTCTTTCCCCTACTACATGTACTATACATTTATTTTGGAAAGTGTGATCTTTATGTCAATTCTTGTGCAAATAATTCATGCACTCTCAAATCATATTTATTTTTATATTTTTCGCCACAGATTTTAATTATACTACTTAACAAAATTCACTAAACATACATTATATATACAATATTATTTATGTAAAATATACATAATTATGATATTTAAAGTTACACAAAGTTTCGTTGCAAATTTCCAAATATTTCTATAAATATCTTTGATTTCTTTAAAATCGATATCGAAATTTTGAATATTCCCGAAATTTCCATCGAAATTTCCGTAAATTTACTACCCCGATATCGATACCGATACCGAAATTTAATACCTTGAATCCAACTGTACGTTTTATTTGTTTAATTCCATGCGAAAGTGGATCAACCAAATATCAAATTCTATCTGCTTTTCAACTGTTCATGATAATAAAGACGCATTATCATTTCTTCTGGATTCGTAAAGTTTAATGATTTGATTCTTAAGCATCACTAAATTTAGCTGCTAACAAACATTTCATTTGTAATTCAATGATTCCTTTTACTTGTCTTTTGAAAAATAATAATAATAATAATAAATTACGGGTGTGCACCTTCATTTAATAAAAATAAAAAGAAAGTTAGAGCAGTGAGATATTTATTAACTTCCTCAAGAAAGAGGGTATTCAGTCAACTTATATGATCATTGAAAATATAAAAATAAATTGTTCAAAAAATATATATAAAAAAATAAACGTATTAATCTCTTCTTCAATTTGGATGTTTTACATTCTCTTTGGTTCAATGAAAGGGCTAGGGAAAGGAAACGAAAAACAACTTTCTTTTTTCACATTTTTCCTCCCCAAATGGTGAGAAAAATGTATTGTCTCAAATTAATATTAAATTTTCTCTCCAATTTTCTTTTTATTTTCATTTTTTCTAATAACCAAATAATGAAAAATGATTTTGCTTGTGTTTTCTTTTCCTTTCTCTAGCAATTTCCTTGAAACAAACAAAGTGTTAGTCTTATACGACGCCCACCTTTATTTTAATTAATCAAAAGTTTTGTTGGGAGAATGAAAAATTTATAACCATAGAACTGTTAGCAACAAAACAATTACAAAACGAAAATCTGTATCTACTATGTGTTGTGGAACTCAGAGTCATATTCCACCAAATATAGAAATAGCGAGAGAAATATTGTACTAGAAAACCACACTAGATTTAATTCCCAGGAAAGATTGGAGGCGTCACAACGGTCGCGCTTAAAACCCAACCTCCTAGACAGAATTAACTAGACGAATTTAATAGCACAATATAACACTACAACTATAACTAACAATGGCTACTTGAAGAATAGCACAAAATAAAGAACACCAAATTTAACGAGGTTCGGCTAATTTAGCCTACGTCCTCGGACCCCACCAAAATATTTCACTAAAGGACTAAAGTGAAACTATTACAAACTATAGAGGAAGAAAGAAGAAATTGCTAAAAGATTTAGACAATTTGGGATGTTTTCTAATGTAAATAGATGGTCTCTTTTTATAGTGTAAAGAGACCACTCTTTACAACCATTTTCCAATGTGGGATATTGCTCAACTTTGAAATGAGCCATTCTTCAACAAATCTCCACCTTGGTGAATTTCAAAATCTTCAATCTCCTCATCAAACGGGGTCACCAAAACCAATCTTCAAATTTTGACAATGTTGATCAAGTCCAAACAAAATTTGAACTTGATTGCAGTCACAACTTTTGTCAACATATCAGCAGGATTCTTAGTAGTATGGATCTTCTCGATTCTGACTCCACCTTCTTCAAGTATCTCTCTTATGAAGTGATACCGAACATCAATGTGCTTCGTCCTTGCATGATAAACTTGGTTCTTTGCTAAATGGATAGCACTTTGACTATCACAATGTATTTTGACAAACTTCTGTCCAATCCCCAATTCACCAAGCAACCCTTGAAGCCAAATTGCTTCCTTTACAGTCTCTGAAATTGCCATATACTCTGCTTCCGTTGTAGACAGAGCAACCGTTGATTGTAAGGTAGACTTCCAACTGACTGGAGCTTTAGCAAGAGTAAATACGTAGCCTGTAGTTGATCTACGCTTATCTAAATCACCAGCATAGTCTGAATCGCAATATCCGACTACATACTGACTATGTTCCCGCTCAAATATCAAACCAACATCAGCTGTGTCATGGATGTATCGCAAAATCCATTTCACAGCTTGCCAATGTTCCTTTCCAGGATCATGCATATACCTGCTCACAACCCCCACTGCTTGGGAAATATCAGGCCTCGTACACACCATAGCATACATCAAGCTACCAACAGCATTTGCATACGGTACTTTTGACATGTATTCCCGTTCTGCATCAGATTTCGGTGACAAAGCGGTGCTAAGCTTAAAATGAGGAGCAAGCGGAGTACTAACTGGTTTTGACTTTTCATCAATGCCAAAACGCCTCAACATCCTACTCAGATATTGTTTCTGAGTCAAACAAAGCCTCCTCAATTTTCTATCTCTGAAAATCTCCATGCCGAGAATCTTTTTCGCCTCACCTAGATCCTTCATCTCGAACTCCCTTTTCAAATGAGTCTTCAACTTCTCAATTTCTATTAGACTCGGGGAGGCAATCAACATATCATCAACATACAGAAGAAGATATATGAAGGATCCATCTTGTAGCTTGTGCAAATACACACAATGATCGTATTTGCTTCTTGTGTACCCAATTCCCATCATAAACTTGTCAAATCGCTTGTACCACTGCCTCGGAGATTGCTTCAATCCGTACAACGATTTTTGAAGTTTACAAACCAAATTTTCATTTTCAGCAACTTTGAATCCCTCTGGCTGAGTCATATAGATTTCCTCTTCCAAGTCTCCATGTAAAAATGCAGTTTTTACATCCAATTGAACTAGTTCAAAATCCAACTGTGCTACCAAAGCCAACAAAATTCTAATGGAGGAGTGTTTCACAACTGGAGAAAACACCTCATTATAATCAATGCCCTCCTTCTGAGCGTAACCTTTGGCCACCAATCTGGCTTTGTAGCGAACATCACCTTGGCTAGGAAATCCATCTTTCTTTGCAAATACCCATTTGCATCCAATTGCCTTCTTTCCCTTCGGGAGACTGGCCAGTTCCCATGTTTGATTCTTATGAAGGGACTGCATTTCTTCACTCATGGCAATCCTCCACTTATCTTTCTCTGGTCCTTTGACTGCTTCAATATAAGTGGTAGGAACATCATCAGCGGCAATTGCAGATGCACAAGCCACCATATCATCAAAGCGAGCAGGCTTTCTGATTGTCCTCTTTGGCTTGCAAGTTGCAATTGATTCAAGTTGCTGTGGAAGTTCTTGGGGTTGAACTTCCTCTTCTTCAAAATCTCCTTCTACCGTAGGAGAATGATCAAGAGTTTCTTGATCTGCTGGGACAACAAACTTTTCAAACTCCACCTGTTTGGGAGTACCATCATGCTGTTCTGCATTCACCTTTTCCAACACAGTAGATTCATCAAAGGTGACATCCCTGCTAAAGATTATTTTCTTTGTTTCTGGACACCAAAGGCGATAGCCTTTTATACCAGAGGTGATCCCCATGAACACAGCTTTCTTTGCTCTAGGATCCAACTTTGATTCCTTAACATGATAATATGCAGCGGAACCAAACACATATAAGGAATCATAATCAGCAGCAGGCTTTCCAAACCATTTCTCAAATGGTGTTTTTCCATCAATAGCAGTAGATGGTAGACGATTAACGAGATGACACGCATATGTCACAGCCTCAGCCCAAAATTCTTTACCCAACCCAGCATTGGATAACAAACACCGAACTTTCTCCAGCAAAGTCCGGTTCATGCGTTCTGCCACTCCGTTCTGTTGTGGTGTATGTCTAACCGTGAAGTGTCTGACAATGCCTTCATCCTCACAAAATTTTTGAAATGGACCACTCCTAAATTCTCCACCATTGTCTGTACGGAGACGTTTGACCTTTTTATCAGTCTGAGTTTCCACCATCTTTTTCCATTTGAGGAATACCTCAAACACTTCATCCTTCGTCTTCATCGTATACACCCAAACTCTTCGGGAAAAATCATCAACAAAGGTTACAAAATAGTGCTTCCCTCCCAAAGAACTCGTTTTTGAGGGACCCCATACATCCGAATGAACATAATCCAAGATACCCTCAGTATTATGGATTGCTGTTCCAAATTTAACCCTTGTCTGTTTCCCACGAACACAATGTTCACAAAACTCCAATTTGGAGTATTTCACTCCTTTCAACAATCCTTGATTTATGAGGAGATTCAAGGATTTTCCACCTGCATGTCCCAAGCGCATATGCCATAGCCTAACTGCTTCTGAATTCCGATCATCAACAGTAACTGCTGCTACTGCACCCACAACTGTACCACCCATGTAGTGATACGTATTGTTGTTCTTCCGAATTCCCTTCATTGCCACGAGTGCACCAGAGATGATCTTCATCACCCCATCCTTAGCTCTTACTTCAAAACCTTTCGATTCTAAAGTTCCAACGGAAATAAGGTTTTTTCTCACTTCTGGTGCATACCGAACACCCTTTAGGGTTATAATTGATCCATCGTGATTCTTTAAGCGAACTGAACCAATCCCAAGTGTAGTAAGAGGAGCTTCATTTGCTGTGAAGACAACGTCATTTTGTTCTTTGAAATCAAAGAACCAATCCAAATGTGGTGTCATATGATGACTACATGCTGAGTCCAGCATCCATACTTCAGAAGCACCGTTGGATGATGTCGCCAATGAGAAGTCCGATTCGGCATCATCACACGCGGTTACATTTGATTCCGCCACGGCCTTAGAATTGCCCTTAGTTGTTAGCTTTGGGCAATCTCTCTTCCAGTGTCCTGTTTCTCGACAGTAGGCACACTCGTCTTTGCTTAGTTTATGCCTGGACTTGGATCTCCCTTTCTTTCCTTTGTTTTTGTTTTGTGAACGACCTCTGACGAACAAAACCTCTGCATCTCCGCCTGAACTAACTTGCTTGTCCTTCTTTCTCAGTTCATAATTGTACAGGGCAGCACAAACTTCGCTAAGAGATACAGCAGCCTTCCCGTGAAGTAGAGTTGTTTCAAGAAACTCAAACTCCTCAGGAAGGGATCCCAGCAACATCAGAGCCAAATCCTCGTCTTTAAAAGTCTCATCCAAATTGATCAAATCGGTAACCAGTTGATTAAAACTGGTAATGTGACTATTCATAGTGGAACCCGAAACAAATGTGAAGCGAAAGAGCCGCTTCTTCAAATGGAGCTTATTCTGACAGCTTTTCTTCAGAAATTTCTCCTCTAGTGCCATCCACAATTTATATGCCGAGTTTTCTTTCGAAAACGCATATCTCTGCTCTCTGGATAGACACGAACGAATTGTTCCACATGCCAACCGATTCATCATACTCCAATCTTTTTCCTCTATATCATTTGGTTTCTTCTCTTCAATAGCTAAGTATAGACCTTGTTGAAAGAGTGCGTCTACAACTTCGCTTTGCCACATACCAAAATGTCCTGTGCCATCAAAAGACTCCACTGCCAATCGCGTATTCGCCACAGTGGTTCTCGCCCAAATGGACGACGACGATGCTTTTGAGGTGTCTTCCATTTTTGGTTTACAAATTATTCTTCAATAGCCCTCCAAATGCGAAAGCCAAATAGCCCGGGAAAACTTTTCTGATGTGGAAGATCAGATTAAACTGCGACCACAGAGCATACTCAGAATACCCGAGCTCTGATACCACTTGTTGTGGAACTCAGAGTCATATTCCACCAAATATAGAAATAGCGAGAGAAATATTGTACTAGAAAACCACACTAGATTTAATTCCCAGGAAAGATTGGAGGCGTCACAACGGTCGCGCTTAAAACCCAACCTCCTAGACAGAATTAACTAGACGAATTTAATAGCACAATATAACACTACAACTATAACTAACAATGGCTACTTGAAGAATAGCACAAAATAAAGAACACCAAATTTAACGAGGTTCGGCTAATTTAGCCTACGTCCTCGGACCCCACCAAAATATTTCACTAAAGGACTAAAGTGAAACTATTACAAACTATAGAGGAAGAAAGAAGAAATTGCTAAAAGATTTAGACAATTTGGGATGTTTTCTAATGTAAATAGATGGTCTCTTTTTATAGTGTAAAGAGACCACTCTTTACAACCATTTTCCAATGTGGGATATTGCTCAACTTTGAAATGAGCCATTCTTCAACACTATGATGGTTACCTTTATGTGCATCTTAACTTTTAAGTTACATGGCTTTCTAATCATATTTTTTCGGAATTGGGAGTAAGTTAATAGCCAAAATACAATTTGCTGCAAATTAATTAGTAGCAAGTCCCACACGTTAGTTAGCCAAAAAGTAAAGAATATGATAAAATGGAGAGTAGAGATTATTTGGTGGTGAATGTCAAAAAAGCAACAATCGCATTGGCCTGCGCCTAGTTGGACTTCTAGTTGGAAAAATGACTTCGTTTCCACTCGCCAAAAACTTTCCAAAAAGAAAAGCCACGAAGGCAATTTTGTGAATTGAAGCTGACAAAATTTCAAAAAGCATGGAGTTTATATCAATAAAGTTATCCAGACAGTACATGCGCAAAGACTCGGATTTTCACCAATTACTAATTTGCAATGACATTTCGATGTGGAAACCTTTATTCATAAATCATTATTAATAGTTTTAAATATAAATGTCGATATCGAAAGTAGATGAATGACAATGAGTTTATTGTTGCTTAGGTGAATAAGACCAGATTGTTGTTGCAACGTCAGTAACCTAATTACCTAACCAAATGGGATAGCTAGCCAAGTCTAAACTATTCATTTTCCTGACTCCACATCACTTTGATTTCACTGAAAGCATTAGTTCTTCCTCGGTCGTGTTTTCTCTTTTTTATTTCATTTTGGCTAAAGAAAGTTGGTGGTGAAGGAGACAATTTGTTAGTGCCTCGTGAACGTGAAAGATTGTATAGGTTATTGTTTCTTAAACCTGTACTATTGCTCATTAATTGTAATTCTTCGGAAAATTGCAAAAAAATTCCTAACATATGGACCATATACAACTACCTCTCTTGAATTTGAGTTTTGGATGATTATAAACACCTCATTTGCCATCGTACTCCGTCTAATAGATAGGTCCTTCCATTAACTTTTGTTACGGAAAATGGCAACATCACACGTTAATTTTTTTTTTAAAATCTAATTTTTCCTTTGGTTTGACTTTGTTTCGATGTTTACCATTTTTGAGATCAATCTACCCTTCCATGTGAGGAGGTAAGCGTAGTAAAATAAAAAAAAAGAACGACAGGGGGTGGTTAAATGAAACAAAATGAAAAAGAGTTGTTTTAATTAAAATATTCAAGTATTCAGTTAAATTTCATTAAATATGGTAACTACACCTTAGTATACATACTTTTTGAAAATTGAAATCGAATATCTATCTATTGGATTATAACCGATTAAATCATATTTGAACACTAATTTAGATTAAATTGTTAAATAGTTATTGTGTCACTTTTGTGAGATTTTCACACACCCCGCCCTCTTAATGTAGATAGGTGTTTGTAATTACCAAACTCAAGGGAGGTGTTTGTATGTGGCCCCTATATTGATGGTTGTAATTTTTCTCTTAATTCCTCTTTTGTGTTAGGTTATTTGCTGCTTTTTTGTTCTTTATTTTCATTTTGGCTTAAAGGAAGTTGATGGTGAAGGTGACAAATTGTTAGTGCATGGTGAATTTGCAAGATTGTACTATGTTATTGTTGCCTTTTTTTTTTTAATTATTATTATAAACACGTTATTGTTGCCTAAAGCGGTACTTCATCGCTACTTATTACACAAATTTGGACGCCATTTGACATTTACAATGTTGGGACTAAAATTAAGTTATGCACTGTAATAAAATTAAATTATCCAAATAAATTTATCTTGTATATATATCTTGACGACAATATATATATATATATATATGCACTTTTTAATACCCTAATTTACTATAACATATATTTAAATTAATATAATTTAAACACGTCATATTCTGACAACATATATATGTATTCTTAATACTCTAGTTTATTACAATATGTCAAATTAATTCCAACGTATGTTGTACTACATTAGGGTATTAAAGATACATATACAATATATTGTCTAAATATACATAAAAGATTATAAATATCTATCTGGAATAAGTAAATTTTGTGGCGATTAATTAGTTGAATTTTGTCAAATATTAATATAATGTGTTGCCATCAAATTAATTTAATTGTTGTACTAAAGATACTTTTAAATATTAAGTAATTAATATTGATGTACAGTGGGTAAATTTTAACAACAAATGTGCGATATTAGGGTTGACTTTTAATCTAAATTTCTTCTTTGCCATCCATTTTTAGTATCTTTGCCCTTGTCTTCTTCGAGCCCGTGAATAAGCCCACTTTCAGATCCTTTTAACAGTAAACCTGACTTTCCTTTTCAGGGGTTCTTAAAAATTAGATAGCTACGGCCCAAAGTCCACCAAAGGTCCAACCCAATACTCCAATTCAAATCAATTCCGATTCATCAAATTATGTCGAAACCTTGTCGAAAAGGAAAAACCCTCTTCCTGCACAAATCTTTGGCAGAAGAAGAGAAGTGAAGTGAAGCGAGGAACCCTAAGGAAAATGAGGGGAGTGACCGTGATGCTACGTCGTTTAATAAGCGGTAGAACCCCTTCCATAGCTGCACGATCTTCTTCAATGAGTGAGAACCTCATTCTGTCCTCTGTTGCCGCTGCATCCTACTCCACTCTCATTCTCGACGACTACAGGACCTGCCCACTTTTCATTTCCCCAATTGCCCCTCGCCCCTCTACAGATTTGCAATCCTTTCTCCTAAATCATTACCGCAGCTTCTCCTCCCCACCCTCCTCAGGTCCCTCTCTCTCTCTCTCTCTATATATATATACACACACACACACACACAACCATGGAGATATTTTGGATTATCGAGATGTTTTAGGGTTTTTGTTTTCTAACTATTTGTTGCTTGACGTATTAAGCAAAATATATAAAATTTATGACGCAGTTGTTGCATTTGCGCCCGGAACGAATCAAAGTGATGCATTGAGATTAATTCAATTCTTATGATATTTTACTGATGTATGGATGAGTTTTTATGTACATATTCAATTGATTAAGGATCTCAGGCTTGAATTGATACTGGAATATAATGAAACTTGGAGATTTTGGAGTGAGTTACTTAGTCCAATGCCCCTGATCCATGTTAAGTGTAGTTTCATAAAAAAAAGAAACGATTGTTGATTTGTGCTTTGCACCGGTGAAAAGTTGTGGTGAGGTTGGTTACAGAAATCCAGAAAAAGTTATAGGGTGTTAAGTGTTAACAGCTCCTGGATGCTCATTTTCTCAATGATCAAACAGTTTCTTAATTAGTAAAAAATGTTTGGAAGTTCGAAAAAGAAATGTTCGAAAACCCAACCTTTATTAAAGAATCTTAGGGTGTGTTTGGACGGAGTGATTTGAAAGCATGGATTCAAATTCATCAACAAATCCATTGAGTTTGTTTGGATGATTTCAAGTTGTAATGGATTTCAAATTCATTGGTACTCATTTTGAGCTATTTTCTCAATCAATATGGTGTATTTCAAATTACTTCATTTTGGAGTCATTTTAAATCTTTCCTCCAAATCCACTCCTCAAATCCAAACACACCCTTAGTTCGTCTTTAGTTAAATGTTGGAGTATGATTCTATTTTGAAATAAGAGGTTATATGAGCTTAGATGACCACTTGCTCAATTAGATGATTTAATTTACTTTGATATGCGTAAAAATAATGTGATTTTTAAGTTTCAAACCTTCAGTCCTGTACTTATTGTAACTTGGATTGCAGATGCGTCAAAGGTGGTGTCAATCGAGTCTGAGGAGCAGTTTAATGATTCACTTCGCAAGGTCCAAGGTATCTTTACAAAAGAGATGCGTCTTATCATATTTAGTCTTAACTTAGTGGTTTCGGCTCTTGTTATCTTACGTTTATCACATTTGATGCTTATATTTTAATTTGAATCTGGTGTAGATGAATCTTTGCCTGCAATATTCTACTTTACAGCAGTTTGGTGTGGTCCCTGTAAGTTTTGTTATGAAATGTTTCTGGCTCTATCTTACATGATATTTAACTCATGTTTGATAACAATCTTTCACTAAAATCTTCTGCAGGTAGATTGTTGTCCCCTGTAATTGCGCAGCTGAGTGAGAAATATCCCCATGTCACCACATATAAAATAGACATTGATAAGGTATAATATACATGCCGATATCATTATTTCATGTAGTTTTCATGAAGCATTTCTAGCTGCTGCTGACACCATTATTGGACTTTTTATTCTGCAGGAAGGGCTAGGAAATGCATTGAGCAAGCTAAATGTTCACTCTGTGGTAAAGCCATCATTCTTGAGTTTTAAAATTCTCAATGGAGTTAAAATTTGTCTTTTGAGTTTTACGTTGGAACTTAACGATATGAATATTTACTTGTTCATGTTGACATCGGAAGACCTACTGGAAAGATCTGTGAAAACTTTGAATTCCCAGATATTGTGATTATTACAATCCTTGAGTAGAGAATACATTCATGCAAATGAAAATATGATTATAGCGATTTTTCACATTTCTTTTCTTTAATTTGGTTTGCTGATTGATGCAGCCTACACTGCACTTCTTTCAAAATGGTAAAAAGGCGAGTGAAGTGATTGGTGCTGATGTTCAACGCTTGAAGGATACAATGGAAGCATTATACAAGTGAAAAGCAAACATGCTTATCGTTTTGCTGGAGATTACGTCCAATGATCAGGAACTCCACTCTCTGGACCAGATGTACCATATAGCCTAGCAATATCAGTTGTTATTTATTTCTGTTAGTAGGAAATATTTTTCTGTTTCTGTATTTGTTTATCTTGGTTACTTGAAATCAACTCTATTTTATTGTATTCTTTTCGATACCAGGGAGTTGCCTTTGCTTTGACGTTTGGTTTGTGAGTGTGCTTTAGCATTAATTTGCTCTCACTAACCCAATGTATGGTTCAAATATTTTCAAGCTGTCTAGAAAAATAATGGCTAGGTATTGGTACCATCCGGAGGAGCAAAAACAATTCGATTTTTTCGTCCTTTTTTTTTTTGGATGAAAATGAGTTCTGATGCTATTTTATGTGTTCCCACAAATTTTATTTTTCTTAATATTTTCTCTGTAATCAGATTGTTTTCTCTCGTGAAAATTCTTGTACTTAGTTCTGGAAAAAAAATTAATTGTTTTTCTGACTCTTTCATTATATCCTGTATATAAATATAAATATCTAATAAAACAAGTGCCAATTTTTTTTTTGTGTTTTGAGGGGGTGGGGAAAATTGTAAATGGTTCATCCTTATCAAGCAGAAAATATAGATGAATTCCCGTTTATTGATTCAGATTTCAGAGTAATAGTAGCGATCCTGTGAGCTGGGTGGATTCGGATAATCTCCACTCTTCATGTGTATATTATCTCGAGACCCGTGAATCGCCAAGAATCATCTTGGAACCCTCCGGGAGTTGCCAATAATTCTTGACCTGTATACGGCGGACCCATTTGGAAATCATGGACGGGGGACTACGATTTGGGCTCTACTGAGAGGCCCATAGTAAATCGGTTATCCGAACACAATAGTAAATGTAATGGAAAAACAATTGGATTGGGGCCACTGAATGAAAATAGCAAATTTGCTTATCCAAACAAAGCCGAACAGAATCCCCCTTCCTTGCCCCTCTTCTTCACACTTCCACCACAGTCGTCGACAGGGCAAGGGCAGCAGCAGCAGAGTTTCCATGGCATTGTCACTTGCTCAATCCACCTTATTCTCTAACCCTTCTTCTCTTTTCCTCCGAAGAACAACTCTAGCCTTTTGCCTCCACTTCTCCTCCGCCGCTCTTCCGTCGCCCAATAAGAAGTGGAGGCAACCTGTGGCCGCCTCACTTCTTGAACTTGGTGGCCTCAGGATTGCCAGAGAAGGTAAGCCTGTGTCCAATTTCTGTATCCTGCCTGTAATTTGTGATCTCACTTTTTAGATCCCTCAGAAGGAATTTTACTTCTGCAAATAACTAATCAGTGTGTTAAATAATGAGTATTTATGTATGTTTTTAGTTTGAACCAAACGAAAGATTATTTTTTGCATTTTGCTTTGGGTATATCTTCTAATGCTTCAATGAATTCTTCTTCTTTTTGTCTGGATAAGGCTATGATAATGTTATATACACAAACAATTTCTTTCCGTTGAATGATGATGGTTAGATGCATACATGTACAGAAATAGTGAAGGATGACCCAACAAACAACGTTCCCGATTCAATATTCTCAAAGCTTGGAATGCAGCTTCACAGGAGGGATCAGCATCCCCTTGGCATATTGAAGAATGCAATCTATGACTATTTTGACACCAACTATCCCAACAAATTTGACAAGTTTGACAATTTATGTCCAATAGTTTCTGTCAAAGCGGTAGGTTGTTTAAGCATGATTATATTCAAAGTTCTATCCTGCCTCTTTAATAACATGCAGCTCTTTGCATCACAATGTTCCTATTAATTTGCAATGCCTGATATTGTTCTCTTCTATAAGTTTTCATTCTTTTCACCTGTGCATCATGTTTAACAGATTTTGTGAGAAATGTCCATTGCTCATTTAAGTACAGAATACTTCGAGTGCCATCATTAAGGATTTTTGTGAAAAAAGTCTACATTTTTAGCGCCTCGATTCCATGATTATAAGTTCATTCCATACCCGCCCAGGCCGGAATAGGGTTATATACATTCTCAAGGGTTCATTCAAGCGTATCTAAATAGATATTATGTTTACATATGGATCTCTACGTCGTTCGATTCCATTTAGGATTAGGAATAGGCGTAATCAGACTTGCTTTTTCCATATCGCTCATATTGAATTGGGAAATAAAATAGGTTTGATTGGCAATTTGTTTACTATATGCACAAGGCATTCTCCAGATAATTCTGTAGCCACAATTGAAAGCCTACGACTGATACTCAGCATCAAGCCAATAGCTTGGATTTTCTAGAGAAGCTGCAAACGTCACTATATGGAACTCGTAGATGCATATGTTCTTATTCTTCAGCATATGCATCAGATAGTGCAGTTTATAATTCCTCTTTCATTACTGAAACTTGTGATTTTTTCAATCCTGTTTAATGCAGAACTTTGATGACGTATTGGTGCCTGCTGATCATGTAAGCCGGAGTTACAATGACACATATTATGTGGATTCTCAAACTGTCTTGAGGTGCCATACAAGTGCACATCAAGCTGAGTTACTTAGAGAGGGGCATACTCATTTCCTTTGCACTGGAGATGTTTACCGCAGAGATTCTATTGATTCTACTCATTACCCTGTATTCCACCAGGTTTGTCGTGGTGTATAATTATGTTGATGGCATTATTGCTGGTCTCCGTTCTTCGCTGACATATAAATCATTTTTTGAATGTCCTTCAGATGGAAGGAGTACGTGTTTTTACTCCAGCTGACTGGGAGGGATCTGGTACTGATGCTACGTCATATGCAGCTGAGGATCTAAAGAAATGTCTCGAGGGTTTGGCCCGCCATTTATTTGGTACAGTTGGATTTAAATTATATATATGTATTTCTAAAAACCAAGGAGATTTATTCACATTTTATCTTTCTGAGGAAAAATTTTGGGCACCAATTCATCTACCATTTGAAAGAGTAGTTGTTAATTCTGCTTGGCTTAAAAAAATTGATATAATGTGCCATGCTGTTGGTTCCTCGAATATGCAGTTTTATCTAGAAGGAAAATATAAGAAATAGAGGAGGAAGGTGAAAGGAAGCAGGCATGAAATAGAATCATGCAGGAACTGAAAGTGGAAACTGATTTCCCATCTTTTGGGGGCCTTAAGATTCAAATTTGGATGCACTCTATATGACAGAAAAATGAGGTCTAACAGTAGAGTCGTACACTAACCGCTAGATCTGTGATGATTTGGTCAACCTTATTTCTCAAGTTGTTATCCTAATATAGAAATACTGATAGGGTGCTTTGGTATATGTATAACCTTGACAATTGACTTTTAAAACAATTTCAGGTGGCGTGGAAATGCGTTGGATTGATACTTATTTTCCATTCACCAATCCCTCATTTGAATTGGAAATATATTTTCAGGTATCTTTGTTCTGGATTGCACATATTGAATTTTGGAGAGTTTTGTTAGTCTGTGAAGTTGTGTATTACTTGTAAGATAAATTTTTGCTACATGTTGTCCTACAAAACAAAATACTATTTAGTTATTTTTATGCAAGTACTTGTACGCGTCCTTCTTGGTAATTAATGTTGATAATGGATTCACACCTTCATTTGGGTATGGTGTAGTATACTTCCTACTGGTTTTGGTTATATTATCATCCAATTTATTATCAGCTATTGATATTGGTCTATTTGATAAACTATGAACCTTTTCTTCCCAGGAAAAATGGTTAGAAGTGTTGGGTTGTGGAGTGATGGAGCAAGAAATATTGAAGAGAAGCAGTAGGACAGACAATGTTGCTTGGGCTTTTGGGCTTGGACTGGAACGGTTAGCAATGGTTTTATTTGACATTCCAGATATCCGCCTTTTCTGGACAACAGATGAGCGGTTTACTTCACAAGTATAATTTTCTTCAACAAGATTTTTTTCCGGGGTCTTAATAAATATCCCTAATCTTCAACCCTTAATATGTTTTTTTTTCCTTAATTCTTATGTAGTTCTCCAAAGGCCAGCTTGGCATTAAGTTCAAACCATTCTCGAAGGTATGTATTTGACATTACGAAGAATATTAACATATAGAATTAGTCTTAACTCTGTTTTTATTCGTGACCTCCAACTGTAACATTTGCAGTATCCTCCATGTTACAAGGACATGAGTTTTTGGATAAGTGATGCATTTACGGAAAACAACCTCTGTGAAGTTGTTAGGGGTATTGCTGGAGATCTTGTTGAGGAGGTATGTTTCATTTTCATATTTTCATAATAAGACTGTTTCTTACAAACCCATCTTTTATGTTGTACTAGCAAAAGTACTGTCTCAAGTCTTTATATTGTTACCATGTTAAAACCGATTTCCGGCTATGTATATATGTGCGGCAGGTGAAATTGATTGACAACTTCACGAACAAGAAAGGAATGACGAGTCAGTGTTATAGGATTGCATATAGGTCAATGGAGCGATCACTTACCGACGAGGAGATTAACGATTTACAGGTAATACCATCATGAAAGAAAGAAGGGCGATTACATTTTTCTTTTTTTGTTGCTATTTTTTAGTATTTATTGTTTTAGTCTTATTGCTCGATACAGCCACTGAAAAATGTGAATTTTTCATGGTATATGTGATGGTACAGTGGAAAGTGCGAGAACAGGTTGAGGCCCAATTGAGCGTGGTTCTGAGATAAGTGTACTGCTTCTGGTTCAGCTACAGCTTGTACAGAAGACCATTATAATTTTATCATTTTGCCTGGGCATAACAGACCTAACTATACATACAAGGTAATAATGTTTCTGTAATACAATTACCCATCTTTCAGTTTCTTGTGTGGATCTTTTAGTAACTAGTTTCTATTGAGTATTTATTTACCTTCTCTTATTCTTCACAATTCTCTACGTCAGACATACGGGTGCTCAAATACAAAAAAATTATTAGTAAAGATTTTTTCTGCAACGTGATTACGTGAACATTCACTACAAAAAAACAAGACATTAAGTGACAATGTCAAAGTTGTCACTAATTGTAAATTTTTAGTGACAAGAATTTTTGTTTTGTCACAAGAATAGGTTTTACGTATTAAATAATGACAAGATTTGTATAGAGATTGTCACTCTTGGTAGTGAAAGAATTTGATGTCATTATTGATAATTAGTGACACACTTTGAGTGATAATTTAATGACAACAATTATAGTTGTTACTCTATTTTGTGTTGTTATTATACATGTTTCACTAATTATCATTGGTGACAACTGTAAAGAAACTCTCGTTACTAAAAAAAATCTTTTTATGAAAAATAAAAATTATCATCATTCATTATACATATCTAATGACAATTTTTTATATTGTCACTTTCAATTTTGTCATTAACATTACTTTTTTTTGTATTGATTGATCGAATATGATTCATAGAATTATAAAAAACAAATAAAAAATCATAGATGAACATTTATCCGTTTTTCCTGTTTTTGTGGAATTGGCACTGTAGGGGAAGGTTTGGGGGGTAAAAGATATAATAAAATATTAAATTGATTAAAAGGATTGGAGAAACACACTAGTTTCCCTTATTGCAGCATGTGATTATGTGGTTATATAAATTTTGTAAGTACAGCTAGATAGCACCCATTTAGAAACCTTGAAAGGGGATATGACGTTTCAGTGGGGATGAGCAGAGCCTAGGCGCCTATGATCTCTGCGCCCTTCCTTATAGGGTCACACAGTCAAATTGGAAAGGAAAAGATATGGGAAAGCCATCGGTCAACACAATATTGAACAATCATTCATATGTCCCGTCCCATTCACGGTGTGTCCCCCCCAACCCCAAAACTTATTGTTACAGTTATGGGTCACCCCACGGTGAGAGAGATTTTCTTCGGGCCAATCCAAGATAATTTGTTGTTGGGATTCCTCTGCTGGAAAATACGCTGTTGGATAACATTACAGTGAACTAGAAGATGTTTACCATCATACTCAACTACAAATTCGTAATTTTGGATGGCCCGACTCTAATAAATTGTCCTCTACGAACAAACCGGGGTATTTACCTTTCTTCTCCTTTTCCCCTATTAAGCTACAAATCAAAGAAATTGTTACACAATAAAGGACCTAATTCAGAACATGTAGTCCTCTAATGTATCGGAAAGATGGGAGTCCAAATGTACCAGCACCGAACCTTGTTATAATTGACTGTAGATATCCTTTGAATAATCCATTTCATAAATGACATGCAGAGGAGTGAGTAATAGTAGAAGAAGCTGTTAAAAATCCATATAGTACCAAGTGGTCAAGTTGATGAGAGACCATAAGCCAATAAGCCGTCAACTTAGAAAAAAGGATGCTAAAAAGGCTGAGCATGAAAGAGATGGATGCGATGAAATATAAAACACATAATACATATACAACTCTCTCTCTCCCTCGCCTGACCCACACCCACACCCACACCACACATAGAGAAACAGTTTATACACAGATATATATATATATATAATAAATGATTGATCTCATAAAATGGGGGCATGTCCCTCAAAACCCTCCAAAATATGGTCCCCGACTAATTTGATTCTGCAGCTTCAATTGGGATTGCTTTTATGCGCTCTCTATCAAACATGTCAATCATCGCAAAATTTGAACAATATAAAGGGGGTTTTGTGTTCAGTCAATTTTGTACTCCCCTCCAACCCTACATTTACTCGTTTTCGTCTCTATTGAGAGAATGAATTCCGTGTTTAACAGTGTGCCGACATTAAAACCCACAAAGAAATACGGTATAACTACCACTCTTTCAAATTGCAATTAAAGATGGTAAAAAAGGGGTGAAACTGCATTTAACCCGCCGTACAAGTCTGGTCTACTTTTCAATTTCAATTATAGAATTATTTTCGAATTAGTTTGACCACAAATTGTTCCCAGTGATGTTTCTTGTTTGCTTTCTCTCTCTCTCTCTCTCTCTGTCTACTGTTTCCCCCATTTCTCTGACAGTGACGAAACATATCATGTGAATACGAAGTTGTTACTCAGATATTGCTCAGTTTTTCTAGCATTATTATTATTATTAATCTAGGGTGGAGCTGTATTTGTGTTTTTCTCTATATGTTTTTTTTTTCCTTTCCGACCCAAACGGGTAATAGTATGGTTTATTGAGAGTATTGTTCCAGGTGCGTTTATCACCACATATTCATGGGGTGAGGGTGGTTTTTATCACCAATTATTCATAAAGAAATCACCCCATTGTGACTATGATGCACCGGGAGTAACAATCTCAATGTGCCATAGTATTTTCCGACTCAAACGTGTACAACGACTTTCCTTGCTTCAATTTCTGATGGAGTAGGCTGCGCTACCCTCTTTCATTTTCTGTTATATACTAGCTACCTAGCTTCCTTTTGTCTTCTTCACTAGACTAGAATAAAGTTTAAAGGTGTGACAGATATAGATATATATCATAAATTGGTAATTGATATAAACCTTTTCAATTTTTTTGAAATTTTGACCGACTTCTCATAATCACCATATATATACATATAGTATTCATCATATTTACTCCCATCTATAGAAATTGCTGTTCCTTCATCTTTTTTGGTATGTTATGACTCCATTTGCTATATGAAATTATCTTTTGAGAATTGACTTGTCACATTAAGTAATTAATTTGTACGAGAACTCTCAAGAACTAGTATTAGTAATCATTTTAATTTTATTATTACATTTAATTGATCTGTGTTAAATGGAAGTATACATAGGAATGGTGAGTATTAAAGTGGGTGTGGAGAGAGAGCATGCGGCTTAAGTAGTATCCATTGATAATGAGTGAAGAGTTGAAGACGACAATATATATACATATTATAATAATAATAATAATAATAATAATAAAGCATTGCTAAAGAACAAGAACCTTAATCAGGCAATTCAAACATTATCATATATATATATATATATATATATTCTGGAATTTATTCCTCCTTGAAAGGGGTGAGAGTCGGTGAAACCCAACCAAACATCTAATAAGTAATAATTTTATCTCTCCCCGTTTCTAATAAAAACGCCGCTTAGATGGAATACCTAGGAATGCTCCCGCAAACCCCATAACATATGCTTTCACCCTGGCCTGCAGACGCAACGCAATGGTGGAGCCCTTGCATAATTCAAGCCCAAGCCATTCCATTATTTTATTTATATTTTAATTTTATATTATTATTTTTCCTTTTGGGATGGTGAGGGTGGTCTGAAACTCGAGGCACAAAAAAAAAAGGGAGAATTCATTTACATCTTAGTATCTTACCAGAAGTTTAATTCAATTATGTTCGAATTTTAGAATTAAAAAACGTATATCATACTTCCAAATCCAATGCAGAAAAACAGAGTTATGAGATGGAAATGTATTATATGTATGGACAAGAATTGTGGAAATATTAAACGGGGGTCGAATTTTGATGATGCTTTTACACCAAAGTTATAATAATAATAATAATAATAATAATAATATTATTTCTAGAATATGGAGACTCATTTGTTGCCACGTGGCTGTTCCCCGTAGGGCTTTAAGGACACAGTATATATCACTCACATAAGGAATAAGCGACTAGGAATGGACCCACCAATCCACCACCATGTGAACTGCTCCACCGAAATTCCAGATTCAGTTTGTCGTCCTAATCCCATTCCCATGCCACACCCTACAGTACATAGTATTTAGCACCTCCTTAACGCTGAGTAAAACATGAATTCCAAGATATGGCTTATAAGTCATAACATGTAAGAATATATATTGAGGATTTCATAAATAGCGTATCATCTAATTTAATTTTGGATTAGAGGTTACTTATAGTACGCATAAGACTACCAATGAGCCTAAACAGACCCAAAGCTCACAACCCGAGCTTGAAAATAATAAATATATGACTTGTTGGATTCAATACATATATATAACGTGCAAAATTTCCTCTCAACCGGTGCAAAATTGGTGAAAATCGAGAGCTTATTGCATGTCCAATTACAAGCACTCTATGGATCACCACCTATGGTCGATACTAGAAACTTCACGCATAGGCCACTAATCAAAAACTTAAATGAGTACTATTCCATAACTAATCATCAATACAAAACCACAAATTTAAAATGGTAGGCTAATTAGGTAATAGATAACTACTATTTATACAAATTAAGTACTTAATTTATTTATTATACTCGTAATTAATATATAGTAATAGTGATATTCTTCAAGCAAGAGGAGACCTATGAGGAGCCCCTTTTCTTCTGCTGCTCAAAGAGATCATAATACCAGGGAGAAATCCCCGGCCTTTTTTCTTGGAATTCCTGCTCATTAGGCCTGATTCATCAAAATGTTCAGATTTACCCGTTTCGTAATTGGAACCTCCGTATTCAAGTGGATCCTCCAAGATGGAGTTTGGCGTAATTTGATCATCATCTGGACCGTCTACACGCAGTCCTTCGAATTGAGAGATGGGAAATTGAGATTCATCAAACCTGTACAAAATGCTTGATAAATCTTCCCCTTCATATACCATGTGATCCACCTGCAGCAGCATAGGTTGGGATTGTCTTAATTATTAATTGTACGGACATTGTACGTATAACATACAAAAAACTCCTCGAGTGTAGTAGTACAGTTTATTTTTCACGCTTTAAGTTAAAAGGCATTTAATTCAACTATTTTTATTTTTTTACCAAAGTAAGGGCAAAGGTTACTACTGACAATTAAGTAACATTACTCGTTCTGAAGCAAGCCAGCCATGTGTCGGTCAAATTTTGATCACGTGACCGTATTTCATAATGCCAATTCTGGTGACCGTATTTCATAAGATAGAAATCGTGATTCCACACTAGGGCTTATATATGTCCACAAATTGGATGCAAATCAAATGTTGTTTTCGTAATGCCATTCAAAAACTAATTATTGTCTAAAAAAATTAAGAAACATTATTTTTATATGAGCGAGATAAATATAAATAAATTACTGTGTCGATCGTATTTTATCCATAAAAAATCCCTTAATTAATTACATGGTTGGGAATATATAATTAATGCAAACTATATATTATGAGAAAAGAAATGAATAGAAGGTGGGGCGGAGGCGGACCTTGCATGAGAGGGAACAGAAGTTGAATGGGTCCTGAAGAATTCTGTCACAGGTGTAACAAGGGTTGCTAGAAGAACCCTTGCAAGATCTAGATTGCGCTCTCTGATTCAAAAATATCACTTTTGCACCATTTATTGTGTAGGGCTGGCCACCAAAATTACATTAATAATTTATTAATTAGTTGATATATATATATATATATATATGTAGGAGTATACAATTCGTACCTGAATGTAGGAACAGTCAATGAGCTTTTCCAGGTCGTCCAATCTGATAACATCTTGGTAAACATATCTCCTCACCTGTCCCATGGCCATGGTATACCAAAATTAATATTAATTGGCCAGCTGAAAATTACTCCACAAACGTATTAATGTATTAACAATAAATTTGTATTTATATATTAGGTGATTCCTAATTTTTTTTTTTAAATATACAAAATTGAGTTAATATTAATATACAATCATTAATTATCAAGCGTGTGTCCATTTTACACTAAACATGCAGATGCTCTTCTGTAGGCCTTTCCAGAAGGGTAAATTCATTAAACCAACTTTGTTTCAAATCATACAAGAGTAAAAGAGAAGAAAGTAAATAAAGTTGAAATTAAATGATGATAATGATGACAAATAAAGACAAAACAGACAAGGGTCAAACTGAGTTTGAATGAAAGCAACAGGTGAGAACTGAGAAGAAGCCTTTCCGGATAGAAATTAAAAAATGGATAATAAACAAATTAATTGAAGCTTCTAAAAATGGATATAAAAACAACCCTAAAAAGTCCTAACCAAAAGATCCAACCGACTTTTTTAAGAAATTGGAAGGAATATATACAGTTCTACAAAATTGGAAAAAGTCAATTAAAGATGTAATAAACTCAACCCCCCCACCCCCCAACCCCCAAAAAAAAAATTGATATTAATAACAAAACACTACTATTTAACCGAAATATTCAATCAAAGTTAATTGAATAGAATTAGATGTTTGCAATAGCAATTGATGAATTATTTGCTAATTATCAATTTTCTTGTAGAACTGGGATATATATATATATATAGTACTTTTGAGACCACAAAATAGCACTTGTAACATACAAAGAAACAAAAAAAAGAAGGCAGAATAGTGTTGTATAGCATCTGATGAATTAATTAACTTTCTAGGTTTTAAATTTAAATACAGCTAAAAACCTATCATCATTATGAATTTGGTGAGATTCAGACATGAGAATTGTAACTGAATTAAAATATATATATATATAATAGGAATAGGATATGATATGATAATATGATGAATGAAAAGAATTAGGTAGAAGTAATTATTTAAGTTGTAACCTGTAGTAGAGGATGAGAAGGATGGTGAGAAGCGAGACAGTGAGGGCAAAAGCTTTGGCAACAATTCAAGCAGAAAATGTTCTTATCATTCTTCCTGCTGTTTTGATGGTCCCCACAAGCTTCAAAGAATGTCTCCGCCATTAATCCTTGCAGCCATGCAGGCTTCATCACAGTCTCCTCCTCCTCCTCCTCTCCTCCTCCCGCCGCCGCCGCCTCTCTCATCATGCTGCTGCACATCAATTCTCTTTCTATTTATCTATCACAATTCTCTCTCTCTCTCTCTCTCTCTCTGAGCATAAAGTAGGAATGCCTCGGTATATGATATTGGCTAATTATATACTAGTACGTGTATGTGTACAAGGGGTTATTTAGCTGCGGCCTTGTGTTTTTATTTGCCCTACACTTGGGATAATATTATAACCATATATATACATATACATATATATATATATATATATACTGCTATTAATAGTACCAATATATTCTTAAGTACTACTTAATCATAAGTATCTCCTTATGCATACAAGTACTTAATCACTTTTGATGAGAGTTCTGTAGAAACACCTTTTACAAATACGAAAAAGTTGTGAATTTCACATTTTTAGTACAAAGTGATATTATTTCTGCAAAGTTCTCAAGTATTTTCCCAGAGCATGAAAAAGAAATGTTAGAACTATTTCCTGCCCAAAGTTTAGGCTTTGTTTGTTTATGATTTTGAGTTTCAATCTTGAAAATTTTTGGGGACCGCGTATTATGAATATTAGTATGAATTTGATGTGATATGTAGATGTGTTTGTTTATGTTTTTAGAATATGGTTGAAATTTGAAAAATGTATTTAATCAATAATAATTAATTGATGTGTGACGGGTTGATTGATTTTATTTTTTTTGAGAGAAACGGTAGATTATATTCAAACAACCAAATCGGATACAAGAGTTTCTAAAATGAGAGGCGGGATTCCAAGAACACCCTCTTGGAACTCCGAAGCCGAACACGCTAAACAATGCGCCGCAACATTACCACTTCTTTTCACGAACGAAAAAAGACAAGAATGAAAACGAGAAACAAACGATCTAATATCATCTAAAATCGGACCAAAAGGGGCTAAAGAAGACTCTGGACATTGGAGAGCCTTAATAACCGACAAACAATCTCCTTCAAAAATAACATCGGGCCACCCTCTACGAATCGCCAACTCCAACGCTTCCCGAGCAGCTAGGACTTCCGCATGTTCCGGCGATGAAAGGAACTCAAACTTTCTATTACACCAACCAACACAGTCTCCCGAGCTGTTTCTAGCTAGAACCCCCACTCCCAATGCTCCTTCCGATTGAAAAACCGCCCCATCAAAGTTAATTTTAATGAAACCCAAATCCGGCGCCAACCAATGATCACGAAGAGGGGCTGAAGGAGCCGGCCTATCGACTTCAGCAGCCGCACGAAACACTCTAAAAAAAGATGATACTTGTTGAAGGAGAACATCCGGTTGGTAAGTTTGGCGTTCCATCAAAGTTTTGTTTCGATTATGCCAAAGGAACCAACAAATAACAAGAGCACGTTCAAACTCTTCATGCTCCAGATTTTCTGCCAAGTTTCAAAACCAAAGCTCCACACTAACCTGATCAACCGAAATCACACGCCAAGGCAAATTGGACATACACCATATTACTCTTGCATACGGACAAAGAAAAATGCAATGATAAAGTGATTCTCCCTCAACCTCACATAAGGGACAATTACCTCCCGTGACTACCTTCCTCCTAATAAGCTCAAGACCTGTGGGTAAAGCTTGATTACATGCTTTCCAAGAAAATAACTTAACCTTAGGTGGCACACGAGCTCTCCAAATGAAATTCCACTTTGAAGATGGCTGCGCAAAACCAGTAGAAGAAGTCGAAGGTTGATTGATTAAAAAGTATGAAAGAGAAAGAGAAAAGTAGTGTAAAGTAACTGAATATCGATTGATGATTGTGTGAATTGATGGATGTGGTGATTAATAGGTAGTTATATTGAAAAATGATAAAGTGAATTTGAAAGATGATAAATTTGGTTGAAAATATTTTGAAGTGTGAATTTTTAGAATTTGATGATCCAAAATACTGAAAATGAGATTTGAAAACATAAACAAACAAGGCCTTAGTCATATATATACTCGTAAATGGTTAGAGACAAAGCAGGGAAATTAGAAAATAGTAAATTAGATTATAGAATGATATATATATATATATGTCGTGTTTTAGGGCAAGAAGCTATGATGCACGAATACTCCAAAAAATCATTCTATGCAGTGTCGGATACTCTCCGTATTCGTGTCCAACTATTGAGAAAAAAGAAAAAATACACATGAACACTCGTGTCTTAGCCTTGTCTGTGTATTAACTTAAAAAAAATTCACGTATTTGTGTCCTGTATCGTGTTCATAAATGTGTTCCGTATTTGTGTTGCGCATCATAGGCAAGAAGTGAGGCCACACTTGGTGCATACTGTTATGGTGAGGGGGTACATATCCCTCTGACCACTTATTCCCACCCCGTAACCTCCCCCCCAGGCTCATACATGCGTCTAGCGGCGAAGCTCGAGCGCACAACCATTTCCACAACTCACGGGAATGGAGGTTGGAAGAAGTCAAACGACCCGTAACACTCAAAATAGGTGGAAATGATCTCCAATCACCAAAAAAACTGCCCACGTGCTTAAAGAGGGGAGGGGAGGGGTGGGGTGGGTGGCACTATGGTTATACGTAGCCATTGATATACACAATGGTAAAATATATATGCAATTCTACACATTTATGGCATATTATTTGTATTATCTCTCAAAAACGAGATCAATTATCAATAAATAAGTTTCTCCTTTTCTCATTCAAATTCATTTACTTATAATATTATCATGTGTATTTATAGCATCATCGGGTTTATAAATTCATAATTTCTTAGTACAAAATTTCTACCCACATCATGCATATTTACATTGTATGTATAATTGTGTTCCCTAGAGATTCCTATGGTTTGGAATTTTGACATAGATAGAGTATTATCAAGCGAACATAAACTATCACAACTCAGCTGGTTAAGTAACCTTAAGACACATATGTGTAGTGCTATGTAAAACAACCTAGCAACTCAAAATCAATTTAATTTTAATTATCAAAAAAGAAAAACAAATTTTTTTTTAGGGTCAATCTCCTTCTCCATATAAGACATAATCAAGTGGTGGCGGTCAAAATGAATTATAAAACATCATACCAAAGGGGAAAATGCTCTATAATGTGTACAATTCCCTATTATTATCTCAATCAATATGGAATTGTCTGTACTAATTAGGAACCGAGCATATATCCCTATTATTAACAATGCAGCTAACCTACTTGACTTGTACAAGAAAAAACCAACACTGACAGATTTAGCTTAATTTCTTATGTATAAGCTGAGAGCTTGACAGCTTAAACTCACAAAAAAATAAGAAAAACCTATAAACAAATTAAAAACTTGAATATACAAAATATACTCACAGCTATCTCGATAAGAGGACACAAAAGGAAGACAAATTGTCCTTAATATAATACTTTATAGTATAAGCGCATTGAACAACTAAATAAATACTGTATAATATGATGTATTGATAAACTCAAAACGCCGAATTGTCGTTTAATTTGGGGACCTGTGTCTGTGTCACCTAAAAAAAAGAAAAGAAAAACCTCCAATGATGCACTTGTCGTTTGCTGCGTATTTGCCCATAAACTCTTTCTTCTTTGGCCCAACTTAAAGTAATTCTTTTGTACAAGCCCGTTTGTTTTATATTTTGGGCCCATTTCCTATTTATTATCTGCAGAAGGGTGGAAAGAGAAAGGAAGTTGTTGACAGTGACACGGCCCCTAAGAATAATTAGCCCAATAAACATCTGTAGTAGTAGTCTTTCAAATTGGAAAATAACCCCAAAACTAGATGGGCCACATATCAAGCCCAATGATTTTATCTATACTATTACTAACTTTTGGTGAAATTTTGACAAGTGTCTCAATTTTTTTTTTAATATTTTATTTTCTTTTTCCTGAGGCTATATAAGTTCCAAAATATACCACAAATCTTCTCACACATTATATCTCTCTCCCAATTCCTATAAAAAAATATATACGTATATATTTCTCTCCTAATATCTCCTTATTTCTCTTATATTCCTTCTCATCTCCTTATACACTTTTTTTTTTCTTTCCTTTCATTTTTGTCTCTTTATTAACTTCCTATATCTTTATCTCTCTATTTTTTTTTCTTTAATCACATCAAATTTATTTCCACCTTATTTTTCTTCTATTTTTTATCTTATTTCTCCCATCTTGTATTTAAAATTTTAGAATTTTGCTCAAAAAAATACATATCAATTTTAATTTTTTTGCACACGGAGAGCGTGCCTTTACTGACTAATAATATATTTATATGAAGTTCCTGAGGCTTTGTGGTGTAGAAAAGTTCGTAAACTTGATAATCTGGTTTGGTATAATCACATGAGATTATGCTTTATTTTGTAAGTTGTTATTTATTATAAAGTGTACATTGATTATATGTAAACAATAATCCACTCCTTTCTTAAATGCGATCAAATTTAGTTTGGTACTTGAATTTTGGCATAAACTTTATGTCACCTAATCATCTGTTCCCTTTTGTTGATATGGGGGTGTCTAAAATTTAGGATTCATGTGATGAATTAAATAATATCCGAACATAATAGGGCTATAAAGTTTGCAAATAATTTTGTCTAGAACTTACTGTTTTACATAATTTAAAGAAATTTATTGTTGTTCATTTTGTTATTCGTGTTTTACTGGTCCATGTTTTTAAACAACTGATCATTTATTATCTTGTCTTATTAATTCTAACTACGACTAACCAAAAGGTGGAAAGAAAAGCACAAAAGTAAGGTCAGCGTGTATGCTTTCTAATTACTTATTCGCAAGTAAAACTACAAACTTTATTAAAAATAAAATAAAAATAGAACTGTAATATATTTGTCGGTGGTAGTTTGATGAAAATGAAGGCATACATAATCTCACATCCATGATCTCAGTTTGTGTCCGACATTAATTGAATATTTGAATCTAATTTATAACCAAATAAAATAAAACCTCGATGAGTTCCCAATATATACAAAAGGGCGTGGCGTTAATTAGCCTGGCCTTAAAATGTTGTCACAATAATGACGTAATAATAAGGATAAAACCCTTTTAAGCAAAAGTGTAATTATTAATTGAACAATTATATACTTTTTATCTTAATATTAACTGCCGGGTGATTGCAAATCCTCACACCAAAAAGAATCATTGGGGAAATGGTGGAGGAGTTTCTTCAGGCTCCACTGTGTTTTCGGAAATGAATTTTGAGTTTTTTTTGGGGAATGTGTATTACAGAAATTCGTGTGAAAATGTTGACTTAATTTGTTTGTTTTGATGTATTTTTAGAATTTGATTGAAAGTAGTGTAGATGTGATATAAAGTTGATTTTTATTAGGATTTTGATATATGAAATGATTGAGTTGGTTATGAATGCGATGATGATGGGGGAAAAGATATTAAAATAATATCTTTTTTAATAATGTTATGAGTTGGTAATAAAGGAATATGTATATATGTGTGTATATATATATATATACATATACACACACATAATATCATATATAGAGCTATTATCACTAATCATCTCCCATGTCAAGCAAAAGTGTCACTTTAGTCCCTCTTGTGAAAAAATTATCACTTTCATCCCTCATGTCCATAATTTGTACCTAGATGGTCCTTTTTTCGACATTCCGACCAGATTTTCCGGCTTCCCACGCGAAAATAGGGCTATTCACGCATATATCATGCGCGTCTTCACGAGAAAATTTATAACTAATTGTAGAAAACTCGGATTCTTGAACCGTTTTCTTCTCATGAAACTAGACACATAGGGCTATCTACGCATATATTGCACATAATCAGGAGATGTCTAGAACAAAACAGTTTTGTATTAAAAAATTAGCTAAAAATCCGTATGCTGTGCAGATAGTTGTGCGCGTCTTCACGAGAAAATTCATAACTTATTGTAGAAAGCTCGAATTTATGAACCGTTTTCTTCCCATGAAACTAGACACATAGGGATATCCATGCATATATTGAACATAATCAGGAGACGTCTATAACAAAGCAGTTTTGTATTAAAAAATTAGCTAAAAAATTGAATCAGCATCATTTTCGACAGATTTTTAGCTAATTTTTTAATACAAAACTGCTTTGTTCTAAACGTCTCCTGATTATATGCGATATATGCGTGGATAGCCTTATGTGTCTAGTTTCATGGGAAGAAAACGGTTCATGAATTCGAGCTTTCTACAGTGAGTTATGAATTTTCTCGTGAAGACGCGCATGATATATGCGTGGATAACCCTATTTTCGCGTGGGAAGCCGAAAAATCTGGTCGGATTTTCAAAAAAAGGACCATCTGGGTACAAATTATGGACATGAGGGATGAAAGTGATAATTTTTTCACAAAAGAGGCTAAAGTGACACTTTTGCATGACATGGGGGATGATTAGCGTTAATAACTCTAATATATATTATACAAATAGAATGAAAAGACAAAAAAAAAAGAGACAGTCAGACAGTGGGGGGCATTCATGGGTTGGGGCGGGGGCGGGCATGGGTTTGGGGGATGGGGGGCCCTTCATTTTTAGTTTTTTTTTGTCACCTGTTCATTTTTTTTTAGCTTTAGATTTTTATCCTTTTTCCATTTCGTGTTTTCTTTTCAGTTTTATATTTTAAAAGTTCAAGAAAATTGAATCTTACTCGTCTATAATTATAATAGTTAGTGTAATTATACGGTTCGTATTGGACAAATATAAAAATAGAATGTGATCCATATATGCAATATTTTATCAAATGTGTAAATATGATTGGAGCATAAATAGTTCTATATTTCTTTTTCCATTTACATATAATATTTTATTTCCAATTTGATTGAGGCAAATTTATTTCCATCTTCTTATAATGAGATACTATGATGTTACAAAAAATCTTTGCTCGAGCTCGAGCCGAGAAATTTGGTGAGACTCGGCTCGAGCTCGGCTTGTGAGCAACCCTATTAAATATCACGTTAGTACCAAAATGAAATAATCGAGATTCAGTCAGTATTTATTTGAATATTAAGAAGCTAAAAAAGTATAATTTAAAATCCAATAAACAGCAAACGAACTTATTAAAATGAAATTATAAATCACACAATATTGTATATACTTTTGGTAAAAGCATGGTCAATTAAGTCTCAATTCAAGTATACATATTATTAAATATATATGAAATATTAAATATTAAATCACACAATATTTTTTTTTCAAATTATATATTATTAAATATTATTTAATAATAATAATTGAAATATTTGAAAAATTGAATAAGAATTTTTATTATATAAAATATGAAAAAGTAAGAAAAATAATTAGTTGGATAGTGGGATAGTGAGATTAATGATAAAATATTGTGAAAAGATTGGTTGTTATATAGGGAAATGTGTAGTGTATTTAAAATTTGATCATTTTTTGTTGAATTTGACTTGGACTGTTTATTTTCATTTTTTGATAATTCAAAAAATAAAAATATTTCCTAAATACACAATCATACATAGCCTCATTGTACGTGAATACTGGCTTATTATATTTCCTTTTTCCCATAAAAAGCATAAACAATAATAATAAAAAAAAAAGAAAAAAAGAAAGGGTGATAATTGGTTTTGGCGAGAGTAAAATCAATTAAATGCTGGCTAGCCGCACGGGGGACATGAAAGATAGATACCAACTCCCATCCTGTGCCCATGATATTGATCTGGTCTTCAAAAGGTCGAAAAGTAAATAAAAATTTATTAACAGAAGCAAAAAGACAGAGGTGATGCACCATTATTGTCACTCGCTACTTAATTTTACATGCAAATTAGATTTTATTTATGAATAGAATTTGGCTCCTTATTGTTCTTCGCTTTTTTTTTTTGGTTTCTTACAATTGCGCTAACCCTTTTGGCTAGATTAATGCTGCTCGAGTCGGGAACATCCACAGAAAGTGTGGAGCTAATTCTCTCAAAGAATTTTTTTTCCATACACAGGACTCAAAACTCGAGATTTCTGATTAAGAGAACTTAGGCATATACCGCCTCAGCCAACTCTCTTTGGTCTTATTGTTCTTCATACCTTGCTTACACATTACTCTTGAAATTGATCAGGAAGGCTTTCTTTTTGTCTTTTTTTGGTTGCTTGCTTATTTTCTATCAAGTTCAAATGTCCTTTTCAGCCCAAAGGATAGATATTCTTTTACTTAGTTGTACCAGAAAAGAGAAAATAAAAGGAAAAGAAGACGATATTGATCAATGAATTACGTAGCCCAAGTTTGTTGTTGAGTTGGTGCTTGCTTGGTGTTGCTACCTGACACCAATTTATACTTTTCGTATTTAATAATATTCCTAACGTGGATGATTATTATTATTATTTGTGTCCGTTACCCGATTTGAAAGTTCGGGTCCGAGTCAACAACAGACACGCTTTTATGAGATGGGTCGGGTCCGGATGAGATAGATTGTATATGGCAGCATTGGGTAGTTTGGCGTGGGCTTGGGTATGCATTACAGGCCAACCCGAACCATTAATTGAAGCTTAGTATTTTTATGACATCTTCTAAGCAACACAAGTTTAGAAACTATGTGCGGGTTTGTGCCTACCCAGAGACATTCCAAATATTGATAAGGGCACTCCATTTTCATTTTTAGTTCATCACATGGATAAAAATAACCCTATTACATGTAATTCTTATCATTTTATTTGATAAATTGGTTTTATAGCATGGCAATAGATTTCTAATTATAATATAAAAGTATGTATTGACTAATTCGATAGTTCATACTTTTAAAAGTTAAGTAACAGATAACGATTATAGATAAGAAAAGAAATAGATTTGACCACAATTCTTTAAATTATTTGAATTCAAAATAGAAACAAGTCTTATTCATATTAATATCAAGTAAAGATTGACAATTATGTTCGATTAAATTTAACAAAATTGAAATGCTATTGTTCTTGTTGGTACACTCATTCTTTTAAGTGTACTATCACTTTAAAATTATTTTTGCTAGTTTTTGAGCATTTTATGCTGAATTAACTACCAATACTGATTATAGATTAAAGGAGCAACATATTATTTTAGCACGTTGTATAAAATTATATTGAGTAAATATAAAAAGCTGACGTTCGTAATGTTCGTAACCTCATTTTGTGTTCAAAATACATTAGGTAAAAAGTAGAAATAAAGAAAACTATCATCGAGAAAGAGCAAAATTTGTTTAGTATTATTATGCAAAAAAATTATTGAACTAAAAATTATTCAGATGGGATATTTAAAAAATTATGCAACATTAAAATTGATAAGAATTCTATTATATTGAGGGCATTATTGTTAACTTATTTCCTTTGAAAATGATGTGAAGTGCATTTATCAAATAGTGGAGTGCCAATATAAATTTTTTATTAAAATAATTTCGAAATAAAATAATAAAAAGGAGCAGGTCGGTCCATGATTAAAAAGGCATAACCACTCGCGTCCAATCCAAATATCATTGTTTGGTAAGTTTTGATGCATGATTATGATTCCCTCCCTTAATTATTCTTCAATTATATTACTAAACCTCCAACCGACGGTATTATTATAAGATAATCCTTGAGGACTATTTTCGTCATTCTACTTCTATACACGGATTCTTGACCGATTCGTTCTTGTCTTCCTCGATACTGTTTTCTCAAATTAACCACCAAACTGAAACAACAATCCCCTCTCCCTCTCTCTCTCTCGCTCTCTCTCTCTCTCTCTCAGTACAATATATATATATATATATATATATATATAGTCAATCTTACCTATAGATCTGGCAGGAGAAGATCTAGTGAGACACCACACAAGAATTGACAGGCAATGAGGGAACCGGGGTCCGATAACAATGCGCCGTCGCCTCCGCCGCAAGAGCTGCTCGAGAGGCTCAAAGATTACGGCCAAGAAGACGCTTTTGCCCTCTGGGACGAGCTCTCCCCTGAAGAACGCGACCTCCTCGTCAAGGATATCCAGGTATATATGTTGTTGATTTCTCCTCCTCACTCTATTTATTGTAGCTCTAATTTAATGCCACTCTAAGATTTGCGTTTCTTGGCCTCAGTTTTCCTATCTGGTTCTTTTTGGAAGTCGATATAGACACTGTTTCTTTCTTTGGTTAAGATTATGACCTTGTTTCGTGGTTTGATTATTGTTTGATGATGATCGTTAGTTCCAAGAATATTTGTTAATTAGAAATACAAGTTCAACCTTTTCTACAGTTACCTGTGGTAAGCATGTTACTGTTATTTTCTTAGACTAATTATTTATATGATTTGAGTGCATTTGTCATTTTCTGAATTCTAGCGTTTATTGCAACTTATTACAGAGCCTAGATCTTCCAAGAGTAGATCGGATTATAAGATGCTCGTTTCGATCTCAAGGTTCTTCTGTCACCGTCCTGTCCCTTTGCACTTTATATTTGCAATAGAAAATCCTTTTTTCATATTAAACTAACAAAATTTACTCCGATTGTTTTAGGGCTTCCGGCAGCCGCAATAGAACCAGTTCCGGAGAGCAATGTGTCGACAGTGGAGAAGCGGACAATGGAAGAAAGAGAAAGGTGGTGGAAGATGGGATTAAAGGCCATTTCAGATGGAAAGTTGGGTGTGATACTCTTATCCGGTGGGCAGGTAAAGTTAATCATTGACCATTTCATCCATTATGGTGATCAAATTTGCTGTTACGTCTAGATGATGCGTCAAAAAGCTTCATTAGGAAAATATATGTTCAAATACCTTTCTTATGTGCTGGCTGGAACTGTGGTTATTTTTGTGAAAGAGTTTGGTAAAATGTCACATTTGTGTTAAGTGCATTATTGACAATCTGATGATGGAATTTATGACTTTCGGGTATAAAGTAAAGTTTGCTTTAAGTGCCTTTGTGAATAGTGAATCTTGTAACAATCAACTTCATGGGAAATGTAATTAAGTTTTTTTCTTTAGTTTTGAACGGATTTGACCTCAAGACCCTGGAAAGCGAGTATGAAAAAAGATCTAATTCAGAATAATGTCAGAGGGGAGCATATGGACCCAGCAATAGAACATACCTGAATTTGTTCCACGATGATTGGCACTTTGCTATGCACTGTAGTGGCTGCACACTAATTTCTCTGAGTATGAAATATGATTTGTATCTTAGGTTGGAATACATCGTATGCATCTATCAGTTGTATGCTGCACTCTGTTGGGCACATGCAGACAGACTATGCAAGCTCATGGCTCACAAATATAGTATAGGGTTCTTTGTTTTGGGAAGTCACCTACCAGGATGTGACCTGCTTAAGTTGTGTAATATGTCTCTTGTGATTTTTGAATCTTCTGAATGCAGGGAACTCGCCTCGGAAGTTCGGATCCAAAAGGCTGTTTCAGTAAGTGAAATAAATGTTTGCTTGATTAGACAAAGTGTACTGAAATTAGAACTTGATGGTGGAATATTCATTTGTATGTATCCTGGAAAGTTCTTCATATAATACCTTCATTTCATTTTTATGTTCCTTGCCTTCTTACCAAAATAAAAGGAAAGAGAAAAGAAATACAGGAGATACAATATTTTCTTCTTTATAAAAAATTGGAGACATTGTTACTTTCTTTAAAACATGCTTTTGTAAGAACAAATTGAAGATTCAATTTTTAAATACTTTGACAATTTTTTAATAACATAAGAGAGCATCTGATAGATGTATTCTGTTTTAACACAAAATTCTTGTTTTTGCAAATGTACGTTGTTTGATCCTTGAGTTTTTTCATCCTGAGTTCAGACATTGGTCTTCCATCTGGAAAATCACTTTTCCAACTTCAAGCTGAACGAATTTTGTGTCTTCAAAGATTAGCAGCTCAATCTGTAAACGAGGGTGAGTTTCATATTCTATATGGTGGACCATCCACATTCATTTGACCTGCACACTGATCACTCTGGTACGTGCAGGTTCTGCAAGTACTACGCCTATACATTGGTACATAATGACTAGTCCTTTTACTGATGAACCCACCCGCAAATTTTTTGAGAGCCGTAAATATTTTGGCCTTGAAGCAGATCAAGTAAAAACTTTTTGAATTTTTAGTTTCAATTTCATGATGATATCTTTTAAACATCTTTGGCTCATAGTGAATGACTAAATTGAAAACAGGTCACCTTCTTCCAGCAGGGCACAATTCCTTGTGTGTCAAGAGATGGTAGATTTATAATGGAAACTCCATATAGAGTAGGTTTCTTTTTTATGGTTACTTTAATTAATGTGGGTTATCACATGCATATCTACAGCTTATTAACTTGATAACTGTATTTTGATACACCGGCACGGGGCTTTTTGGTATTGAAAATGTAAATACTTTGATGAATGGTATTTTCTCTTTGATAAAGATGCCTTTGCGAAGATACAATTAAATTGATTATTATCTTTTTTTATTCTTGCGATTTCTGATTGTAAAAGTTGTATTTTAGCTTATGTTTCTGTCTAAAAGGTTTCAAGTGACATAGTAGCAATGGTTTTATTTTATGTTTTTACCTATGCTTGTTAATATTTTTCGGATTACATCTGCAGTTTATCAGTTATATAGTAATAAGTATCTAATTTTCTAAAACCAGGTAGCAAAGTCTCCTGATGGAAATGGAGGAGTTTATTCAGGTATACCAACTTAAGATGAATTGGGTACTCTTGTGTTTCTTTTTGTCACCCTCATTAAGTTAAGTAATATTATTATTATGTGATTTAATCGGAAAAGTTATTTATTGCAGCTCTCAAATCTTCGAGGTTGTTGGAAGATATGGCTATGAGAGGCATAAAATATTTGGACTGTTATGGAGTTGACAATGCTTTGGTTATTTTTTAACTTTCTTATTCTCCTTCATTTTCAGGGTTGAATTTTTATTGCGAAATATTCTATCCATAGCTAACATATGATTGTTCTGCAAACAGGTCCGTGTTGCAGATCCAACTTTCTTGGGTTATTTCATTGATACGGGTGCAGCTGCTGCTGCAAAAGTTGTCCGGAAGGTGAGCCGGTTTTAACATTGTCAGATTAACATAACCTAATTGTATTTGCTATGGTAGGAGTTTACATCAATGTTTACTGGTTCCATCTTAATTGACTGGGGTGTAGGCGTACCCACAAGAGAAGGTTGGTGTATTTGTTCGACGTGGGAAAGGTGGACCCGTCTCTGTTGTTGAGTACAGTGAATTGGACCCATCACTGGCCAGTGCAATTAATCAGGAAACTGGTCGCCTTCGCTTTTGTTGGAGTAATGTATTGTCCTTTCCTAATGCTCCTTTCGTATCATCCAACTTCATTTCTTCTTTCTTTTGAATTTTGAACTAGGCCTTCATGTTTGGGGTATGAAGAGATGTCTCTGGTAAACATAGTCCTTATACTTTAAGCCCTCTCTTGAAATGCAACCCAATTTTTAATTAGAATTCTCAATTAGTTTGTTTGCTACATTGCATGAAATATTTCTATAAAGCTTTTTATAGATGAACAAGTTTGAGTAATTGAGTCTCAATCTCTTTGTGTTAGTATTACTAATTGTTTTCAGGATTTTAAATTAGTAACTAAATCATAACCCACAGTTCTTTTATATTTGTCTATGGAGTTTTCAAGTGTCTTAACACTTGCATTTTTATCCTTTCCTACTTGTACATGGCCACTACTGATATTATCTTGTTTGGCAGTCCAATTACATTTTGAAAGGATAAAGTGGAGCACCTTTAGAAAAGTGAAATTGCCAATAGCAACCACCTTGCCAATAGATCCTACCCCTTTAAGATTAGTTACATGCTGTACTTGAGGATTTGATGGATCTTATGAGTTCATGCATGCTATACATAACGGAAAGAAGGAATAGAATCAAAATGATAAAATTAACAACCAGAAATACTGGAAATGTTTTCATTACAGAAATTTTTAGCTGTATTACGGCATAATCAGGACAGTTCCTATAAATTGAAAATTCCAAATGTAAATTTGTTGGTGACTGGAAGAATTAAAAGTTGTAAGCATTGAATTAAAGTACCTATAAAATATTAGTCACCTGCTATTTGTTGTCTGGTAACTGTATGCAGAATATATTTGTGTTTTAGTCTTTTATCAGTTGGCTGATGATTTAGTCTAAAATGGAAAGAATCGCATCAAGTATCCGATTGCTTTAGTTTCAGGGTGTGTGAATCTCTTCTTACAGACATATTTGAATAAGCTTTTGGTTGACATTTAAACCAATTGAAGTGGACATTTTCTCTTGTGCCATTAAAATTCTTTTTTGTCTGATAATCAAATGAAACAGTACTTTTTACATGTATTTCTTTCATACTTATTTTTCCTTTTCTAAGTTGGCTTCCTCATTTCAGGTTTGCCTACATATGTTTACTTTGGATTTTCTGAACCAAGTAGCTAATGGTCTTGAGAAAGACAGCATGTGAGTAGTGTGAGCTCTTTCTGTCTCTCTGTCTCCATCTCTCCCTGTGTATCTACAGAACCTAGACCCCTAACTGATTATGCTGTCAATATCACCTTCACATTGTATCTGTCTGGACTTTTAAAATTACTGTTGCGCTCTTTTGAACTAGAAGTGCTTAGATCCATTCTAGATTGAGATATCAATATTCTTTTTGGAAGACATATAAGCTATATTTATATTACTTGTGATTTTAAAATTTTCGCTTCTTGCCTTAATTCCTGTTTTTAACCTTAATGCAACTTCTCTTGCTAGAAAATTGAACGATTTTCTTCGCCTTTTCTAGTTTGATATGGTTGCACCAGTAAATGCGAAAATGGGTATACTTAATAGTTAAAGTTTGTATTTGGATGAGAAGCACATGAGTAGGGTTGCTGTTAAACTCCTATTGCTAGTGCCATATCATTGGGAATATCCGTCAGGTTTTTGTAATCTGTTTGCAGATATCATCTAGCAGAAAAGAATATCCCTTCAATTCATGGACACACACTGGGATACAAACTTGAGCAATTTATATTTGATGCATTTCCTTATGCACCTTCCACAGCACTTTTTGAGGTACATTTTTAACTTTTTGCAACAAATTTCAATAATGTTTTTTTCGCTCAAAAAACACGAATTGCAATGGAGGAATGAATTGATACACTTTATTTGGATTTAATTTTTGGCACATTTTTTGTTATTGGCATAGGTGTTGCGTGAAGAAGAATTTGCACCGGTGAAAAATGCAAATGGATCAAATTTTGATACTCCAGACAGTGCTCGCCTGCTTGTCCTTCGTCTGCATGCTCGCTGGGTGGTTGCGGCCGGTGGCTTCTTGACTCACTCAGTGCCCCTATATGCAACTGGTATTTATTTGTTTGTCGTTGTTCAATAAAAGTACGAGTCATTTTGCTTCTTTAAATAGGGAGCATTTTGATTTTGAATCAGGTGTGGAAGTTTCACCACTTTGTTCATATACTGGGGAAAACCTTGAGGCTATCTGCCGTGGAAGAACATTTCATGCTCCTTGCGAGATTTCATTTTAGTTGGCAGATTCTGAATCCGATTTGAGCTGTGTTTTTCTTTTCTTTTTTGTTCGTCGAGGCCTGTACATTATTGTTATTGACGCCGAGTATGAAATTTTAGTTAAAATTTTAAATGATGTGGAAGCACTCTCTGATTTGAAGCTATGTAAGATTAAAAGCTCAGAACACTTGTATATTTCTTTTCTTTTATTTAGCTCGGGACCTCTTAACTGTTTGTTTGGGTTTTGTTGTGGCCATAGGCGGTCTAAGGTGCAAGAGAATTTACTGCACATCTTTTGGCTCATTACAGCAAAACAGAGTGTGTATGATTGGGTTTGCTCTAATATACATAACTCCGTATCAAATCGAGTTAGAAAATTTTAATATTACTGGCAAACAATTCAAGTTATTCTATAATTAAGTAGATATACGTATTGTACTTTCTTATTCTAAAACAGAAAGCTTCAGTAGTACAGTAAATTTAGCTGTTTTTTTAGTGGAGTTATAAATAGAAAATAATAATGTTAAATAGCATAATAAAATATATTAAAATTATCGAAGCTTCCAACATGATAAATTGGTCGAGAAAATTAGAATCAGTTTCATAGCAAATAGAACAATTATTTTGGGATGTGGGAGTTAAACAAATAAACATAAAATGAGGTATAAAATTTGAGTTTATATTTTGACGACGACCTGGATGGAATGGAAGCAGTAGGATATTAATATATTTTAATTTCTTTAGAGCCCAGTAAGTATGCCTCCAACCAAACACACCCTAGAAACAGCCTTTAGTACCGTATTTCTTTTTTCCTTTTAATATTTCAGCAGAAGTAATTTTCTAATTTCTGCTTCGACCACTGCTCTCTTCCACACTCAAAATCCTCCTCAACTAGGGTTCACAGTGCTCCTTGTATCTATCTATATCTATCTATCTAGCCAAGGTATGTTCTTTCTCTTCTCTTCTATTTTCTCGATCTCTTGTTATGCGTTGGCGTCGGCACGATCTCGATTGTTCTTTGCCTTTTCCATAGTTTTATTGTGATTGATGACCACTTTTTTTGTATCCCTTCATTAATTTCTACCCGAAACGAGATTTTCGTTGAATTCGCTGAAATAATGATTAATTATCAATTCTGTAAATTTCTTTTTCTCTCGTGTAATGAGCACAATGTGAATTCAATATACGTATATTAATAATATTCTCTCACTGATTTTTCAGTGTTATGTTTTTCACATGAATTAGTTCTTTAGTGGATCGATTGATTTATGCTGCAAGTATAGGGCAAGACCTTTTGTTTGATGAATAGCTGAGATGCAGGTTTTGCTTCTATAATTCTTAGGATGTTCTCTGATGGTGGTTTTGGCAAAAGAAGTATTGTATTAGTAGTGGAAAAATGCTGCAACCTGAAGCTAAATAATTTGGTGGCATTTCTTTATTTGGCTTGATAGACCTTTACTAATTATTGATAGTAATCGATGCAATTTCTTCGGCCTTTACGTCTGTAGTGATTCTTCTATCTCGTGGAATTAGCATAGCTGATCTTTGTGGCTTTTGGATATGGCAGGATTTTTTAATAGGTCTTTTGCCGGGCTCTAAATGGTGTGATTTATTGGTCAATATAGTGTCAAATAATTGTTGAAAGTTGGCAATGAGTTTGATTGCAAGAGTAAGGCATCGTTTGTCATATGGTTCCTTCAGAAACAATGTTTACTTTGGGGTGACTAGACACTTTGCTCAACCTGCAAGGATAGAGGATGAAGGGGAGGAAGAAGTAGAGATAGACCAAAGAAGGCTCCCAGCTGATTATGATCCTGCAAATTTTGATCCCACGGAGCATCGCAGTCCCCCAACTGAGAGGGTATGGAGGCTCGTTGATGAGATATCTGGACTCACACTTGTTGAAACTGCAGAGCTATCTTCTATTATGATGAGGAAATTGGGTATGAAGGAGATGCCAGTTGTTGGGGTCATGAAACCAGGTGCTGCTGGGTTGGGTGGAGCAGCAATGGGTGCAGCATCAGCAGCAAAAGAAGAAAAGAAGCCTGAAAAGACAGCTTTTGAGCTGAAGCTAGAGTCTTTTGATGCAGCTTCAAAGCTCAAGGTAATTAAAGAGATTCGTAGTTTTACTGAGTTGGGACTAAAGGAAGCTAAGGACTTAGTGGAGAAGGTGCCTGCTGTTATCAAAAAGGGGCTTTCTAAGGAAGAAGCAGAAAAAATTATTGAGAAGATGAAAGCAGTCGGCGCAAACGTTATTATGGAATGATATCATAGCTATATGTTTCTTTTTCACATCTCCTGAGTCTAGTTATTTAATTATTGGAAAAACAATTTAGTTTCACTGTTATATTTTCGATCTAGACATAGGAATAGGTGTTCTCATATATGTTCGAGGTCCCTTCTGAAAGTTGTTCGAGTGGAGGAATTTGCTTCTGGTTTTTGTACTCATTGCTGATTTTGAGATTGAGAACTGAAATTTAAGAGGACATTTTTCTTTACACATTGCTGACTCTGTGTCCAACCTTCTCCTCAGACGTGTGTTGGGTTTTTGTCGCCTTGGTTCCTGACCATGAGTGATTTTCGGTGAACAAGATGTGTTTAATTGTCTATTAATCTTGTATGTTCAATTATTGATCAATAATGTCCTTGTGGATGTAATGTCACATCCCAATTTATATATTGTTGGACTTTCTTTGATATCATCTATTTCGATTACAACATGAATTCTTGTTACCAATTCCATAATATCTGTTGAATCCTGTAATTGTTGGAGCTGCACAGTTTAATGTTCCTGACTTCCTGAGCTTCAAGTACTGCGTGGGCTGTTTAGGGTTGGATGTTTCTGACTGTGCTGCACGTGGTTGTCGGTTTAAAGGGGGCAGAGGGTTGAGGTGGCTGGGTTCCACTTGGCGCCTGTGGGGTGGGTGGCCAGGACTGTCCCAGTCTTTCAGATGAAAACTGCTCTCAAAGTGCTGTGATTTCTCTGTTAAGTTTGGACTTGGTTCTCTCTTAGTTTTGAATTTCATCTTCTTTTTAAAGTGAAGCAATAATTTGGTAAACAAGAATTCTAATATACATTTGAAATTTGGAAACAACAACGTTGCGGAGCTAAATGTACGTTACTTTCAAGCTTGACATTAAGCCCATCAATTAAGCTGGTCTGGTCTATCATTTCCCATGAAGGTTTATTTGATATCTTCTGATTCGAGGAACCTGATTGATCCATCAAAGGTTAAAGACCTCGCCAATACAGATCTGAATAATTCCCATCTTTCTTTGTGGTTTCACGTGAAGACAAAAAGTCTGTTGATTCTTACATCTCCAAATTCCTTTACACTCTAAATACAACGCAGCAACCAAACAGAAAATATTGCTGTCTCTTCAGTTCACGTCAAATTCGAACCGTATTATGAATACAGGCTTATTGAAATCTTTTGTGTTTGAGTTTGTTTTCGAAAGTGCAATTCGCAGGCAAATAACAATTCTTGTAATTGGGTTCCATTGTCTCTAAGGACAAATTCATTATATAACTCGTTTACACTCGGTAGAGGGAAAATATTGTCTTGAGGAAAGCAAGTTTTACGTGACTTGGAGAATATACAAAATCATTCGTACGAGTTGTTTGACATATTTTATCTAACAATTTGTAGGATCCCATTATCCAGTTTCAATTTTGTCTCTGACCTGTCCAATTATATTATAATTTGTCGTTACGCGAAACTTCTAAAGTAAAAAAAAAATGTAAAGAAAAATTAATTGTCGAATTACCTTAAAATGTTTCCTTCATATGTTTCCTTCAGTATAGAGCTAGCTGACCCTTCAATCCTTATTGAAGAGGGTTTTATTGCTAAAAACAGTTTGTGTTACTGTCGCTCCGTCATCTTGAATGGCTGATTCTGAGATTAGAATAAACACTAATTCATGAAAGAAAAATTAACAGAAGACATACAAAGAATATTCTGCTATTGTGCACCCTCATATAAGTGAAAAATGTGCACAAGTTTCCTGGAAATATCAACCTGCGAATTAGGCTGGATGAGCAAACTATTGGGAACATTCTGTGGTCTGAAATGCAATTGCCCCTGCAAGCATGCAAATGGAAATTGTTCAAGGTCAAAATTTCAACAAAATGAAACATCCCAGACATTTTCTTTTCTCAGACTAAATATACAAGTGCTGCCCTACAACATATACCATTTGATGCACTCTCTCTAAGCCGAGGCGATGTGCATCACTAAGTGATGCTGTTGAGGTCAATTGCCCCTATGAGAACCACAAGATTCAGTTACAAAATTTGGAGAAGATCTAACAAATGTAATACAGACGAGCTGTATATAAAGTTGCATCACCATATGTGGTTGGTTATTATAGCAATCATCATGGCTCGGAGCAATCGTATTCAGATGGTCCTGCGACGATAACAAGAATTTATGATGACACTGACAATCCCGGTCTGAATTTAAAGGAGAAAGTATGTCTATACCACTCTAACAATTTCTGGGTTGATGATGCCACCAAGGGTTGGAACTCTCAAATTTAGCTGTCCCTTCAATCATCAAAACATTTTTGGATCGGTGAGACAAACTACTATCCAAGTTATGATTGAGATGAAAACATGTAATAGCGCATTCTCCAGAGCATTATAAATTAGATAATGACATCATACCATCCCTTGTACGCTTTCTTGTGATCCATAAGAACATTCAAGGGCCGATGGTCGAAAATTTAAATACCCCTGCAATGCCAACGTAATAAGTTACTCATGACCCACATACATTTCAAGATTCAATTAAAGTAAGTCAAACAAGAGTAAGACTAACAAACCATTTGGTCCCAGCAATGCACCCCTATGGTAGTTGCCTCCTGCTCTGGTTGAACCTAAGCAAAGACGGACTACTAAACTTAACCCACTAAAAGAATAAGTGACTATTATGCAACGACACCGTGGTAACAATTGAAAGCCAAATATTAACCTTTTCTTTTCTGGAGATGATGCCCTTGTTGTCAGTCTTGCTGGTGAAGTTACCTCGAGTGACTTCTTCAAATTCATGAAGACCATTATTTGTGGGAGAACTCGGCCCCAATATATTTCTAACGGAATTGTTAATGCCCTCACACTTTCTCAAAACCTCCTCCAGTGCAGTAAAAGCATTGTTATAGGTCTCTTGACATAGCGACCCTTCATCACCTAGTTTACAAGCAAGCTGGCATAACTCATTGTAACGCTGTTCCCTGGACTCAATTGGATTTGATTGTTTCATTGTCTCTCTATTCTTAGCATCCTTTGTCCAGCGTTTCAAGATATACTTGACCGGTATGGTATTCACACCTGAAATTTGAAGAACAATCATCACATGCCTACAAAGGAAGCCGTTGTACTCAAACAAGCGGCATGTACAAGATGTATCAGATGTCTTTTCATTCCATGTCACTTTATGGATTTGATTTTCTTCAACATCTTGAACTTTGAATGTTGTGGTTGCACCATCTTCACTTTCTACCTTTGGGTGACAAGCAACAACTCCCAAAACCTCAATTTGAAATTTTTTGAATACAGCATGAGTGTATATTGTCGCCATTTGTTTTCCATAAGGCGAGGGAGATTTCAATCCAGGTAGCTTATGCCAAGTATTAAAATCTGCTTTTGCTTCATCTTCGTACTTCTCCTGTAACATACTATCATACTGGTGTAGAAACTCTTTTAAACTGGTTTTACACAGTAAGCATTTATCTAAAACAGAACTAACACTTTCCAGACGTTGTGCTGGGGACAACCCTGCGAAAACTATATCTTTCATAAACGTTGGAACCCATCTTAAGCGGTCATCATACAAGGATTCAACCCATTTGTCATTTCTCAAGTCAAATCTGTCTACCAATTTCCACCATCTTTTCTCAAATTGTGCTTCTGTTTGCGAACTTAAAATGCACTTATAAAACTTATTTATAAAGTTCCCATGCTGCCTTATCACATAACCTAGCTTCTCCTGTACCTTACTCAATATGTGCCACAAAGAAGAACAATGACGAGACCCTGGAAGAACTTCAGCTATGGCTTCCTTCAGTGTTTGGTCTTGATCAGTCAATATCACTTTCGGAGCTTGACCATGCATTGACCTAAGCCAAGCACGCATCAGCCAAACATAAGTTGATTTACTCTCATCAGCAACTAATGCACATCCAAGTAACAGGGACTGAAAGTGATTATTCATGCCGATAAAGGGAGCAAATGGCAATTTGAATTCATTCTTTTTATACATAGTGTCAAATAACATCACATCTCCAAAGTTCCCGTAATCAATCCTACCTTTTGCATCAACCCAGAAGACATTTTTCAAATGCTGTTCTCGATTCAACTCCATCGCATAGAAGAAGTAGGGATTCTCATTTTGCTTACGAGAAAAATATTCAAGCATAACCTGTGTATCTCCCTCCCGAAAACCTCTATGCAATACACTAGAGCTTGAACTTGTGCTCTTAGTTTTCTGCATCTGACCAGACTGTCGAGACAAGGACATACACATTTTTTTTCTCCTAGCATTCAGCACACAAATATTGTGCTGACAGAGATCAATTTTCCTTGGACCAGCCTGGTCCCGAACGAGATCATGGTTATGCTCCCGTATAAAACTGCTAATAGTCCATCTTCCATCTTGCCTTCTTTTAACATGCATGCAAGCCTTACAATCTGTTTTTGACCAGGATCTGTTTGTTCTACCTCGTTTTTTCTTCGCAGGGATGGTTTCTGTGACATCTGTAAGTTCCGTATTTTCAGATAAACACGTGCCTCGCTTGTTTCCGTATCTGGTACACACAAATTTCGCGTCGATAAAATTTCCAGAAATCCTCGACCGCCGACTGGCTTTTATAATTGCAGAAAATCCAACAGAGGTTGCATATTCCTTGTAAAATTCGAAAGCATTCTCTTTGGATTCAAATTCCATGTTGTCGTGCGGCTCTAATGATTTACGGCTACTCATTCCCGCTCCATCTCCATTAGGCAATTTATCCGTATCATATTCACCAATAATCGGAGCAGCAACAGTTGCTTTACCTCCACTGCTCATTTCAATTCTACGAGTGCCAGTTAACATTCCAATAATTTTCACCTGTTGGATATTCAAGCTCGATTCTCATTCAGAAATAAACTCTTTCTTTTACAATCAACAATTTGCAGCAATAACTAAAGATACATACAGGCTTGTTTTACACGCAATCATGCAAAGAAAAAAAAGAAGAAGACAGAAGAAGAAGAACACTACTCCGAGCCAACTGCACATATACATACACACAGAGTCGCAACAAGAAGAACAATTAATCAGCTAAATGCAATGAACAGTGATAAATTATCAGCAAAATTCGAATTTGTGCTCCACATTACACTATAACCACCAAGTGAGGAAAAAAATATCACTTCAATTGCATATTCTCATCAATAATGAAAATGCAGAATTTACATCAAAAAAAGAATAAAATCTCGATTTTTTTTTTCCATTACAGAATGTAATGAGTTAAGTGATTACGAAAGAGAATAGAATTACGAGATGGAGGATCGTCGCAGAGCAGGCCAGCAGGGACGACACTCTGAGATTTGGGGGCGAGTACGAAACGGTAGTTCCAAATTCGCAACGTAGGATACGGAGAATAGTTTTTTTGTACTCGCAATTTCAGTCGCGGGCCTTTTGAGTGTAATTTCTGGGCCGGTCCAACACAAACCTTCGCTAATTATGTAAGGCCAGTAATGGGCCGACTTTTTATCATGTATTTTGAAAATCTGCTTTATTTTCGAAGAAATCTGTCTTTAATTAATTTGGAATAAATTCTGAACCAATTCTTTTACAAAACCATTTAGAAACTGAATACGATCAGCTCGCATTTGCGCAATGGATGTTTAGATCTTAAATTACCAAAGAAAAAAAATGTTGATATCTTAGACAAATTTTTTTTTTGAACAAATATTATATATATATATATATATGATGGTAAAATTCGTCAGGATGATATTTGTCACGTGATTGACCACGTGGGGTGAAGGAATCGATCCAACACACGACAAACTAGGTGGGGATTGGTGGATTTATAGACTGCACTAGACTATGACGAGCTGCCTACGTACCCAGATAGCTGGGATCAAGTCTATTCATAGTTCGACGATGAAGTTACTCTCAATAACCATTGATTTTTTACTGGGGGGTAGGTAATCTTATATGATAGTCAACTGCTTTCTCTCTAGCACTCTTTTTGGTGGGGAGAGTAGATCTTGAGCCTTTCCCAACCCCTTTGAGGTATTTATATGAAACTGGTAGTGGGTATTGACCGTATGTTTTACTTTGTCAGTAGCCCACTAAGTCTAATATTTTTATTTGAAATCTAATACAACAACTTTAGTATTCATATTGGGTAGTCAGCCCTTTTTGGCTTGACTAGTACCCGGTGACGAGTTAAATTATCATAATATCCCTAAACATTTTCGGCCCACATCAATATACATGTTAGACTATTTATTATCCACCATTCTTGAAGTATTATTAAATATTTATGAGCCAATTACAAGGTTCTAAGCCCAATATCTTTTCTGAAATTCAATAGTCCTTAATGGTATTCGTACTTGAATTTTAATGAAAAATAATACAAAGTAATTAAGGACGAAAAGAGTACTCTTTTTGAAAGTTGAAAAATATTTTTTTAGAATTTTCCTATCCAAGACTCATCAAGGACTAAATGGAGGATAGAGAAAAGTTTACTTATACCAATAAATTAAAGTGAGTTTTAGAAGCTCCCAAAACTTCAACTTCATTATATTACACACTCATTCAAGCATGGTGAATTTCATTTCATGTTTGAAAACTCCAAATACAATGAGTTCCTACGAAAAGCCATGAAAACCATGCATATCTAAATGTGTAATTTTGATTTTTAGACTATAGTTTACATTTCGAGCGTGCTACATGATGGAACATATTTTTTTATCTTACATTTTAGTATCTACTACGCCACTACATGAGATTGATTATACATTAAGCAACAATGGACACCACGCAAATGTGATAAACCAATCAGCATGCAGCATAATTGTTAGTATTATTATATATCTTCTAGTCCATCAATTGGGCTGCAGCTACAGCCTACAAAGACGGAGGCCATAGCTAGCGCAGGTGAAATGGACCAAAATTGTGTCTTCTGTACAAAGGTTACATTTATATAATTCCTAAAGCAATGCTTCTTGTTCTTTGTAGCCGCATGTACCATGAAATTCGTACCAGCAAGGTTCATGATCCATAATATGTCGCGTCTACAATATATATATATATATATATATATTAATCTCATCCCATTGGTTAACCCACCAAGATTAATGTATGTAGCCTTGTACTTAGTTACTAATTTCTCTATGAAAGATAACCTCAAATTTAGCCCTTTATTGAGGTTAAGTGTTTCTCCTCTATGAAATAACACTTGAACATTTTTTTGCCCTTTTCTATTTTATGGTATAAGTCAGATTAGGCACGTTGTAGCACATGATTGAAAATATTGTAGATTCAATACAGTACAAAAAATGTGGAAGCAAAAGTTTTTTTGTAGAGAATCTAGACTAATATTTAATTACCACTTTCAGTCAAAGGTAACCTTTAAATACATCCATATTCTTCAGCCACTTTGACTATCTAATTAGCACATCAACAAATTAAAAGTATATGCTGCTTGATTTTATGAATTTTTCTTTGGATCAAATAGGATAATATTGTAAAAGCTTTCCTAGGAAAATATATGTCGAAGAAACAACGAAGAGGAAATATTATTATTTCTTTTTTCCACTTGCAGTTCATGGAATGAGCATTTAGTTTCAAAATTGGACCAAAAAACACATCTCATCGTAGGAGAATTTTAGCCCACACCCGGCTCGACCACACCGAAATGCATTCACAAAATGAGTGATGGTCTTAGTCTGGTGTGGGTTATAAATATGAATGTCTCCTTTCTTTTGCTGAATAATAAATATGAATGTCTCTAAATTGTAGTGCAGGTGTTGCACTACAATCCCATCAAACCCATCACTATATCTATATATCATCAGAAATCGGCATGCATGTGCCTTGTGACTGTCTGAAGAGTACTGGAGACTGTTTTCGGCGGAAAGGGGTCTGTTGGCCGGGGAGGCTAGGGTGTAGTGGGACATCACGTGAAGAGGGGCCCCGGCCGGGTCCTATGCAGTATTGGCCAATTGACCTATTTTTCCATGGAGAAATACTCTATACTACTTTTTTATATCACTGTTTTTTCATATTTTCTAAGTATTGACATACTAAATTCATCAACATCATTAATTGCAAACATCAATACTTTCTATATCAAAGAGAGCTGAAAAAACGGTGATATGCAAATGATTATATGTATAACATCACTCTTTTTTTCTCTCCTTTGTGTAAAAATGAAGAAGAAGATGATCTAATAAATTACTAAATTTCATTAAGGTCCAAAGTTAATTATTGAGGATTTATTTCGCAACCAAAACACAAGATAAGAGACTGTAATATTATTGCAATTTAACTTTAATCGAAAGTTTAACTTAGTTGATTATTTATGTGATTGATCCGTATGGTCATTGAGCCACAAAACGCGAGAGATATTATGGGCTCTAGAGTTTAATTAATTGCAGTGAGATCTGCATAAAGTGTAGTGTTAATGCAACGCAGATCTTATATACTTCAACTTTATAAATAGAGACCCTATGATTGATCTCTAATTCTCTATAATGACTGACACAGATCTAATTATCTTTTCCAGCATGCAGAACATTATCAGATTAATCAATTAATACATAATTATTTAAAAAATCTTTCCTATATATATATAGTTAGGAACTAGGATTCAAGAATCATGTGATTAAATAATATTCTGACATTTGACAAAATCCGCGTCACCTCACAGTCAAATTGTTACTGTATTATATTCTCTCAATCTGACAATTAATCTACAATAATAATGGTACCAACACCAGCTTTACCACTTGCTCTAATCATATTCTTGATTTTCGTGACGATTTCAAACCTTGTTTTTTTTTTTCAAATGTAATAATAGACTAATTTTCAGTGAGAAATAATTGTATAAAATATAATTGATGGTATTTATACCTAGGAATGGTATGCATGTGCCAGACTAGATTTCCACGATTTTTTTGTCGAGAGGATTTATAAATTTTGTTTTTCTGACAAATATTGCAGTTTAATTAATTAGATATAATTTGAATTGGAATGGCAAACAAACACAAGATCAATAAAAAGTCTTGACCTCGATTTAATCAAGTTTAGTTGGAATCTTGTACTAGAAAATAATTAACAAGTAAAATATATTAAACCCACTCAAAACTACAAGTAGCCGTTGCATATGCTACTACTGTCTATGAATAAGAATTATTGTATTTGACTAATTTATAAATAGAAAGGACTCATAGGGCTTATTAATTTAGGTTTTAGACCATATAGGAACTTCTAAAACTTGTGAGTGACCGAGTGAGCGAAATCAAAATGCTTGTCAAATATTACAAAGAATATGATGCTCGGCTCATCAAAATTTATTTGCATATACATAAATGAGAAGGTGTTGATTTCTGAGATTTTTTAAAATTTTACATTGCGATCGCAACTATTTGTATATGATAGGCTTAACATAACCCAAACTGCATGTATAATTATAATATACACATGCATGTACAGTGCATTATGTAAAATTTTCAATATACTATTACATTTATTTATTTTTTGATGATTCAATATACTAGGAATATATTGAGATCAGAATGAGCAAGTGGTGTAGGCTGATTAGGATAAGTAAAGCTAAATAGGTTGATTTACCGGTTTTAATAAACTCTGAATAAATTAAAGGAAAACTAATTAATAAGCTTTCCTAATCCTAATCAGACTATAACACTTCTTCATACTTGAAATCTCAATTCTCCTATCCTAGGTAGAACTACCACCAAAGTGATATAACCGCGTCAAAGGTAACACCTCATTCGTACTACATATAATAAAATATGTTTATATCTTAATTTTATAATTGGACCATCAATATCCCTCCCCGCCCTATATATATATACCCCAATAGATATAGTTATATTTCTCCTCATCACCTCCCCCATTCATACTTGTTCTAGCCAAAACACTTTTCACAAAAACCCTCCAAGAAAAGAATTCAAGAAGAAAGAAAGATGACACATTTAGCTCTTCCCTGGTGGCCAAAAACCACTTCCACCACCACCCCCAGCGGCGGCGATAGTCACGAACGCGTCACGGCCGCCAGCACAACGAGTTATTCATCAAGAACGGAAAATACATCATCATCAGCCAGCTGCTGTACTGGCCTATCAAAATTGATGAGAAGGCTCAAGAAACGCAGCAAATTGACGTTGCATACAGCGAGCCGGCAATCGTCGTTCCAATGCCGGTATGATCCGTTGAGTTATTCGCTCAACTTCGACAGGAGTGGCTCCGGCGACGTGGCGGATGAAGATTATTATAAATTCTATGCCTTTTCATCAAGATTCGTTGCGACGCCAAGAACTGATTGTCAAAGACTAGTTGCTTCTTAATTCATTCCCACTGATACTGATTTATCATCAACAATTTGATAATAGGAGATCATGAATATACTTTAAATGGAACAAATACTAGATAGTATTCCAATTTTAATTTGTTGGTCTCTTGCTCTTTTTGAAATTAAATTTTCACTCTTTGCAAACTAACTTAGATCGATGATGGTCAATTTTATTGTATTTATACGACTGTTTAGATCATTAAACTAAGTTGACAATTCTTCTTGATGTCTATATTCTTGTGCTTATTTTTATTTTTAGCTTAGTTTTTGTTAGGCTACTTCAGTTTTCCTTGTTTCTCCATACCCGTAAGTTAACGAGTCATAAAGCCTTTGCAGAGAATGATCTTTCTTTGATATTCAGCAAGGTCCAAGTAATGTAGATAGGTCAAGGTTTAACTAGTTCTCCCTATATTGCCTACATTAAATGATAATTATAAAGTGATTTCACAATTTCAAAAACCAAACATAGTGTGACATATATATATATATATATATATAGGGATAATTTCCTGAGGTATTGTCTAATTACAAAAAATATCTCCTAGTTTAATAAATTACATCTAACGTCCAATGTTTTCATGTATTGATGTAAAAATGGATGGAAAGTGACAAAAGACCTAAATGCCCTTATTGAATATTTTTTTAAAAAAGAAAAAAATTAAAAAAATGAAAAAAAAGTTGAATTACCAAATTGCCCCTTTACCTATCTATATTTACTTCTAATACCAATTTTAAAATAAAAAATAAATTTAAAAGAAAAATACTTATATATATATATATATATGTATATTTGTATGTTTTATTTTAGAAATTGCTTGTGTGTGTGTGCGCGCATGCGTGACAGTGTGTGTGTGCGTGTAATTGTGTGTGTGTGACTGTGTGCGTGTGTGTGTGTTGTATTGTTGTGTGTGTACTACTTGGGTTGGGGGGGGGGGGGCTCCACCCCCCTTTTCTTTTCTTTTTTTTTGTCTTTTACTTTTTTATTTATTTATAAAGTAATATATTAATAAGTAATTTATTTTAGAAATTTAGTTAATTAAAATACAATTTTTAAATTTATTTATAAATTTCATAAATTAATTGAAAATATAAAGTTTTAATTTATATATATTTTACCCATAATATTTTTATTTTTAAAATTTTTTTATTTTGTTGATAATAATTTTTAATTATAAATAATAATTTATATACTTTACATCCACAACATTACATATAACACCTATACTTTCATAAAATATTAATAATAACACCAAAAGGGTATAATTGTCCGAGAAAAGTTTGGTCTTTTGGTCCAGAAAAAGTAAGGAGTATTTTTGGAAGTTCACCTAAAAATTTAACGGAACCCTAACGGAAGGTGTTCAATGTTAGACGAAATAAACGGAATGAATATTAGATGTAATTTATTAAACTATAGGATATTTTTTATAATTTAGCAATACCTCAAACAGGGACATATCTACATTGTAAGAGGGGGGGAGGGGGGGGGGGCAATGCCCCACTGAATTTTTTTTTAATATATACATATCTTTTAATTTTAATTTATAAATTACATTAATATCCTCACTCAAATATTTAAATGCCCCCTCAATTCCAATTTCCATTTCTCCCACCCAATTCTCACCCCTCTCTCTCTCTCTCTTAAGTCTTGACCTCTCTCACTTCTACCTATAAAATTTGTAATTTCCCCACCACCCCCCTCAAAATTTTAAAATTGTCACTTCTACCTATAAGACTATAACATTTGTAATTTTGTCCGCCTCAAAAATGACAAAAATAACCCCCTCTATTACTAAAAAATACTTAGTATGTCATTTGACCTTTTCAATCTATTTTTCAATTCCCAAATTTTCACTTTTTCCCTCTTTCATCACACATTTCTACAACTCAAACAAAGGGAAAAATAAAAAATGTAGACTTATGAATAGGGTCATTCTAGTTTTTTATTATATTTTTCCCTATAAATATAGCGTACCGTACCCCTTGAATCCTTCATCTACGTCTCTGCTTCTATTCTTGGCCACCAGTGATAAATTATACCCCCACTTATCCAATTTTTTGGATCCACCACTAATCTCAGGGGTACCCAGTGTAATTTTATATATATATATATATATATATATATATATATATATATATTCTTAATGTAACACCCACATTACGATACAACCACAACGTAGCGAATAAGATATTGGAGTTATTAGGCGCAAAACATGTGTGTGCTAGCTAACATCTCACGAGATAAACTCTGCTCGAAAAGGTCTCAATTTTTCACAATACTCGGTCTAACTTTTAATTTTTAAAACGACACTATTTCTTATTTATGGCCCAACAAAAATACAAAATATTATTGTACACTAAGCTCTCACAAAATAAACAAACGGGCGCAACTTTTAGACATGCAATTGTTTCTTTTCTATTAATCAATCCATACAGAATATATGCAGCAGCAAAATTAACCTTATATTTTCAAGTTTCACATTCCAGAAAATCCCCTGTACTGAATTAAGTGCAGAATGATATGTCATAGAACTTCAATGAAAGAAATAAATAAACAAGATCAAACACCCTCTTCCATTAGTTTTACCAATTCTTTTCATAAAGTTTCTCAAAAGGCAAGTCATTTACAACCATGAACCACACGTTTATTGATCCAAAAATAAAATAAAATAACACGCAGGTTATATATCTTGTGCAGCAGCTGTGCATAAGATGATGGATGCACCAACTCTGCACAATAACTGCTCAGGATTCATACTATACTATTTTCTCTTTGCTTTTCATCTTTAGAAGTCTCAATTGTTGGATAAATGATAAAAATAAGAGCAACATTATACAGTTTATCTAATCTTACAAAAACCTTACATATTATCAACATCTAGATTGTCCTACACGTACAACAACCGGAGCCATACTACAAAACTGAGCCCATCAACGAATTCTATCAAACATTACTAGTTTGAGAGGCTAACCCGTCTTCCAATCTACTTCTTACATTCATCTAGTCTTCATGGTCGGTAGCAGGATCATCTGATAACGTCCCTTCTGAAGATATCTTCTCCCCATCTGGCTGTCTGACATGCAAACGATCAGAATGCATTTTGCTCGAATCCCCACTTCTTGTCTCAACTTCTACAGCAGTTAACCCCTCCTTTGCTTTCTGTTCCACAAGTGACCTCTTCTTCTTCAAACGACGCACGGGATCCTTGGGCTTATGAGGAGGTGGTCTTGGGACAACAAAAGGAGGAATTCTGGAGGACCCTTCACCATACAAAACACGAAAAGATTGTGCAACTGCTGACACAGTAGGAGGCAGGTCAGGCTCGTGTGCTTTACTAGGAGCATTTACTGCTTCTTGAAGCCAATGGGGCAGTTTGCCTTCGGGAGACGTACTTCTAGAAACTTTTTCCTTTCCCTTTGACTCAGAAAGGTTTTGAACCTTGTTAAAATTGGCAACCATGGCAGAACCGGCAAGCTCACTGTTTTCCATATTATTATGGCCAACCAATATTCCTAACCTAGTTGCTTCCCTTTGTTTCTCCATTTGCCGCAATCCAAGAGAATGCAAAGTTCCTAAAGAGTTTAGCAAAAACCTTGACTCAGTAGGAGTGCTTGAGGAAGCAGATGATCTATCGGTGGCTCCTGCAAATAGGTTTCTGGCAAAATTAGGTTCAAACGTATCTATTCTCCAAGTTGGAAGAGGTGGATTACAAGGTTCTGGATTTGGCGCAATGGACGGTAGACCAGAAAGACCCAATCTCATATCTGTTAGGTGCGTGTGAGATTTCTGAGGCCCATTATATTTTGTTTCGTGCAATGCTCGTGCAGTCATTCCATCCGAGCAACCTCCGTGCAGCGCTCGTGCCATCATTGCATCAGAAATCCCAGAGAACAGAGAATTTGCAGGTTTTGGAGGCCTAAAAGACTTTAGTGCTGAAAGTCCTGGCCCATTAAGGATCTTGACTTGTTCTTCCTCCTCCCATCTTGCTGATAAATCCTCGGCAGTTTTGAATTTTGAAAACCTCAACCTTGGATCTTGTAGCATCGCCTCCCAATTTCCCCTTCCATGTCTACGTATGCCTATCCACAAATAATCAAGTTCATCCTCAGACCACATATCTACTGTTGATTTCTTTTTGGTCGCCCCAGATCCAGTTTTCAGAATGATATTTTCTAGAACCTTCCTATGGTTTTCAGGAAATGATGAAAATGAATATGGCATCTGCCTTGAGCCCAAAGCTGGAGGCATCTCCTGTCCTGGTTGATTATACATAGGCGGGTCTGGTGGAAATTTGAGATTCGGAAACAGAGGGAGCTTAGGAAGATCATGGACAGTGTTTTTCGGCTCAGCAACTATAGATCCAAGTGATAGCCTAGCAAGCAAATCAGGACTTGTATTTGACAAGTTTGCATTAGGAAATGTATATCTTGGTAGCAACTTCTCATCAAATGGTAGCTTGGGCAATAGCATCTTTTCTTGAAAATTAGAAAAAGTAGCCCTAGAGTTCCCTGAATGCTCTGCACTTCCTTTACTTTTCAGGACATTCAGAGAATGCTGCAGCACAAAACATGATAAATTGCTAATCAAAATCAATTTGTAATTTTAATACATTAATTAAATATATGCATGAGATAAAAGGGAGAACTTACTGGATTAAATGGCAGGTATTTATCAGGGACATCACTCGTTTGGTACAAATGAGAAGTTCCAGAAGCAGAACAACTAGCAGGCAACGGGAACTCCACCCCAAGCCCTTGCTTGAATTGTCTTTGGTGGGGTCTTGAGAATTTCCGCTCCATTCTGTTAGGAGCATTGGGAGCACATAGTCCTATAATTGGCAACAGGCTGTCATGCATAGCATCAACAGAGCTCATGCCCTGTAACTGATTACTGACTCGAGAAACTTCCGGAATATTTGGTCCTGGTGTTTTACCATTATTCTTATCTTCTGAATCAACAGCTGAAGATTTTTCTTCGACAGACTGAGTTGATATAGCCATTCGATTTCCTTCTCGAACGTGAGGAGGAGGGAGCTGGGGAATTGACTCTAGCCTGTATGGGCCCTGAAGTGGAGGAGATGATTCGATTACATTCCTCTTTGCCAATCTTTCCTTTTGTCTTGCACGAAGCTTGGCACTGTTGAAATAAACACATTAGCATATATTGTTTGTTAATAACCTTCAGCAAACAATAGTATCAGTTTCAATCAAGAAAAAAAGAAGTATTGATTTCATGGACAAGTACTGAACTGATTATGTATAACTCTGGTGCAGTCCATTAAACAAGAAATGATTATGTGCAATTCTGGTGCAGTCCACGGGCAGAATGAAAGTAGTCAGCCAATTGCATGAATTTGTGTATATTATAAGAAAAAATCTATTTGCATTAATTATTCGTTTTATCATAAACACATATTGGTGCTATACAAAAAGATTCAAATAATTAATCGCACCAAACTAATTATGCGAAGCAGAATGAGAAAAATCCCACTATTTGTGGAAAGAATTTCTAAAACATCAATATATTATTTCTCAAAACTATCAGAACTACATATTTATCACAATTAAAGATACTTCACAAATATTATTTAAGATGCATTCATCGTGTGCAATTCCGGTGCAATGCACGTGCATATATAAGTGTACACAGTTTCAAATTCTTAATAAGAATATTTATGTTGTATAATATTTCAATAGTTTGTTTTACGTTGTAGAGAAAGAATAACTCCATTGGCTGGTCAAGAAAATTCACACTAAGTTAGCTCATGCTCGCAAAACTATTTATAGCAGATTGATTTCATCTTTTTAGCATTATCTTAAGATCAATATCAATTCTTAAACAATGGAAGTATCTTTTAAGATTTAAATAATATTATCTCCTAAAGATTTCGCTAAATTTATAAGTGGAATGGTTTCACAACATTGAGAAAAATTCATTAAGGGTTTCTACTTTAGTAATCATATTGATTTGAAGTTGCAAATTATAATGATCCAGCTATTAAAACATTATCACTGTGTGTTTGCGTTCTATGTATTTATATGAAGTTAGATCCATATTTTTGTTTTTCCTGGAAAACATAGCTTACTAACATTGAAGAGCAAGCCAAGTAAATGAAGAATGAAACTAAAATATTCGAAGTGTCAAGAGGAAATTAATGAGAAACATGCAAATTCTTATGAAGTGAAACTCACAATTTTTCTTTAAGAGCTCGTCCCGCTGGGGTGTACTCGCGATTGGGCTCCTTTTCACGCTGCGGCTTCTCTTCACCACCACTCTGTTATACCACACAATACTAATAATTACCACTGAGATGCTTTTAAATCTAACATAAAATTCATTCAATCATTACATACTGGACATAACATGTGTGTGTGTGTGTGTGTGTGTGTGTGAGAGAGAGAGAGAGAGAGAGAGAGAGTACATCACTCGGTGCTTCAATGTGATGAGCAACATATGCCTCCCTGTAAGAAACAGCTTTCCTTTGGCGTTTTCCACGACCAAGTGCTGCTTCCTCCTCATTTTGATATTTCTCCCATCTACACAATCCATGAGCAATGATGTAAGATGACCCTTGAGAATAATTAATAAACAACAAAAAGTTAACCAGTATGTAAATAAGGACACTTCTATTTAACTGATAATATAATATCGAAAAAGAATTATATTAAAACTAGATCTCAAATATCAAGATAGAATAAGCTATGCACTCTTACAGGGCTGAGGGCACATAAGTTTCCATCTTCTGCAGTTTTATCACAGTGTAGACAAATTTAATACAAAACGAGGTGAGATCAGTGTTTTAAAAGGCAGTCTCAGGTGGCGCCCCCCGGGCGGAGCGTTGCTGAAACGCCTGGGGCAATAGGAGAGGGGCGTAACTCCTCGTGGGCGTACGCCCAATCAATCGGGGCGTACAACGCTCCCAAGCTTTGGGCGTACGCCCAATGTGATTCAAGCCATACAATATGATTTTAGGTCTAAATTGAATTTCTTCCAATTTCCAATCCAAAGTCCACCCTTTTAGGCCCACCTAAACCTTTTTACATATTTTATTCTTTTAGTAAAAACCCATGGCACACTTATTCAATTAAGTCAAACATTGAGAAAGAAAGAAAAAAACACCTAAGCAACAAGCAGCAACAGTAGATAGTATTGAGTAAATTAGTGCTCGTCAACTATATTATTTAAATCTTAATTTTGCATAACGCTAGAATTTGAAATAATTATTTATCTATCTTGGTTATTTTTGGCAAGAGTTGAGCTTGGACTTTTAGTTTGCATGGTTGAATATATATATATATATATATATATTAACTTTCTCTATCTCAATTTTTTGCTTAGTTTTTTCCTTCAATTTTTGTAAAATTTTTGCTAATTTAAATCAATTTTTAACCTTATATTATATTTTTAAATTAAAAAGGCAAAAATAGCGTGGGACATGAAACGCCCCGCACCTTCGCTTGTTAAAACACTGCGTGAGATAGAACAAAGTTGTTAGTGCATTGAGAAATCAATCTAGAGGTTGTAAGCTAATCAACACTGCAAAGGATTACTACATTCCCTTTTTTTGTTTTTCGACAAGGTTTGCGTATTCACCTTGTCCTAGCATTACAACAGATAGGATTCCTAAAACGCTTTTTTGTCCAATTTTAATTGGAATTACATGATTTAAGTTCTGTGAAGCTTTATTACTTCTACAGGGTCTTCCATCCCATGAATCTTTCTCCTAGATTCAGAAACATTGTGCAGATACATAGATGTTAAACAAAGAAAAAGGGCTAAGAGATTGAACTACTAACCTAAACCGAAGAAGCCTGTCCCACTCATTTTCCTCATTAATGCCAACCAAATTATCTTCTTTCTTTTCTGAGCTCTGTGCATTTGAATCATTAGTTGCCACTGGAACTGATGCCATTCCATCTTGTTCGTCTGTAGATTCATCGTTCCATTCCAGCGACTGAGGGCAAAATAAGCGAAAGAAGTGATAAAAAACAGTGCTGACCGAATTAAACTCTCAATCTCTCCTACTTAAACATGATAAAAATTTGAAGATAACATACCAAAATATAATAAAAGTAATTCATTGGCATATGTTAAAAGGATCTTTTAAAGAAAAACATATAAATACTAAGAAATGATAAAGAAAAGAGGACAACAGAAGAAAAGAAAAGCAAATGTTCAAATCGTGGTGTTAATGTACCAGTAAAAGAGCATACAGTGAAATGACTTTATTGCACTAACCCAACTATTTGATTTAAAACATTCACGTACAATAGCACCCATATATAGACTTGCATGATGAAGTGCCCATTTTCATATAAGAAAAGTTGTTTGTAGAAAAAGCATCAAATCCAGGTTTTACTAAAAAAGGAAGCATGCGAGATCAATCATCTCCATGAGAACCATAAGGGAACACGTGCAAGCAGAATTCGCGTGCAATTAGAAAAAAATGCTGCAAAAATAGGGTCGTAAAATGAGAAAATAGTTAATACCTTCACTGAACCAAGCATGTCGTTCTCTAATTCTGATTCAGTATTATCAGGTGAACCAGACTGGAGGTTTGAGCGGTCTAGCAATTTCAATATGGCATTTTCATCCCACAAAATCTTGTTACAACCATCTGCACATTTGTCTTTGTATACATCCCCAAGGCCACCAGTCCTCCTCCTACTATTAGGCTCTATCTCCATGACTGCTTCATCTTTATTGCTGGTGTTTTCACCATCTTTTTCAGTCATGGTTGATGAATCGCTAAAAAGTTCTTCAGTTCCCCATTTTAGTATATCTTCCACTTCCTTCTGTGATCCAGACTTGTTAACAAAAAGTTGGTCAAGCATCAGTTTCTTCTTTGCAAGCTGCAAAATCCGCTCTTCAACACTAGCACGGACAACAAGCCTGTAAACAAGAAGTCTTTTTGATTGCCCAATTCGATGTGCTCGATTCATAGCTTGAATATCTGCATGTGGGTTAAAATCAGAATCATAGATAATGACAGTATCAGCAGTTGCTAAGTTGATGCCAAGGCCACAAGCGCGTGTTGATAGGAGGAACACAAATCGACCCTTGTCTTGGTTAAAACGTGCTATTGCCACTTGTCGGTCAGAGACAGAAACAGAGCCATCAACTCTTTCGTATGTTTTAGGTCCGAATTCAATAGTCAAGTAATCCTCTAGGATGTCAAGTAACTTGGTCATCTGTGAAAAGATAAGGACTCTATGGCCTTCTTTGTGCAATATTTTGAGCATAGAATGCAGCAGAGTCAGCTTAGCTGAAGCTTTTATTCTCATTTCCTGAAGAAATTCCACTGTGCCTGATTCGGGCTCAGTGCCTTGTATGAGATAAGGATGATTACAAACCTTCCTTAACTGCATAACAATATTCAGCATCGATTGCTGAGGAACCCCTTTCCCTATGTTGCGTAATATCTGGTAGTTCTTTGTGAGCATGGCACGATAATATTCTGCCTGTATAGATGACAGCTCAACAGGTACCACTCGTTCAGTCTTGGGGGGTATATTCTGCATGGCATCTCTCTTAAGCCTACGAAGCATATGCGGAGCAACAAGTTTCTTCAATTCCTCCACTTTTTCGGTAGTTGTTAGATCATTGAAGTTCTCCTCAAATGAAGAGAGAGAAGGAAATGAATCTGGTTGCAAAAAGTTTAGCAGATTGTACATCTCCCCTATGTTGTTCTGAAGAGGAGTACCAGTCAACAGTACTCGATGTTGGAATGAAAACGTATTCAGCATACCAAACAGCTTACTGCCAGAATTTTTCAGGCGGTGACCCTCATCAACCACAAGAACTTCCCAAGGAACTCCACGTAAATGAGAGGAATCACATAGAACCATTTCATAAGTAGTCAAGAGAACATTGAATTTGTAAGCAGCTGTTTTCTTATTGGAGCTATGGGGATCAAATGCATGCCATTCATATTGGCGAATCGCAGCTCTAGCTCTTGTGTTACCATGATATTCCACGACATTAAGGCTAGGGGCCCATAATGCAAACTCTGACATCCAGTTGGGCATGGTGGATAAAGGAACCAAAACTAGACAAGGAAGTGTAGCTTTAAACTCAAAATATAAAGATGATATGAAAGCACAAGCTGATACTGTTTTCCCCAGACCCATTTCATCAGCAAGTATCACATTTCTTGATTTATGCCAGCTTTTTCGCAACCAATTCAATGCTTCCATCTGATGCGGGAACAAAGAACCCCCAACTAGCTCTTTAGGCTGTTCCATGAGAGTAATTACCTCAGTTTGTTGGAAGTCATTCCTTCGTGTTGAGGGCAGCTTGGCTGTATCATTCTCCAGCGTTCTCCGTTCAAACATGAAGAAAAGATCAACCAAGTGAAATGAATTTGCAATAGCAGGTTCATCCATTCTTTCCCAAGTGCATTCATCATAAGGAAGACCTGTCCACTTTACATAAACTTCAGTTGAACCATCTGTGGAGGACCGAGTAGCAATTACTTTCTGTGGCATCTTCCATTGTTCCTGGCACAGATTCATTGTAGTTGTCCCATATTTTGCCTTGTAATTCTCCAGTTTCCGTTTTGCCAGAACTTTCAGTTCAGATTCAGGAATCCAACTGTTGTGGAGATGAGATTTTCCAACCCACTTGACCAAAAACTCATACAAGACAGTGGACGATCCAGATTCAACCAAGAAAGGCTCTATCAATTCCCTTTTAGGGCCAATGCTTATTTCCGTATCCTTTTTTACCTCCTTTGTGCTTCCATTCTCATCACAGGCATGAGTTTGACAGTTTTTCGATCCATCATTATTGATAATGTCATCTTGATTTTTAATTTTCAGCACTGTGGAACCAGAACCCTCTGTGTCTCTCCTCAAAGAACCCATGAAACTGTTTTCTTTACATTCTTTGGCCACTGATCTTCTGTACACTTGCAGCTTGTCTTTATGCAAACGACCTTTAATCTTCCTTCCGCCATCAGACGAGATAGAAATATCCTGATTTTCTCCAGCTGATTTACTTAGATCTTCTGCATCTAATGAATCCACTAAAAGTGGGTCATTTGCATTGGTCGCCACAACATTACAACCAGAACTTGTGTCATCGCCTTGAACTCTACAACCAACAACCCGATCAACCTGCTTTTGAAATAATGAAAAAAGAGAAAAAATCGAATGGGGTCATCATTTTAGTTGGACAAGATTTGATTCGGTAAAACACAAGGGGTGAATCATGTTCATTGCAACATGCAGTGTTCACATTATTCGTACCTGCTGAATTCCATGCGCATCCGCTTCATACATCAAGGGTTCAGCAGCTATTTTTGCAGCTTCTTGGGATTCAAGTGAATCATGAGCTGCTTCCTCAGGAGTCTGCATCCAAGAAATTAATATTGTTGCAATTGTAACCAACAAAAGAAAAAATAGGGTATACATATCTTGTCCTATATGACGATATTTTTTTAAAAAAGTAATACATTACCTGTTAGATACATTAACTACAGGAACTATAATAGATCGAGGCCATGACTTTGCATGTCCAGATATAATGCAATAGTAAGAGACTTTGTGACTACCATCTCTTAAACTATAGAACAGTGAGCAACAATAATACTTGGGGCATCATATCTTTCCACCAACTTGTTGAATCATCAATTTTTAGTTCAGTCCAGCTCAAAAATACAATGCTGGATCCTACGTATATATTATTCAACCACAACTTTTGATGCTCTTTGTTAGATAATATATTTACCACTTAGGATAGTAAGTAACTGAAAAACTTACCCAAAGGAATTTGAATATCAGTGTCCCATGCACCTGCCTTTTTGTGGAAACTAATCAGATATTCAGACATTCATCTGACAATGTTAATCGCCTAAGCATCTTGTCAGTTAAAACTTTATGCTTTTTACGTTGGGTTGAAAATAAGGAAATATGGTTATCTGGCTAAATTGCAGGAATTATTAGGCTGGAATCTTGCCTAAATTATTTGAGGAGGATTTGATTATATTGTGGCACTTTAATTCAGATTTCTATTTTGTGTAAATAGTTTTAGACAAACTCCTTATGTTAAGGGATTTGTCCTAGAATAGGTTATATCATTAGTTAGTTTCCTTTTTTATTATTCTAGTAATCTTCTATAAAAGGGGATCATATAATGCTATTGTAAGTAAGAGAAAATTATGAGAAGAAATATTATTTTCCTCCAACCGATGTCTCTTACATTTTAGTTTACATGGTATCAGAGCCAACTTGGCTGCTGATTCTTTAATTTTAAATAAAGCACTTAACCATGTCAGACATTTCACTTGATTATGCTCCTCCTCCGATCCAAAATAGTGAAGCCCGGAGAGAGGAGAGTTGTAAGAGTGTAATGCTTGGAAAAAGGGTTAGTATATTTGCTGAAATGGCATTAGCTGCGTATAATGCAAATGTTAGCAGGAACTTTGCCAACCAGAGGAGGGCAGATGAAGTGGAGACATGTTCCTTCACCAAAGAGCATTTGGTTCATCTTCTCAAACAGCTAAAATCCAATCATTCATCTGGTATTCCTAATATTTTTCTTGCTCAAACAGGTAGTAATCCTAATGCTCTGTCCTGTTCTTTATCTTCCTCCCCTTGGATAATAGATTCAGGAGCCTCTGATCACATGACCTCTCTTTCCCACTTATTTAGTATCTATTCACCATGTTCTGGACATGAAAAAGTTAGAATCGCAGATGGTAGTTTTTCACCTATTGCAGGAAAAGGCCTAATAAAAATTTCAGAGAAAATAGATCTTAAGTCTGTTCTCCATGTTCCTAAACTTGCTTGTAATCTTTTGTCTGTGAGTAAATTATCCAAAGATTCTAATTGTCGTGTCACTTTCTTTGACTCTCATTGTGAATTTCAGGATCGAAACTCGGGGATGATGATTGGAAGTGCTAGAATGATAGAAGGTCTTTACTACTTCGATGACAACTTTTTTGATAATAAAAAAGCTCAAGGCCTCGGTAGTATTCGTTCTATCCCTGTTCATGAACAAATAATGCTTTGGCATCGTAGGTTAGGACATCCGAGTTTCCCTTATCTTAAATATTTGTTCCCTACTTTGTTTAAAAATTTGGATTGTTCATCTTTACAATGTGAAAGTTGCTATTTGTCAAAAAGTCATCGTTCAACTTATATTTCAAAACCTTATCGTCCTTCAAAACCTTTTTATTTAATCCATAGTGACGTTTGGGGACCTTCAAAAATTAGCACAATATCTGGAAAGAAATGGTTTGTGACTTTCATAGATGATCATACTCGATTGTGTTGGATATATTTGATGAGTGAAAAATCTGAAGTGGAAAATTTGTTCAAAGCCTTTTATATTATGATTGAAAATCATTTCCAAACAAAGATCAGTATACTACAATCTGATAATGGAACTGAATATTTTAATGAATGCTTGAGAAGTTTTTTAAAAGAAAAAGGTGTTCACCATCAATCTACATGTCGAGACACCCCTAAACAAAATGGAATTGCTGAAAGAAAAAATAAACATCTTCTTGAAGTGGCCCGTGCCATAATGTTTTCTATGCATGTTCCAAAGTATTTATGGGGAGAAGTTGTTTTAACAGCATCATATTTGATTAATAGGATGCCAACACGAGTTTTGAAGTATATCACACTTTTAGAATGTTTTAAGGAAATTTTTCCTACATCTAGAATACATTCTGATCTACCTTTAAAAGTTTTTGGTTGCACCGTGTTTGTTCACATACCTAGCACTTTTAGGTCTAAATTTGATCCTAGGGCTGAAAAATGTGTTTTTATTGGGTACTCCCCAAACAAAAAAGGATACAAGTGCTATAATCCTCAAACTAGAAAAATCCATGTTAGTATGGATGTCTCTTTTTTAGAAAATCAGCCCTATTTTGGTAAAAATTATCTTCAGGGGGAGAAGGCGAATGAAGAAGATAAATTTTGGAGTATTTCAACTCCTTTGCCTAATCCAATTTATAGCACTTTCAATGCTCCTTATGATAAATTTGAAACAACAGAAAAAATAGATGTTCAAGATACTGGAAACTTAGGAGATTCTAATCTTCTATTGCCAAATATAGATGCTTCATCGACAGGGGGAGAAATACTGCATAATCCAACTCATCCGGATACTGAGCTTTTAGTTTATACTAGAAGAAGAACTCAAAAGGAGAGTAAAGATCAACCTATCAATTTAGCACAAGATCAATCAAATTTCCCGATGGATGAATCCTTGAAAATTCCAGGTAATCCTAGCCCTATTCCTCCTTCCATTCCAACTCCTCCTTCAATTGTGTTGTCTGACAATGAGTTATCGGACCTTAATGTGCCTATTGCTATCCGAAAAAAGGTTCGTTCTTGCACTAATCACCCGATAGCCAAATACTTATCATACCAAAAACTTTCTGACGGTCATAGAGCATTTACTACTAAAATTTCTCACTTGTTTGTTCCGAGAAACATTCAGGAAGCCCTAGGTGATTCAAATTGGAAATTAGCTGTTATGGAAGAGATGAATGCTCTTAGAAAAAATGACACTTAGGAGGTTGTTGATTTACCGAGAGATAAGAGAACAGTTGGGTGTAAATGGGTTTTTACTGTAAAATGCAAAGTTGATGGTAGCATAGAAAGATACAAGGCGAGGCTTGTGGCAAAGGGATTTACTCAAACATATGGGATAGATTATCAGGAGACATTTGCTCCAGTGGCCAAAATAAACTCAATTCGGGTTTTACTTTCTCTAGCCTCAAGTTTCAACTGGCCATTACATCAATTAGATGTAAAAAACGCCTTTTTAAATGGAGACTTAGTAGAGGAAGTTTTTATGAACTTACCACCAGGTTTTGAGGAAAGGTTCGGCAAAGATAAAGTTTGTAGATTAAAGAAGTCCCTCTATGGACTCAAACAATCTCCTAGAGCATGGTTTGAACGTTTTGGAATGGCGGTAAAGAGTTATGGTTATTGTCAAAGTCTAGCAGATCATACTATGTTTTATAAACATTCAAGGGAAGGAAAAATTGCTATTTTGATTGTTTATGTACATGACATAATCTTGACAGGTGATGATAATGTTGAATTAGACAGATTGAAGAAGAGACTTGCTGATGAATTTGAGATCAAAGACTTGGGTGCACTGAAATATTTCCTAGGGATGGAGTTTGCCAGATCTAAGGAAGGTATATTTGTTAATCAACGCAAATATGTTCTTGATTTACTTGGGGAGATAGGTTTACTTGGTTGCAGGCCGGCTGAAACCCCAACTGAACCTAACCAAAAGCTTCAATTTGCTAAACCCGAAGAGGTGGTGAACAAGGAAGAATACCAACGAATTGTTGGAAAACTCATTTACTTATCTCATACACGTCCGGACATAGCTTTTGCAGTAAGCATGGTGAGGCAATTCATGCATTCACCGGGATCCGAACACTTTGATGTGGTGTATAGGATCTTGAGATATTTAAAAGGAACTCCTGGAAAGGGGTTATTATTTAAAAACCGAGGACATCTACAAATTGAAGCCTACACTGATGCAGACTGGGCAGGGAGTGTTACTGATAGAAGATCCACTTCGGGCTACTGTACCTTTGTTGGTGGAAACCTTGTTACTTGGCGAAGTAAGAAACAAAATGTGGTGGCTAGGAGTAGTGCAGATGCAAAATTTAGATCAGTAGCTCAAGGAATTTGTGAGGTAATATGGATTAAAAGATTGTTAGAAGAGCTGAAAATATCTAATCCTTCGCCCATAAAGGTGAATTGTGACAATAAAGCAGCCATTTCAATTGCTCATAATCCCTTTCTACATGATAGAACAAAACATGTAGAAGTGGATAAGCATTTCATCAAGGAAAAACTTGATACGGGATTGATTTGCATGACATATATCCCCACCACAAATCAGATTGCAGATATACTAACAAAGGGGCTACACAAGGCACAATTCGATAGTTTGATCGGCAAGCTGGCAATGGAAGATATCTTCAAGCCAGCTTGAGGGGGAGTGTTGAAAATAAGGAAATATGGTTATCTGGCTAAATTGCAGGAATTATTAGGCTGGAATCTTGCCTAAATTATTTGAGGAGGATTTGATTATATTGTGGCACTTTAATTCAGATTTCTATTTTGTGTAAATAGTTTTAGACAAACTCCTTATGTTAAGGGATTTGTCCTAGAATAGGTTATATCATTAGTTAGTTTCCTTTTTTATTATTCTAGTAATCTTTTATAAAAGGGGATCATATAATGCTATTGTAAGTAAGAGAAAATTATGAGAAGAAATATTATTTTCCTCCAACCGATGTCTCTTACATTTCAGTTTACACGTTGTATCATGAAAATTAAAATAGAGGGAAAAAACAAGAAGAAGATTGATGAGTTATCATTTACCACTAATATCTGTACTTCTGAGATGGAATAATAATTATGAATACAGATAGTAAAGTGCGGACTGGAGTCTAGAATGAATAAAGGCTTTTGTATGATCAAAATCTACGGAGTGGACAGAAACACCAGTTTCTTGTTTATTTGAATTATTTTCTCAAACTATGTATTCCAAGAAGTCTGAAACACATTAAAATAAGAATAAGAAAGAATAGAACTCATTTAATACCTCTAACGGTGAGATATTCATGAATACTAAAGCCATAATGTTCAAACCAGATAAGCTCAAGCATAAAGGAGAACAACATCTCGACTTGAGGAAAAGTAAACAAGACCGAACCTCAACATTTGGTGAGATGTCATCAGTATCTGCCCTAATGCCCTTCTTTAACGGAATTGAGCAAGCCTTGCTGCCAACGATCTTCTTCTTCCCATTTGATTTAGAAGTTCCCCGACCAGCATTTCTTGCTCTAGACAAACTTTTTTTACAAATATCCGAACCAGATTTGCCCTTTTCGTTCTTCAGCTTTTTTGCGCTATCATGGGAGTGAACCTCATGCTTTCTTTTTCTGGCTGCACGGTTGGCAACTTCCAATTTTAGGACAGGCTTTTTTCCAGGTAAAAATTCGTCAGGAGATGCTTCATCTATTTTCTCAGAAGATTTCTCATTCATGTTTGAAATTCTTTCCTTAGATAAAGACAAGAGTCCCTTAGCAACAGTTTTTGTCTTATCTGCTCGTATATTTGGTTTCCTATTAAAACCAATACACGATGAGCTAACATCCAAGGAACTATCTTGAACTGGATGACATTGTTCATTAATGCCTTCCTCATTGGGAGAACTATCCGACTCTTCAACTCTTTTGCCACGTCGATGAAAGGACAATTTTTCTTTTCCAGACGATCTCTTCTTCCCAACAGTGGAACTCCCAATTTCCTGGTTTACATTGTCAGTTGCAGATGATTCAGTTTCAGTTTTTGATCTTCGAATGATATTTTTTGTTCGTGCCTGTTTTGAAATGGAATCGAGATGGTTCACTCTCTCCTGACAAGCATTTTGTTGGCAGCAGATTGGACATGCCCATTTCCCCTTTGGAATGTGCTTCAGAAGATAAAATAATAAATAAATGTGTTATTTACTTATTTTGCATGTAAGAAAAAGAATAAATAGGTTCCGAAACACATAATCCAATATTGTCTACAAACTTAACATACCTGCAAAGCAGGTTTCAAACACTCAAGATGAAAGGTGCGGGGGCAATAATCACAACATAGCAACTTTCCACCGAGTTCACAGACCTCACAGTCGTAATAATACTGAAACAAGGAAACAAAGATACAAGTCAGTTTCATTACTACATGTGGTGCGACGATAAGACAAATAGCCGGCAACAAAAAACTCACATAAATATATTCAAAACCCTAGAAATATACACTAAACAAAACAAGTGGGTTCTGATCATGTACACAAATTATCTGTAAAACCAGGAAAGGACCCTGGTGAACTTTACCCTCACCTCCTCTTCAGGAGATTCACCCTGGTAGGGAAATGAAAGGAAAAAAATAGCTTACCCCGTCATTTCCTTTTCTCTTGCCTGAAGATCGATCATCATTCAGATCATGCTTCAATGAATTAGTAGGTGGATTTTGTACAAGTTTGTAATTCTTTCGTCTATCACCGGACTTATCAGTACCAGCTGGAAGCTTTCTTCGCTTGCGTTTAATCAACCAGTTTCCATTTAGCAATGTAGACGTCTCTGAGTTGTTTTTCTTCATCTCCTATACATTTATGAACTGCAACAAGGTAACAATGTAGCTGAGGATAGAGCATGTAATGCAATGTAAGTTAAATACAGCTCTCAGAATCAATAAATGCGCTAAAAGTCACAACTATTTGAAGCCAATTTTCTATAATCCAATATATAAGTTGAGTACGAAATCCTGCCAGCTAAAACCTACAAATCCAAGTATGTTTGAATTTTGATCCAAATTCCGTGCATTTCTTTCTTTAGGAAGCAAAAGAAGTAAATATACGTACTAGTCCTAGACGAAATTTTGACTATACTATCATGATTTCATAGACAACAAGCCTTCATTAATTTGCTCCAAGGTATAAACACAATCTCAGGTATATAACTTCAAATCAATAGTAAAAAATATCCATTTTCACAGGCTACATTTCAGGAAAAAATGCATAAAGACCACTGGAAGAAGTACAATAAAATTTAAAAGAACGGAAATCAATCAGTCAATAACAAATAAACATCTTATCATCCTAAATTTCTTGAATTATGGCTGCTATGGTACCAGAGTGTACGCAGAACTTGCTGGACATAAAAATGAGAAAAAGAAGCCACTCTCTTTCAAGTGATTAAATTAGCATTGATATAAAATCAACTGTGAAGCATACAGTTATTCAAACAATATGTATGTGAGGCTCAAGAAGAGTCCAATGATGGATGAGCTGCCAAAATATCTAAAGGAAAAACAAGGAGTATCTAATCAGACAAGTCATTTTATGCTGCCGGATAATGAGCACAGGAAGAGATTAAGTTGTTTGCAAAACCAGCCCATTGTTTAAGAATGATCATATAACAACACCATCATCGCAAAAGAAGTGATTTCAAAATCTGGAAAAATTAGAAAACAACATCATCACTATTATTAGGAGAATGATTTATAAAAAATTTTGACACTGAAACTTTTTAGTATTTGAAGCTCAAGCTAGTTTATGAACTAGGGTTCGTATAATTAGTAAGTCAAATATACATTTTACCATATATAGGGTATCTGAGAGCAGCAAATAACTTCTTTTTGTCGTTTTCGTAAGTCGTCATAAGCAGCATACTCATCTCATTAAAAGCTAATTGATGATTAAAAATGACTGCGCATACCAAACCATATAATAGGCATCGCAAATTCCAGGACACTACCAACAGGGTGTATCTTTCACTCGCTACACGTGGCAAATATATACCGTCTTTTCTGGATTAATACGATGTACTCTTTTCTTTCTTTTCCACATTTTTCTGTTTTGTAAGTATCTAAAAGCACAAAACCACATGTTTTCTTTAACCTTTTTTTAATTCTGAGTTACTGCAGACAGTACATATGCTCATCGATCACTTTGTTATTCTCCAAATTATGTGCCGGAGGATGTTATTATCTTTTGGAAAATAAAACTTTTGTCTAACTTACTCGATTTTAGTCATAGTTGCATTATCACATACCTAACTTATAAATCTACTAGCACATCAAAAACTATATACCTTCCATGCAAAGCAAAATTCTGGTTTTGATGCATTAATCAACATCACTTGACAATAATGAACACAAAAAACCTATTACCTCAATCAACATCACTTCACATGCAAATTATTGACTCATGGGAGATCAAAACAACTTCATCAACAACACCCCTTAATTTAATCCAAAAGAAAATCCAAAACCCCTCATTGCACCAATATACTACAAGATCATAACTTTAACTCAATTCAAACTTAAACCCACAGCATTCAGAAAATAAAGCAGTGTCCCCACATTAAATGAAGTGCAAGAAACACAAGATTAAGCTAAATTTACACAACACCGCTTCATAAATTGAAATAAACAGTATGTAATGAACAAAATATCACTCACCAAACAAAGCTAATTGATCAAAAGCCGATAAAAACTTATAAAAACCCAATCTAGCTTATTTCGGTATGCACATAAACTGATAAAAATAGAGGAAGCGGTGCAGTAAGACAAAAAGGGGGATTAGGGCATATGAATATGAGAGAAACGAGAATATGAAGAGAGAGAAAGATAGAGAGAGAAAAGGAAGCAGACAATTGAAATAAATTAGATAGATATAGAGAGAGAAAGTAGCGTGCGTTGTGGGAGAGTAACATCAGCAATACCTACAAATACGGATTCAGCGGGCGGGGTCATAGGACTTTGGGGATTTCACACAAACACTGACATGTATTTTGTTGTGGGAAGAGAGCCCCCAGCCCTCGTCCACTCAGAACTCGCCAAGTGGCACGCCCGGACGCATGTCGCCATCTCTCTCCTCCTACTTTCCCCCCTTTTTTCTCCTCCTTTTTCTTTTCTTCCTCTTCATTCCTCCCGAAATCTCACTACCGTTTCTTGATATCCACATGTGTACATATATATATATATATATATGTATGTATTCTATGCCTGGAGATGTTGATTTCTTCTTGCCTCTCTATTCTTGCTTATTTATATGTGTATGTATCTGTATAAGCAATAGCCGCCAGTTGGGGGTTTGATTATGGTAAGTGCTGTTTTTCTTGATGCGTTTACAAAGATATGGATTGGTGGCCCTTTTATAACTCGCTCTTTTAAATCTCTCTTTGTTATCTATGGAACTTAACTTTAATTATTCCATCCTAAGTACAGATTTGTATACATAGTCATGTGCTGGCTGGCTAATTTTATTACCATTACCAAAAGAGAAAAATACACATGTGCTGCTAAACATTGATAGCCTAAGTGTTAATACTAGTACTGCCTGTCAGTTGGGGGAAAATTACCGCCAATGTTAAATAAAATTCACCATGTCTATTTTTTTTTTATTTTTTTTATTCATGAAAAAGGGGGGTTACCTAACAAGGTTCATGTTTGTTAGGCCAACAAACCCGGACTACTAGTCAAAATACGTGGCCAAGTTTGCCCACTATTATCATCATCAAGAATGTGGAGAATACGCTCATCAGGCGCATTCATATAAACTAACTGAGTGTTAATCCCTAACTTGGCTAACATGTCCGCCGCTCGATTGTCCTCCCGCCAGATGCAGTTGATAGAGACCTCCCAATCTCTATGTAAGGCATCACGTATTTTCTGAATCAAACCATAATAGTGGTGTGTTGTGGGGGCGTCCACAATGCTTCGGATAACAACCCGGCAATCAGATTTTAGAGTAAGTTTTTTAACACCGGTGTTCCACGCCATCTCTAGTCCCTCTAGAATGGCTCGCATTTCAGCCTCCACAATAGAGCATGCTGCCATTTTCCCAGAAAACCCGTTAAGCCAGTGACCATGCTCATTCCTCAAGGTACCCCCGATCCCCACCAGTCGGTCCGAGTTGACCTCCGTGTGAGCCAGAACCGCGTCCACATTTACTTTGCAGTAATCGGGATTTGGCTTCTTCCAACCCGTGTGCAATGGTATAAGCATTACATCCGGGTCAAAGAATGTCGAATGTACAGTTCCGTCAATTCTTGTTCGTAACATATCTAGTACCATTGTAGGTACCTCAGTCCTACCACCATGGATTAGTTCGTTCGGCACCTGCCAAATGAAAGAAGTAATCTCAGTAAATGCTATATGTCAATTATCACACCAATCATACCTGTTAGCTGGGTGAGAAAGATTCCAATCCACCCAACTTTTACACGTGCCCGAAAAAAACCTCGAATGATAAGTTGGATGGACTGTCATCCACCACACAGATTTCACCATGTCTATTTTGGTAAATAGGATTAGCCCTTTTGATTGGACTCTCCTTTCATTTCTTTTTTTTGAAGAACAAACAAGTATAGTTTTACTATTACAGAATAACATTTTAAAGAAGGCATTTACCTACCTTTGCTTTTAAAATGCACATTTTCTGTACATTGTTTATATTTTTTCCCTAGAAGAAATCAAGACACAAAATTCCTTGTTCCCTGCTAAATACTATATCAATTATAGCAAAAAAGTAGAGATGACAAGTTAGAGACTAGGAATTTTTTTTTTCAATTTTGTTAAATATTTAGTGAACTGATATTGGAGTTTCACAAATTACTATAGGAGCTCCACTTTTATTTCTCTATCTAACAAAATGACTATAACACCCCTTTACAAATAAAAGCCTAACAACCTACAAATTGAATATATATTTAAATAATTTATTAAATCTTTATACCTCATATATCTTTTTTCCTACCATATACCTTTTTTATGAACTAATATAACATTTTTTTCTTTATCTAAATGAAATATTTATTAACTGCATAATGGTGTAAAACATATGTTTTTACTCAAATATAAAACTCATATACAAAATGAATAATCATCAAAAGAATTTTTTTTATCTTTTTTGTTATGATTTATGTACTTCACATACTTTATCTATATATATCCATTAACTTATATTAAAAAAAATACTTACTACTTCATCAATGTTATTTTTTTCATTTAATAGAAGCAATGCTTATTTAAGCATTTTTTTATGTGTAATTGTTGCTGATGTATTTTAATTTTTTTTTTGTACAATGATGTATTTTATTGAAGGAAGAAATTTTTGAATTTGATTGCTCGGTTTTAATACGAAGTCAAACTGAAGTGAATTCAAGTTGAATGTACATTTTTGTTGGTTCATATTATAATTTTTTTAAAAAAATTTAAATTTAATTAACATACTATATACTTTATTTTGTGGATGATGCTCCTTAGTTTTAATGGACTAACTTTGATATAAAGTAGTAAAGAAAATATTTACAACTTGATAAAGTTTTCCTCTTATTTAAATTTTGAAAATTACAATTAATGTATTTGAAGATTTATGGGCATTTTTGTCATAGTTTAGTTTAAAAATTAAAGATGGAGCTCATATAGTAATTAGTGGAGTGCCAATATCATTACCCAATATTTATTAGAAGATATACAGGTCAATAATATAATAGACAATAAGTATAATAATTATTATATAAACAAGGTAAATATAAAATCCTTTTCTAATTTTTTTGTGTATACTTATTACATTTTTTCAGATGTTATGAAATTCTCGGAGCATGCAACCCTAGTTTGTACGTCGAGCCTTGCATGAATGTCATGTTGATTTATTCTTTTGGATATCTTAGTACGCACGCTAAATGTTAGCATACTTAATTTGAACTGTGGTCATCGTCTTTGAAATACAGATACTATAAATATACGTCAAATATTATTGGCATCTCACAACGTTAACATCATAAAAGAATTTGTTTGCTCAATCGGTATTCCATATGATCGTATGCACCTCCCAAATATGAAAACCCGAATTAGTAAATGATTGACAACAAAGTTTTCATCACTTAAATTAAGAAGTTTAAAGCAACAATCACATAATTAGCATGTGTTATCTAAATCTTGGATACAATTATAGAATTTATATGGAAACTATATTATACATGATAAAAAAGACTTATATCTCAAGATTATAACTTAGATTATATCGCGTTTGCTATTTTAGATATACACCTTCTTTTATTAAAAGTTTCATCCAATATATATTTTCTTGTATGAATTAACGTTTTCATGTCCAATACAAGAATATTGAGCATGATATGAAATTCAGTCATTAATCTTTCTCATAACATCAAGAAAGAAACAATTATGTTGGCCACCAGCTTGCTGTTTAATTACTTGATTGCAATCAGGATTAAATACAAATGTAGATATAAGTAGTTACGTGACCGGTGACAACATAACAAGGCAAGAACACAAGAATTTGAGTCCCAATTGTTCTCAAAGTTGATACCCATTGTATTGAGGAAATGGTGCTTCTTGACGTCATCACAATGGTAGTAGTGATAATATGAGATGGAAAAATCCAAATCAAATGTCACCACCTCGTGGTATTGCATGGATATGATGCCATTTGATAGCTAGCAACTATAGATTGTTGTATGGTGTGATGATATAAACTATTTTTAGAAAAACGAGCCATTTGCTTATTGTCATCATTTTCATGCTGATGATAAAAAAATAAACTATACTTATTAATTTTTAGAATACATTCTTTTTGGATGAGAAATAAATGGTGTATTAGCGAACAATGATGACCTTAACTTAATTGATCAAGGCAAGGGAAATGAGGCGAAATACGTGTACTCCAGGAGAAATCAAGAAGACTTTACATGGAACATTGAATTTGTGATCTCTAATGAAGTCGACATAATGGATCTACAGGTCTTATGCGTCTTATTTGTTTGAATGTAGAGTTATCAATATTTTGCGTTTGTTTTGATTTTCATTACAAGGTTAGATAGAAAAGTCTAATCCCTTAAGTTGGGTCGCGCAAAGAAAAATTCTCTATATAATGGTGTCTTTAGTATGATTCAAACTTTTTATCGTTCCTAGGGTATACATGGCGATTGGCCCAACCATCTTGGGTCATTTATTTTGATTTTCAGTTAAATACTAAATTTGCTTTTGGTTGTATGTTCACTCAAGTAGGGCCCCGAACAATTGATAGTTGGGTAGTTGAAATTGACGGATGGCACATCAAAGCCTGGACACGGTTTATGAAATTCAATATTTTATCAGGACTGCACACTCGATAAGCCCAGTGCTTTTCGGGCTTCAAGGTAATCCAACAGGCCCACCAACTGCGTGTTTGTCTGAAGCCCACTTTTGAAGTTGTGTTGGCTATTTCTTTTTTATTTTGTTATTTATCTTTTTATGAAAGTTTTTGTCGGCAAAATTTAAATAATATCTTCAACACTCTCTTTTATAATATCTTTGACAAAATATGAATTACTTAGGTCAATTGAATTGCAATATTGAATACAGTCAATTTGCCATAATTTCTAAACATTGAGCTTGTTACATGTTAAAAAGGGCTACCAAATGCCCTCTAAACTATTCCTACAGTTGCATGTAGCCCCCTAAACTTTAAAAGATACAAAAATAATCTATAAAAAAAATTCCTAAGTTATGCCAAATGCTCCATCCAAACACAAATTTACAATATTAAAGCACCAAAATAACTTACTTGGTTATTTTTTTTTATTGAACTTATAAGATTTGTAAGAAATTGCAAATCGTATAAACTTATTCAAGATTTAAATAGAGTTTATTAATTGGTAATTTAAATAACTTATAATTGACTAATTGAGTATAATAGAATTGAAAAATACAAATCTTATAAGTTTAAATCTACAGTTTGTCAATTAATAATTTGTTAATTTTATTAATTAAAATTAAAGACTTTGTTAATTTATAAGTTATAAATTTAGAAGAAACAAGATTTTAATAATTTGTTAATTGATGAGATTTAAATAATAATAATGATTTGTTAATTCTGAAAACTTAAATCTTACAAATTCATTTTAAAAAAAAAAAGAATCATCGGATGAATCAATATAGTGTTTAAATATTGCAATGTTGTGTTTGGATAGGAAAATTTTCATAAATAATAAATTTTCACGAAGAACTAGTTTGGTACCTTTTAAAGTTTAGGGATATATGTAATAGTATGAATAATTCGGAGAAGTATTTTGTATTTTAACCTATTAAAAATTAACATTTTTATTTTTATATAGAATTTTCCGTCCCTCTATTGATGTAAAATCATACAAAGCATTAGCTCATATTTTAATGTCATATAAAATCCATAAATTATTTGATGGGATGCGTGACCCTAATATTGAAAGGTGCCAAAGCTAACACAATCATCCATAAAGAGGCTTAAACTTGCCAAAATAGAAAAATTAAAATCCACATAGTAAAGAGTAAAAAGGAAAAAAACTGTCTAACCGTAGATGACAGTTGTCCACGCTGTTCGATACAGTTGTCTACACCTTCCAGGAGCAGGAGCTGCCAAGTCACACTTCTGTGACATCTCAACCAATAAGGATGAGTCGTGTCGTGTAGTCAATTAACAAGCGCGTGAGACATCTGAACTAATACTCTCTCTTGACTACCCGCAGACATTCTTACTCCGGAGGCTTAAAAAAATCATAAACTGAATTAAAAATCGTAAGGTTGTAGATGGAAAAGTGATAATTGTCATCCTCGCCGAAATGACGATATTACCCTTTCCGTTCTGTTGTCTTTCATTCGGTTAACAGCAATGCTCGTCTCTAAAGCAATAACTACTGTTATATATACTGCGACTTTACTATACACTGGAGATCATTGGAGAGAATTAATTAAAGAGGCGCGCGTATATCAACTTCTCGAAAGAAGGCGGAAAATAAAATCGCAGCCACTGTGTGGGTGTATATATATATATATATAGAGCGAGAAAAGGAAGACTAGAGAGTAGTAGAGCGAGAAAGAGATTTTACTGGTTACGATCTAAAAGACTTGTGCTTTACACTACAGTTCACGGCAAGATCATCACTTCACTGTCTCAAAGGTATAATAAATTCTTTATGCTGAAAATTGAAATCCAGTTCTGGAATTTCAATTGTTTATCAGTAATTCCGATAATCATCTGTCTCTATTCTTCAATAGTCGTGATTTTAATGGTGTGAATAATTTTTGATCTACTGTTTCACTTTACTCTTTTCTACATGTTCTCCCAAAGATATACTTCCTAATTATGAACTCTATTAGGAAGCTTGATTAATTTGTACGGATGTTTACGTCTGGATAAGCTGGAAGTTTATGCGATGCATAAATTTGTTGGACTTTGATGCCTATTATAGTTTGTTTGTTTACTCGATTTTGGAGCTCAATATATTTGACGATTAGAAAGGATAATACAACGGAGTGATTTATGTGTCTTGCTGTTCCATGTAACATAGTGAAGAATTCTGCAAGGGATTAAAGGGAAGGAAAAAAACGAATGCAAGAGATTATATGTATCTTAATTTCAATTGTGGTTGAAAGGAATCCTAATTATTCTCGAGTTTTATGAGGAGTTTGATAGAACGTTTCTAAGAAATTGAAGAATCATGTTTGGATATTGAATGCTGGTTCTCTCAAGTGTTTGGTAGCCATAAAATAGTGAAGCCTTTTGGGGTGATAAATGTTGAAAATAACATTTGGTGGAATTAGCCCCTGCATTGATTGTGCCCAAACCTGTTTTTCTGCTATTTTTTTTTTAATAAACATGATTACTGAAGTTGAATCCAAGCACAGACCTTATTTTCATAAAATCTATCCTGAGAAATCATTTTCAAATAATCTTTTCTCTTTTTATATAATTTAGCAAATGTTCTGACAAACTCCTTAATTAGTACAAATTGTGAGGATAAAGCTTGCAGATGCAGAAATGCTGGTCCTACTTAATATCTGAGAAATCCTCCCTTATACTTCTGTTCTCAGAGCCTAAGTTCCTCATATTGTTTCTATAGCTCCTGGTTTTTCTAATACATGCATGCAATTTCTTGCAGGTTCACTTCTGTACAAATATAGTGTTGGTTGCCTTGTTATCTGCTCTAGCTTGAAGAAGTTTTTGGTTAGGAAACTGAACTAAGAAATGTGTAAAAGCTTATTTCTTATGTTGGAGCCTGATTGAGAACTAAAAATTCTCCCATTGTGAAAGTGAAAGCATTGTGGTGAGGCTTTTTGTCAGTGTTTTTTTCACTAATATTCAGGTGTCTGTCTCATCACGTTGAAAAAAATAAATAGAAATGGAACAGAAAATGGGAAAATTCCTAATTGGCCAGCAAAAGAACTCTGAGCAAATTAGTTACAGTTCCGTGGATAAAAGGAATGAGGGGCCCGTGCCTGTAAATCAAAGATTTAATCAGGATCCCTCTAATTCTGTGAATATGAATTTAAGGCCAGCAGATGTTAATATAACAGCTGGAGCAAGACCTGTTCTCAACTACTCCATTCAGACTGGTGAGGAGTTTGCTCTTGAGTTTATGTGGGAAAGGGTGAATCCACGGCAGCAGTATATCCCAAATTCATCTGTTGAGGCTAGTAGTGAAACCACACCAATGGATCTACCTGCCGTGCGTGGACCATCCCATGCTGGTTCTGGGAGAGGCCCTGATGCTTCCTTGTTTCCCACTGTTGAAAGGGCTAACGTCCAAGATCCTGTGGGTACTAGTTCTCCAATTGAAGAAAAATTTAGTGGCAAGCCACTTCAATCAGTGGCCAGAATCTCATCAAAACATGCCAGTGGTAACAGGTTTCATAGTCGTTCTTCTTTGGGTTCTTTTGATGGCTCGACGAGAATATTGAAGTTGCTCTGCAGTTTTGGTGGCAAAGTTTTGCCTCGTCCAAGTGATCGAAAACTTAGATATGTTGGAGGTGAAACACGCATTCTCCGCATTAGCAAGGATATTTCATGGGAGGAGCTTAAGCAGAAGACATTGTCTTTATGCAACGAACCTCATACTGTTAAATATCAGCTTCCTGGTGAGGATCTTGATGCGCTGGTATCAGTATCAAGTGATGAGGACCTACAGAATATGATGGAGGAATGCAGTGTCCTTGATGATGGTGGATCACAGAAGCTCAGGGTGTTTCTCATTTCAAACAGCGACTTGGATGATTCTCAGCTTGGTCTTGAGAACGTGGAAGGTGATTCTGATATTCAATACTTTGTCGCTGTAAATGGTATGGATTTAGGCTCAAGAAGAAACTCAATTGTTTTGGGCAGCCATTTGGGGAACAATTTGGATGAGTTGCTCACTTTAAATGCCGAAAGGCAGACTGGTCAAAACAGCTTGGCTGCAGGTGGTACTGCTCATCCGGAAATCGTTTCGCCTTCACCAAATCAATCTTCTCAAATGGAGCTTCCAAGTTCATCACATGCTTTTGAGGCCAATTCACGTGGTTACCAGATCCAAACAATCAATCATGAACAGCCTGAATGGCATTCATCACGTGCTTTTGATGAGAAAATCATAGTTTCACCATCCGTTAGATATCAATATGATTATGCTTCTCATCCATCAGATCATGCACCACTTGCAGAAAACTTGGTGTCGAATCTTATTCACGGGCATATGGCTCCTCAGGAGGCCCCCACTGTGGGGCAGCCTTACGGGAGCTTGAATGCTAAGGTACCAGAAGTATCAGGATTGGAGGTAAAACTTAACAATGAAACTGTAGTGCCGAGAAATATTGAATCTGACCATTCTCCAGGAACGGATGTTCTTCAGATGGAAACACAGATGAACAAAGAGAGTTCAATTCGGGAAACTAATGATTCTACAAAAGTGCAGTCTCTAGAAAATGTCTCTTCACATCCATACAACGTTCCATCCTTAAGTGACATAAAATCGGAGGAAACATCTGTGACTAGTGCTGCCACAGACAAGGGGACCTTGGTCATTCCAGCAAAAGTCAGTGAAAAGAACCAGGACGACACAAGGAATAGTGTGTCTTTAAATACTGTTCAGGATGAAAAGATGAGTAAATTTGATGTCGATGAGCATTCTTACACATCTGGTGTGCCATTCATGCCTGCTCATAGTGACTCTGAGGCATATAGTGAAAACATCAGCTATGAACCGGATATTCTTCCTCATCGGCTTTTCCGTTCAGAAAGAATACCTAGGGAACAAGCAGGGCTTAATCGTTTGTCCAAATCTAATGACTCTTTTGGTCCACAGCTTCTAATGACTCACTCACGATCAGATGTTTCCCAGCAGATCACAGAATCAGTTGATAAGATGACTGATTGGAATGTGTCTGCCAATTTGGAAAAAGTTCATGCTTTTGGAAAATCAGCAGGTATGAATCCACCGGCTACTGAAGAGAAGCCGAAAGAATCTCGGAATTTAACTGAGGATGCTGATGAGATTAGTTCAATGAATTCCAGTTTTCGTGATAAAAATGAGTCAAATCACGAGTCTGAGCTTAATGCTGCAGTAGCATTTACTGTTACTCCTGGGTCGAGTTTTCCTATGGCAAGCCAAGGAACTTCTCAATACCCCCAAGTTGAATCTGCTGTGACACTAACAGAGATTCGTAATAAGATGAATGAAATAGTCAATGAAGGGAAATTACACCTCGTGGGTAGTGGAGAAATTCCTTTTGCAGCTGCTTCCCAAAGTAAGCCTCGTTTTGTTGCTGGCCCTCAAGAGCATGGGGACATCCAGATCGATATTAATGACCGTTTTCCTAATGATTTTTTGTCGGATATTTTTTCCAAGGCTAGAATAATGGAGAGTTCTCCTGGTTTTACACCATATCATGGTGATGCATCTGGTTTGAGCGTGAACTTGACTAATCATGAACCTAAACATTGGTCATACTTTCAGAAGTTGGCCCAAGGTGACTCCAGAAAAGATGTTTCCCTTATGGATCAGGATCATCTTACTTTCTCCTCTGCACAAGCAACAGCAGGAGAAGATGCATCCGTGGATTATGGTTATCCACCTTTTGAGGCTGGAGCAATTGAAGCAGATCATGTAAACTCAAGTAGCAATCTTGGTGCTGATACTCAGAGGCAATTGTCCGGCCTTGTAGGACCTGACACCATGAACTTGCATTCAGATTATGATATTTCTCAGACTACTGGAATTCAAAGCCTGCAATTTAGTCGCCCAATAAACTCGACGACTGCTGGATCTGATTATGAGGTACTTTTTTATTATAATTTTTTGACTTCTTTATTTAAATATTATCAGGTCATTTTGTATCGCTTTACGGATGGGAAGAAAGTTTTTTTTAAATATTATTTCATTCTTTATCACTTAAGGATGGGAGGAAAGCAGCTCAGCCTACAGGTTTCCCTCTAATTGACTTCTCCCTAGGAGAGTTTGATCCTAGTTCCCTGCAGGTATGTTGCCTCTTGTCCGAGAAACTAAATGACACACATCTATGGAGCTGAATTAATATCTTGTACAGCTTAGGAACTGCCATTGAGACAAACAACAAAACGATAAATGAATCCTATCCTTGTATGAGTGAAATAATTGGAATCACATGCATACATGTGCCCCTGGAAGGAATTAGACCAAGTTTAAAATAATTGGAAACTTCTATGGTAGCCTCAACTGATGTTCATGAAAGTCTGCTACTGCACATTGCACGAGATTCTTAGACTACTGCCATAGCAAAAGCATAGTCATGTTGACCAGTGTTGGCATTTAGATTTATCATTTCTATTAATCTATTAATCGCTTTTGAATGTGATGACACTGTCTAACTGTATCCATTTAAGCTTGTACTTTTCCTGAAATAGCCCTATATATTGCATGGAAACATAAAAAACTGTTTCAGGAAATCTTGTCTGGTTGAAAATGTGTGGAATTACGTAAGATTATATTGACTGCTCCACTGCTGGTTGGTAAATGTTTCCTGTTCGATTATAGATTATAAAAAACAGAGATCTTGAAGAGTTGAGGGAATTGGGTTCTGGAACCTATGGGACTGTTTATCACGGTAAATGGAGGGGAACTGATGTTGCTATCAAGAGAATAAAGAAGAGCTGTTTCATGGGCCGCTCATCTGAGCAGGAAAAGCTGGTGGGTTTCTTTAAATGAAATGCATCTAATTGATTCGTTTTTATTTCTTAGATAGTGGTAAGAATAATATGTGATGGTGCAAAAATTATGACTACAATAGCTTTAAGTATTAGGTGATGTTTTCTCCTGCTTCTGTAGACAGCTGAGTTCTGGCATGAAGCTGAAATTCTGTCAAAGCTTCATCATCCCAATGTGGTGGCCTTTTATGGTGTAGTGCAAGATGGGCCTGGAGGGACACTTGCAACTGTCACAGAGTACATGGTGAATGGTTCCCTTAGACATGCTTTAATTTCCAAGGAAAGGTAACATTGGTGCTATGTACTGAAATCTTGCCTCATAATCCCTGTATTTTCTTTTATAGTCCTCTTCACATATACTATTATTCAGGCATCTTGATCGTCGCAAGAGAATCATCATTGCAATGGATGCAGCTTTTGGTATGGAATATTTGCACTCAAGGAACATTGTGCACTTTGATTTAAAATGTGACAATCTGCTTGTCAACTTGAAGGATACATCCCGACCCATATGCAAGGTGACTCATAAACACCCTTAGCTTTTAAAATGGATACGTAAATCATGGTGTGATAGATATTGAGGTTGGAGTAATTAGTTGGAGGCATTTTAGATGCTCAGGTAAATGGTTGAACAATGTGTAGTATGAATTTTACCATACTGCAAAAGGAACCATTAATTAACAATCTAGGAGCAAAAGAGAGAGAGATGGTAATTATGCTTTTATGAAATCCATATATCTTACTTTATAATAAATATTCAGGTGGGTGATTTTGGTTTGTCAAAAATCAAAAGAAATACCTTGGTTACTGGTGGTGTTCGGGGAACCCTTCCGTGGATGGCTCCAGAATTATTAAATGGTAGCAGTAGCAAGGTTTCGGAAAAGGTAAAGAGGTTACAAATAATAATCCTATCATATTCTATAAAACGTGATAATAGAAAAACTATAAAATTTGTTACAGCAGTTAAACATGACATCTCTCATTTTTACAGGTTGATGTCTTCTCCTTTGGGATTGTACTTTGGGAGATTCTGACGGGCGAGGAACCTTATGCCAATATGCATTATGGAGCTATCATTGGTCTGCTCTCACTCTTTCCTTACATACTAGAATAATAAAATATGGTAAACCAAGATAATTTCTTTTAAGAGAAATAATATAATTTTCTCTCATGTAATGGAAATCAGGTGGTATAGTAAATAACACATTGCGGCCGCCTGTGCCAAGCTTTTGTGATGCGGAATGGAGATTACTGATGGAACAATGTTGGGCTCCAGATCCATTAGCTCGGCCTTGCTTCACTGAGATTGCGACACGTTTACGTACGATGTCCTTGACGAAGCCTCAGGTTTTTACACCACAAAATCAATTATCCAAGTGAATGCCATAAAACTTCTCGTGATATAAATATATATATATTGGTTTGCTTTGTTTGCCTAAGATTGGTTTCGTCCAATATATTTGTACAGTAGAGATTCTTCTCCGGGAGTGTGATTTTGTGTTGGCATTGGGAATGAATAAATGTACTATCTCAAGAAAACAAGACAAGTTGGTTTCGTCCAATATATTTGTACAGTAGAGATTCTTTTCTGGGAGTGTGATTTTGTGTTGGCATTGGGAATGAATAAATGTACCATCTCAAGAAAACAAGACAAGTTACCTCATGATTTGTAAGCAAATACGTAATGCAAGAGTGTTTATAGTTTATATAGGTTTTGTAAAATCATATCCAATCTCTGTCATAGCTAAGAACCTCAAGTTAATTTGAATACAACAATAGCAGCAATCCTCCTATTTTCCTCCTGGATAATCGAAATAAGTTAATTTGCATACAATAATAGCAGCAATCCTCGTATTTTCCTCCTGGATAATCGAAACCGGGCGCGAATTTAGACATTCACAGATGCACAAGAACTCCGCCAAATTTGATGAACTTAAATGATGAGGATAAAAGGCACGTCCTCTTTATTACTGCCACCAGAATTCATACAAAGAAAATCTGCCCAACATTTAAAAGGCTTTCATGAGGTACATTAAAAATCACACTATTCTCCCTGCAAATCTTCCTAAGAAAAGCATAAATATAATCAATAGCTATCTTCTTGTAAATCCTAGATTCCCTTCTTGCTCTTACTACAGTATTCCCCAGAATGTGGACTACCCCTGCATCCCTACAATTACTCAGAAATTCCAATTCATCAACTTCTGTTTGGTTGCTCCCTTGCCCAGATGACGTAAGTGACCTAGCAGGCACGATCGAATCCACTGATGAAATCGTAAGGTCAAGATTCGATGCAGACATGTGTGCATTGTCTTTCAATAAAAGCTCCCTAGACTGCTGTGTTTGCTGTCCACATAAACTATATTCATCAGAGTCAGAACACCCTTCCATCATTGACTCGAGGCGAACGAACATGAAAAGATTGTCAAATAGCTTTTTCTCAAAATCATCATCTTTCTTGTGAAGGTCTTTGTAACCATATCTTGCAACGCATCGAAACATGTGGAAATTCTTCGGTCCTATACGTTTCACAAGATATCTTTCTTCCTCTGGGACCGTGTACACGGGAAGGTACTTCACACACACAAATACTACCACAGAATGTATAGCTGGTAGATTCGTGATGAAGTGTGAGAAAATATGTGGCACCCCACTAGCTAGCTCAGTGTACACGAGTCCAATCCCGGGTACACGAACAAGACCTAGGCTGGGACCCAACCCTAGAATCCAAGCCATGGAAACCTTGCTATGCATCTCTAACTCATAGCGCTTGACCGTTCCATAATGCCATACATACATTATGATAAGAAAGGCAGCGGCGATGACAAGTGGGACCCAACCACCTTGATCAACCTTGAAAAGCACTGCTGAGAAATATGTACACTCCACAACTAGAGAAAAGAAAGTGAACAATACTACGAGAATCCAATGGCAGTGCCAAACTAGTAACATTATTAGTGTCATGAGAAGAGTGGTCACCAGCATCACGATCACAACTGCAGTACCTGTTCATTGTCAGGTCGAATGTAAATGTTAATAGAATTCTCAGTATTTTTATTCAGTTACACTAAATTGAAAGGGCCCCACAAACACTATTTTCAACAATTTTTTACATGTATTTAGAACTGGGGTGGGTTTACAATAAATTAATAAAGGATTATCTGAGTTCATTGCAGAAAGCTTACCATAAGCATTGCCAATTTGGCTCTGATTTCTGAATCCAGCAGTTACAGCAATACAAAGAACCATAAGGATCCAATTAATGTCGGGAATATATATCTGCCCAAGGAACTTCTTTGATGTATGTACAACTTTAACTCTTGGAAAACAGCCGAGGGCAAGGGCTTGCTTGATTATAGAAAAAGTAGCAGATATGGTGGCTTGACTAGCAACAATAGCAGCTAAAGTTGCTATGATGAACACTGGCCAATAAACTTTTTCTGCACACAGAAAATTAAATAAATGAGGTATGAATTAAAATGATGTTACGTGCCAAAATGATGATGTCGCTGGCAAGCAGATTACGTTTTCATTATACGCTTTTCATATGTGATAAATATGATAAATATACAATTAGTTAGTTTAATAGTTTAATTAGTTAATTAGTACAAGGGTCTTTAAGTCATTAGTTAGATTTATTAGGGGTACAAATGTCATTTCTTGCCTTTATGTTTTAACCGTGTTGTCTTCTCCAAATGAGCATTATATAAGCTCATTCTAAACTCTGTAATAGGCAGCCATTGATAATGAAGTAAAGTCGAGTTTCTCTTCCTCTTCTCTCTCTCTCTTTCATGCCCTAAATCATCATTGTTAGGGTTTACGGTAGCTTGATCCTCGAAATTGATTCAATCCATTCAATTTCCAGGCTAGTTGCTGCGATTAATCCGGAGGATGTTTAACCGTTCTCCCATTAATCGGAATAGGTCATATCAAATGATATCTAATTCCATCTTGACATCAAGATGAACGGCGACTTTCTTGTAGAGGTGCTTTAAATCTCAACTTACTCAAATATACACTAAAATGCTCCATCTTAATATACGTCCTTTGGTAAATTTTGATGAACATTAATTTGCAGAAACTCAAAGAAGTAGTTATAGGAATTCCATGTTGTGGCATACCTGGAATTGAACGATAAAATGCATCAACTACATGTTCTTTATTTTGCATGAGATATGCTGCTTGGCCAGAGTAGGCTAGAAGAAGACAAGGAAACACAACTACTGTAAAAGCAAGCTGTACAGCAGAAACTGGAAAATGGGCAAGATCAGCAAAAAGTGCTTCTGTCCCTGCAATAGTAAGCAGAAGTCAAAATGTAATGCTTACATCGAACTTCAACTATATTGATGTGTGTGTGCGAGAGAGAGAGAGAGAGAGAGAGACCTGTGATACTGAGCATGATCCCGCCAAGTGACGTCCAACCTGTTTTCCTTCCTCTTTTAAAATAGCGATATATGTACACTGGCGAAAAGGCTCGCAGAACTGAGCTATCGTATTTATATATGTTGAAGATGCCAATGCCTCCAATCATGAGAAACCACAGCAGAACAATTGGAGCAAAAAGCCAACCAACTTTATCTGTGCCGTAGTGTTGCATGCTGAACAAACCAACTAATATGAATACAGCAACAAGTACAACCACATCTGCATCAACGAATACAGGCTCAATCCCATATAATCTAAAATTTCAAACATAATTTATTTAGTTTCTAAAGTAGATAATACCATTGCTCATCTTTGGGTGGTCCACCTTGATCCCGCCAGAAGCAGAAAGAACTGTGACATTTATTTTGGTTACCAAAGATTTCCACAAAAGTTGAAAAATGAGGGCAAAAAAGGATTATATGCCAATAGAATAATGCACACATTACAACGGATACCAATCAGAAACATAGATTCCATACTTCTATGATCTTTTGCTTGTTCTAGTTCCTAATGAGCAAGTACAAACATATAATACCAACTTTATGCAGACTTAAAAGGGTTATTACCACCAACCACCATTGAGTTGAATGGTATCAGCCTCTCACTAATTAGTGAGAAGTCCTGTGTTTAAACCCCAATACCTCCACTTCCACCATTGTAAATCCAAAAGAAACGATAAAATATCTCTTATTCATTCCATCAGGACTCATTTCCACTGTATAATCCATTATTAAAGGTTAATTCACAAATGAAATAGCTGAAGTCTTAGCAGGGATGATGATTTACAATCCTGATTAAGTTGACAAATTGAAAGCACAGAAAGAATGTAATTACCAGATATAGCAGGAGTGAGAATTCCATCACCAATCACCATGCATGTTCCAACAAGTACAAGTATAAGAAGGGCATTCCTTCTGAATGCATTGGCCTCCAGCCATCTCTTGGTTTTAGCAGCAAAGGAATGCTCATGAAATGTGCTACGACTATAAGTTGTCAGCTCCTCATCAGTCCGATGTTGATTGGGAATTGTTTTCACTTTAGCATGACGACAAAGTAATGAATAAAGAGCAAATGTTCCTCCTTAACAACGAACAAACAGAGAGAAATGTCAGAGCCAAGAAAAATCCAGCAACTATCCAAAATGAAGATAAATCAGATTCACTTTATTTGGTAAAACGTAATTTTCACATTGTAGCTAGAAAGCACGTTACCTTGACCACTGTCATTGGCTCTGCATACAATAAATACATACTTGAGGAGAGGTATGAGCGTTAAAGAGTATATAATTAACGAAAGGGCGCCAATAACATCCTCTGGGTCTTCTATTCCATGAGGAAAAGTGTTGTAGAATACATACAAGGGAGATGTTCCCAAGTCTCCATATACAACTCCAAGACTCTGGAATGCAAGTCTTAAGAGCAAAACTGCTGAGAATTTCTGTTTAACAAAAAAGAGAGTCAATCAACTCTTAACATCATTATCCTCAACAACAGACTAATCCACTAATTTTCACCGTGAACAAGAATTAAGGCAGGAATTGAGGCAGCTATCGATAACGCATTCTGTATATAAACCAATTATAAATAGAGCAGATAAATACGAGTACTAAATTAATCCAGCTGAAAGGGAACAAATCATCCAGATTGCTAGCTATACTAGATGAATCAAGTAGTACTACCAACTGCGTCGTATAACCAAGGGGACAGAAGAGGGGGGGGGGGGGGGGGGGAGCAGAAAAAAAGAAAAAGAGAGGAAAGAGAATCTCAATGGTCAAGATCCCCTCAATACAAGGCAAGGAGAGAAGGGGTAAAACTATTTTCACGCAAATTTACATACTTTATCATCATGGTTGTCTACATCCACAAATATATATACACATATATACTTTGATGGATAGAGTTAATATATCAATCAAGTGAAAGAAAGAGCTTAGGCTTTTTACCTTTTCTCTATACATATTTTTAAGCCTTCCAGCTTCCTCATCCATAGGCTGATCAAGCTTCTGCTCCAAAACCCACATACTTCCCTTACTTTCATCCCCTTCATCAAAATCCAACCCCCCTGATGCCATTTCTATATTCAATTGCTGCTTAAAACCCCAAGTTCTATAATAATAAAAAATTTCCCAAATAACCAAACTCTCAAATCCCAATAAAAACTCAACCCATCTCCAGGAAATAATAAAAAAAAAAAAATCTCTGAGAAACAGAGAAAAGAAGCCTTTAAAGAACCTAATTAGGGAAGGACGAAAGGAGTACAAAAAGAGAGTACATACATAGATATACAAAAACAAAGGGGATTTGATTAATTGATTCACAATTGTATAGTGGGGTCAACTAAATATGAGCCACACAACCACCTACCAAATATCAAAAAAAGAAACAACAATGAACCTCAAAACTCTATTATTATTAATGCCTCAAACTCTTTAACTTTCCAGGCCTCCTCTGATGCAAAATCAAGAAGAAGAAGAAGAAGATGAGGGTTCACCTCAAAATTTCAACTTTTTTAAGTCTAAAAACTTTTGGCTTGAGAGCAAGTAAAACCCAATTCTTGATTCTTTCCGAGATGCCGACATATAGAGGAAGAAGTGTTTATGATTTCCTCGTGTTACGTGCAGAATTGCCGTTCAGGTTTTAACAAACAGAGCAAATCCTCTTTCTTTCTTTAAGTTATAAATCTCTCTCTCTCTCCCTCTCTGGCTCTCTCTCTTTAAGTGCTGCTGTCTGTCTTCTTCCTAGCATTACATTACAGTGACGCGAGAGAGATGGGGAGAGATAATAATAATAGTGTGCGTCGTGTAATTACTCATTACTCCTTCCCGAGTGACACGTTTAATGTATTTGTGGATTGTCTGGAAAAATTAACACACTAATACTGTAATTAAGTAGTTTTGGGTTCATGCAATGAAATCAAACCTGATAATAAAAATCTTGAGTTGAGTTGCGTGTCTAATTTGGTTAGCGCCTCTTATTTTCCAATGGTACAACTCTCAATGCAGCGGGTCCAACTCCGAACTTGATGATGGTTGATTACTGCACTGCAAAATGACTGCCAGTGGCGGCTTTCACACTATTTTTAGTCCATATAAATTGCATTATATACACATCCACTGAAAATAATAATAATTAATAATAATAATAATAATAAAAGATTAAAAAGAGATCCGGAAAAATGTTAGGCTTCGTATGGTTGTATTTTCGAAAATGAATTCTGAAATTCTTTTGGGGAATGTGTATTACAAAAATTCGTGTAAAAATGTTGATTTTGTTTGTTTGTTTAGATGTATTTTTAGAATTTGATTGAAAGTAGTGTCGATGTAATATAAAGTTAATTTTTATTAGGATTTGATATATCAAATGATTGAGTTGGTTATAAATGTGATGATGATGGAGAAAAGATATTAAAATAATATTTTTTTGAATAATGTTATGAGATGGTAATAAAGTAATAAGTATATATGTGTATATATATATATATATACATATACACACACATAATATAATATATATATATATTATAGAAATAGAATGAAAAGACAAAAAAAAAAAAAAAGAGACCGCCAACTGTGGGGGGGCTTTCATGGGTTGGGGTAGGCGGGTATGGGTTTGGGGTAGGGGTGGGGGCCCTTCATTTTTAGTTTTTTTTTTGTCACCTTTTTTATTTTTTTTAGCTTTAAATTTTTATTTTTTTTTCATTTCGTGTTTTCTTTTCAATTTTATATTTTAAAAGTTCAAGAAAATTGAATCTTGCTCGTCTATATTTATAATAGTTAGTGTAATTATACGGTTTGCATTAGACAAATATAAAAATAGGATGTGGTCCATATATACAATATTTTATGAAATGTATAAATATGATTGGGGCATAAGTAGTTTTATATTTCTTTTTCCATTTACGCATAATATTTTATTTCCAATTTGATTGAGGCAAATTTATTTCCATTTTCTTATAATGAGATACTATGATGTTACATAAAATATTTGCTCGAGCTCGAGCCGAGAAATTTGGCGAGACTCGGCTCGTGGGCAACCCTATTAAATACTACTTTAGTACCAAAATGAAATAATCGAGATTCAGTCAGTATTTTTGAACCAACATCAAATAAATAAATTGATAAAAAAATTAAAGAGACTTTTTTAGTATACATGGATTCCGCAATCACATTTTTGAACCAACATCAAATAAATAAATTAAAACACAAAAGAGAAATAACAAATAAAGGAAGATAGTTTAGGGAAATAAAGAAAATGAATGTGTGTTAGAAGAGAAATTAGGAGAGATAAGTTACTTGGGATACTTGTCAAAAATTTATAAATAGTGATTGTCACACCAAAGTTTTAAACCCTAGACACCTATTGTTTTATTATATAGTTAGGAGTATAGATAATTTTGATAATTTACCATTACTTATGTTAGTTACCACATATTAGATGTATATGTCGAATGTACTCAACTTATTATGTTAAATCAGGTTAGCATAATAATTCAATTAGTTCTATAAGTAAATAAGTGAAAATTCCTAATATAAGTGTGATTTTGCATTAAAATTGATATCTTAATAACTTATGAAATTTAACATGTGATTCTACCTAATTAGCTAAAAGTGAAGTTGTCTTTTATAATTTATAAATTTAATGTTCCCCTTAAACATAATTTTTCCTCTTTTTAAATTGCGTGTTACTCAACTAATACTTATATAACATTTAATAAAATTATATATTATACAAATTATATATTATTAAATATTATTTAATAATAATAATTGAAATATTGAAAAATTGAATAGGTATTTTTATTATATAAAATATAGAAAGTAAGAGAATGAGTTGGATAGTGGGATAATGTAATTAATGATGTGAATAGATTGAAATGATGAAATGATTGATTGTTGTATAGGGGAATGTGCAGTGTATTTAAAATTTGATCATTTTCTGTTGAATTTCACTTGAACTGTATATTTTTATTTTTTGGTGATTCAAAAAATAAAAATATTTTTAAAATTTCTAACCATACGAGCGTTATTGTATGGCCATGGGGATCACAATAATAATAATAATATTTTTTTGTCCTTTCCAGACGATTTTCATTTTTTATTATCTCTGTGTAATTATTAATAGGGTGTCCCACTTGGGCCGATTCTTAGTATTAATATATAAATTCTAATAAGCAATTTGTCTCTGTTTACGAGTTTTGTCCTTTTCATTCTGTGGGTCTGAGATGTGAAATTATAATAAAACTCCGATTTTTATTTCACACCACCTTCACAACTGATAGTAGTGGTTTCGGACTCTTAATCCCAATACAATCGTGTATTCAATTATACTTAGATTGTTCTACATAGTTCTTCATTATATATACCCCCTTCTCTTACTTAAGTTATTAATGTATTATATCCAATGACTAGGTAAAACAACGTTGGATTGCCTTGAAGTATATTTAGAATTTCCTTTTGTTCTCTTTAAAATTATCTTCTGTTAGTTAAAACTCGTATTATATCCATATAATACACATAGCTACTGACATATATTTGAAAAATATTTTCATTTCCCGATGTAATGAATAATACTCGTATTTTTTAGTTGAACCGTTTAGTACACATACTTTAGGTATCATGTATTATACTTGACAAATAATACTCTAATTTTGACAAAAAAATGTTTAAAATTTAAAACTTAAAAATTATCATTAGTTTTTACAAGTACAAATTGAGTATCATATAATAAAAAACTCCGAACGTTAATAATGTGATAAAATATTAATTATTGTCAACTAATGACTCATAAATTATTATTTTTTATAAAATAAAAATGAATATACAATTATATACCTTATGAATTTATATAAAACTAAATTGTATTTCTATTCCCAAATAATTTATTTATTTCATGTTTCCAAATTTTTTAACTGATTCTTTCGCCTTAACTTTCAATAAAATTTCATGACACACTAGCGTATTAAATGACGAATTTTTGTTGTCTCGTATTTAACTAACGAGGAGATTATATATTTGAAGGCAAATTTCAATGACTCTTTCTTCTTTTTATTTTTCTGGGCGATATGACAACTTTGTAGGATGTTGATTTGAAGGCAATAGAGGCATGATGATGAACAGAGTGAATTGGAAAAAAGTTGGAAGTATGTGAGTAGTAGTATATTGGCAATTGGACCACAAGAATATAAATCATATCTATTTCAAATTCAACTAGTTTGGCAATAGTATATTATATACTATAGTATTTCAATTACAAGTGATAGGAGATTGATCAATGGTGGACTGATATTTGATAGCATTAATATATGTATAGAGATACTAGGTTTCCTAACTCGTGCTTCTTTGTTCAGAACCCAGTTTTCATGATGTGGATGCCCATGTGTTAAAACCATCCGCAAACTCCTCTTTCACATACATACCAACTTCATATTATATATAGTAGTATATATTACATATTTTAGCAGAAAGCAAGGGGGAAAGGGAAGCAAAGGAATGCACAATTATATTTCCTCAACAATCTTTATTTGAAATAATAATTTATGCTATCATGTTGATTTCTTATGCTTTATTCTTAAAATTTTCTAACTTCAAGATAATCACAACCATTAATATTGTGGGACTAGTGTCCACGTGAAGTTCCTTAATACGAGCCTTTGTAATTATATATATATGTGTGTGTATATATATATTTTGAAATAATCGATTACATGAATATAAATCATCAATTAACATATAACAATTAACAATAATATACAATCAAATAACTACCAAGAGAGTAGATGAAAGAGCCACATACTGTCTGTGAGAATAAAATCCAAGATCCCTAATCAATTGAGATCTCAGATTCGCTAGTGGAGTTAGACCTCATTGTCGCTTTTGTAATTGTATTGATACTTGAATTTTGAATAATACGAAGATTTATATAAAAATTCAACCATACGGTTAAAGAATTAGATGCAATAAATCTTAGTCACCATTTAAGTAAAATGCATAAAATTAATGGGTAGAAGTTATTATATATATAAATGTATTACCAATTGCATGGCAATGCTCTCAAAATAAATTATAATTAAGTATTTAATTGTTGATGATTAAATTATATTAATTCGTTTAATCATGCACGAATCTAGCCGTGACCGTTGAGATATCAGACAGTCGACCCTTAGTATTATGAATTAAGAATATAATGATTAAATTATGTTAATTTAATCACGGGGGAATCAGGATCCAGTTGCGGCAGTTGAGATATCACATAGTGCCTTCCTTCAAGATTCAAATAAACTTATCATTAATTTTCTATATTTTTCCGTGCCTTTAGCCTTTAAATAAAAACCATTATAGTTATTTTACTCTGTTGTGCGCACGTGTATTGTTTTGCTGCCGTATAGATTTCGTTCAACTGCACATGCCCATGTTGAATTACTTCAATAATTTTTTTCTTTTTCTTTTTCGCAATTTCTATAAACAAAAAATGATGATTTTGTCGAGACAATAGCAAAATTATTTGCATGGCAAGGACAAACTCATTTTAGGATGACGATTTAGCATAATTACTAGAAAAAACTCTGAACTTTTGTTATTTGAAGAGAAAAACTTAAAAGTCATGTCTATGTTTAAGTTTTTAAAATTAATTTAGAATCCATAAAATACTATTCTGAAGGTTGTACTTGATTTTAGTTTATTTGGTCAAATAAATTATGCTCTGATAATGAATTTGGAAGCACTTTTGAAAATCATATTCAAATCACTATGTACAATTCCCCAAGACTTAAAAATAATATTTTTTTTGAAGTAAATTGGGTCTTTCGAATAGGATGGTTTTGGTTAATTATGATATTTATACTATCTAATAAAGCAAGAGGGCCTTAGAGAAACCACCCTAGGAAGATTCACTTTTGGTGTAAACCTTATATTTGAAAGAGAAAAAGAAAAAGAAAAGAAAAAGTTATAACACGACATAAACTGCCAAGATGAAGTAGAAAGTGAAAACTGTCATTGCCCATATCCACTCCTTCAAAGGAGATTAAACCAACCTGTTAAACATAAAAGAAAAAATTTGGACTAATGCACTCTCAAATTCCGTAAAAGAAACAAGATTTCTGAAAGTGAATGAAAAGCTTATCTCTACATTTATTAAGGAAATGTGTTCATTTTTTATAAGTTTTTGTTTACTCTTCAAATTTTTATTTTTTTTGCAGGACAGGTAAATATTTTGTTTGTTTCTTACTTTTTATCTATGGATTTTTAACGTCTTTTTCTTCATTTCTTCATTATAGCAGGTTGGTGGAAACTCTTCATCCCTTTTCTTTTCTTTTTGGATGTTGTGGTGCTTTTCATACCTATAGGTGTAATAATAGGTTGATGTAAAGCAGGTCTGCATAATTTTATCAACAGACGTCTGTTCTTAAAAACATGTATAATATTATTTTAGTTTTTACGATTTATATTCATGTTATAGCTGGTTATTATTTTGTATACATTTTTCAGGGGCGGTGGGAGCTCATGATTTTTTTACTTGAGTTGCAAACAGAGGTAAACATTGAATTTTTGGCATCAAATAAACAAGTGATATTATCCTTAAATTTCTTTATCTTTTCAGTTTAGTCTCAATATATATAATCACTTAACAAAAATTCTGAATAGTTTGCAAAAGTCATGTATTATACTGGGTTATACCTAATAAAAATGACATTATGTCTAAAAAGGAGCTAGAGGTTGTATTTTTTCTATAGTTTTCTTCAATTGTAAAATTTCAATTTGTTTATAAAAAAATATTTTACATTTTTATTTATTTGTACACACATTGAGTGTGCTCCAGTCGCTAGTACGAAGAATACATGAGAAGATGAAATTAAAGATGTTTTGGGCTCTTATAATCGAATGGGACATGGCCACTAGCTGATGGGGACAAATAACATGTGAAACAACCTCATATTTCAGATCTCCTCTCTTCTCTTCCCCAAATCTGAACATGATGCAATTTGAACAAACCAGAAAATTAGTCACCAGTTACCATTTTTTATCTATTTATAGAACATTAGTTCATTGTCCTCTCTATATCGAACCATTCGGCGAAGTTCGCAGATACCAGAAACAGGGAGAATAAACTTGCCAAGGTGTTTTTTTTTTTTTGATAATTAACTTACCAAGGTGTTAATTTGTTAAAGAATATCTATAGTTTTTGAGATCCCTTAAATTACATTTTTTTTTTTTATCATTAATTAAGAAATAAAGGGATCGATCCATTGAAACGATAGTCGTAAGGAAGAATTATTATCATGCACTCACAAGGAAGGAATATTCGGCAACATATTCCACTTCAGTTGTGATTTGATTTTTGAAAGTCCACTCTACTCTAATGTAATTATATAAGCCGCTTTTATGTTGTCCAGTTGACATCCCAATCACGCCTGCTCTAGGGCCTATAGGAGAACTGAGAAGGAACAACATAAAATAAAGTGTATTAAGTCACCAATAGTTGATTCTTAAGGAGTATATGGAATCATGATCTTAAATACCATTCGAAATCTCAAAATTTTGACCTAAATTTTGAATTTTTGGGGTTCTCGAAGCGAAATCTTACTTTTGATCTAATTTTACAGAATATCTATCGAAATTTCTCGATATTTACCGATATTTCCCAAAATCTTGAATTCTTAATAAAATTATTTTGTTAAATATCTACCGAAATTTTCGAAATATCCCGAAATTTCCCAAAAGATCCCTAAATTTCGATCAAACTCAAAATATTTCAAAATTTAAAATAATGTGGTTTTAAATAATGATTTGTATTGAAATTGTGGTATTTTGTTTTAATGAAGTTTCTAGGAGATTTGGTTGTTACTTTACTCTCAAATTATATTTATTTTATATTTTTCGCCACAGATTTTCATCATACTACTTGACAAAATTCACTACACATACATTATATATACAATATTATTTATGTAAAAGATGCATAATTATGATATTTAAAATTACACAAAGTTTCGTTGTAAATTTTCAAATATTTCTATAAATATCCATGATTTCTTTAAAATCGAAATCAAAATTTTGTCCCCAAAATTTCCATCAAAATTTTCGTAAATTTACTACCCGATATCGATACCGATGCCGAAATTTAATACATTGTATGGAATGAACTCTAAATTTCGAAATTTAATACATTATATGGAATGAACTCTAAATTTCGGTATAATAACACCTCGTTCATAAGACGAGATTCTATCAATTGTGATGGTTGAACCGATGTTCTCAAACTCGCTAACTCATAGTCTCACCACAATCTCAAACTCGCTATCATAATCTCAAAAAACTTACAAGAATCAATTACAAGTCTAAAGAACTCTTAAGAATCATCCATAACAAAGTGGGTCAGGGTGAACCTTGATCCCCACTCACTTTTTAATTTCAGAATATATATAAAAGTATAAGTTGCTAAATCCCAACTAATATATATTGGATTGTTTAATTGGGCTTTGAGTTATTCTGTAGCCTACAGACATAAAATAAGTGGATGGGTACGAAAGCTAGTTAGGCAAATTGGTAAACATCATTTGCAATTCAAGATATGGAAAGATTCACTTGTTTACCAAACTTTGCTTTAAAATCAAATCATGTTATCTAGACTATTTCCAGATTATCAACAATTAAATATAATCAAAAGCTCTAGACCAAAGCATACAAATTAAAGAAATAAACTACTATTAAAATAAACACATACATGCTCATACATGGTCATAGCTAAAACTGCAAACCAAGACATTTTATTTTCCTTTTCTAAATGTCCGTCTTGCCAACCAATGCTATCTAATTAAGTCAAAGGTGCAAGAGTGGCAAAAAATAAAAATAAAAATAAAAAATACATTTCAACACTATTGATAAATTCAGTTGCCATTAGATGCTACGAATCTAGTCCAATAACTTCTCAAGTTGGTAACCATTCTGTCTAATTTCAAAGCTACACAGGTCAAACACAGATTTTGAAAATTGATAAAAGGAAAAATAAACAAGTTCTACATTTCAAAGGACACCTTAATATAAAAGGAATACTTAATTACCTAATTACACCTAGGCAAATTATTCAACTGTACTATTTAGTTCTATAACTAGCAACACCAGGGACGGAGCCACAAATTTTATTGAGGCGGGACGAAATTATTGTGATATAATTTTACACTTTTTTTTTTGCTAGATAGACGAACTCGGTACGGTACACTATATTTATAGGGGGAAATATAATAAGGAACTAAGTCCAATTACAACTTTTGACATACTTTATACTCTTATATTTTTTTTGTTATAGCCAGAATTTTGGATTTGAGAGGATGAACTCAAAAAAAAAGGAGAAAGCGTGATATTTTTTTATTTTGAGGGCAGGGGCCGAAATTCAAATACAAATTTCGTTATAGCCAAGATTTTGGATTTGAGAGGGCGAACTCAAAAAAAATGGAAAAAGCGTGATATTTTTCAATTTTGAGGAGGAGGGGATGAAATTCAAATATAAAAAAATTTGTAAAGTAACAAAAAATAATTTTTCAAAATTGAGGGGCACCCCCCCGGTAACACTATGGTGTTCTCTAATTGAGTTCAAAAGTTGACTTGAAAAAAATGGGGAAAATTGCATATAACCCCCTGTGTTATCACTTTTTTGCTGAAAACCCCCTTATATTAATTTTTTTGCACGAAACCCCCTTGTGTTAGTTTAAACCCTGCTCGAAACCCCCAATTCGTGTTAAATCCGCGGAAAGTAGCATACACGCGCAGTGTATTTGAAGTAGGGTTGGGGATTTCGTGCAGGATTTAGACTAACACAAGGGGGTTTCGTACAAAAAAATTAACATAAGGGGGTTTTTAGCAAAAAAGTGATAGCACAGGGGGTTATATGCAATTTTCCCAGAAAAATGAGCGGGTAATTAATCATACACGCTTAAGCAGCAGCACCAGGGAAAGTATTGCCCTCAACAAAGCCTACCTTATTGTAAAGGAGTATAGTTGAAAATCTCCATTTCTTACAGCCCCTGAGAACACCATATCACCACCTCCGCTTCACATGCCCATACAGCCTTGGTAAACAACATAAACGATAACACAGCACATGTTTCTCACAAAAACGAACACATCCGATATAACATTATCGTGATAAAATTCAGGCATACAAGTTCATTGTCCCATCAAGAAAGCTAACCAACCATGAAATACATCAATGGTGCTCACTGCTCAGGACTAATAAATCGAAAATGGATTCATCGTTAAGCTATGCATAATACTTAGGAAAAAGAGGTCTTCAGCTTTAATCAAGTAAAGACCAGAAATTTTGTCCTGCCAAGATACAAACAATCGGTGGAAAGGCAAAAGCAACGGCATAGAGCTTGGCCTTTCTTCTTTTTATAGTTCATAAACTCTTGCTATGTCCTAATTTATCACACAGGAAAGTTGACTTGACTAACATTGTCACGACTCATGAAGTTTCACTCGATACACCAACTGTAAATTCCAATTGTCATGGGACTGTAAAAGGAAGTTAAGTCTCGTGATACAGAGGTAAGCCACCATGCATCCGAGAGACAAGTGGATAAACATAATAGACTCAAAGAAAAACAAAGATAACTAACACAACAGTAGATATTTTAATAATACGTATTTATATATAATTTAAAATTGTAACAATCAACAGAGATGCTCACCCCAAAAAGATTTTGATAACTTGCACTAAGCACAATAAATCTTCCTTTTCTACCTTCTGATTTCTATACATATTTACTCGTAGCCAAGTCGATAATAGAGCCATTATATGGTGAGAACTTAAAACTTAAGTAAACACATTATAAAATCAAGATAATTCAAATGGTTATGTTGTTAAAAACAATGATATAGAAACCAAACACATAACAGAAAACTGTAATTTCCACAAGTTCAAGCCAAAAACATAAGACAAAAATAAGCATGCTACTAATTAGTATACTCATCACTTCAGGTTGCAACAATACCATGAATACACAATACTAAACCGTTAACACTCCATGTATCGAGTAGAACAATTACTGGCAACAAGCATATAAATAAGAAGGGAGCAGCATTCAGAGTCAAGGATCTCAAATCGAATAATAAGGATAACAGAGACAGGACAACCTCAATTCTTTATTGCAACAAGAAATAGAAGCATCCAAAACACACAACCTTTTCAAAAGTTCTCAAACTTTACAGATTTTATCCTTTTCTAAGAAATTTACCATCCCTTGCACATTCAGCTTGGCATCAAGCATCCAGGTTTTCCATCTGAACACTGCTCTTGAGAGGCACATATTCCCCGAGGTATCCACCGAGATGATCAAGCAGAGCACTCTTATCAATCCCTTGGTGATGATAGCTCTTGCATACATAGTAAAACACACTCTGCACCAACAGCCCGATTAAGTTTACAATCACCAACACACCCACAAGGAATCCACCAACCATAATCCTCGTCAACACTCCATAATCGTCCCCTCCGTGCACCACAATCGACCCAAAGAGCCCATTGATGACCCCGCAAATAGCCAAGTACCCGAAAACGAGAACAAACCCCATGCCAGTCTTCCCCTTCAACAACTCATAGCTCTTCTTCATAGCAGCAAACCCATAGACAGGCTCAAGAACAGACACAATGCTAGCAAGATGCCACAATGCGCTTATATAAACATGCACGCCCAAAAACAACAAGAACACAAACGTTAACGAAAATACAAACAGAAAAGCATTCTGTGTGTCGACCGCGATGATGAGCATCACAAGAAACACTAAGAACACAATGTTGTACACAAGCATTGTCAGAGAAACCCATAAGAATGTGATGAAGAGGCGCTTAAAGACGCTGGGGATGGCGGCGATGGTGGAGGAGAAAGATACGGGCTTGGAGGTGTAGAGCGAGGCGACGGTGAAGACGACGGCGGCGGTGGAGAGAAGGGAGAAGGCGAAGAGGAAAATGAGGTAAAAGAACTGGAAAATGAGAAGCTTCGACCAATCGGAGGAGCCGACGGTGGTGTCGGATTGGAGCTGAGCGAGGATGGGGTGTGTGAAAAGTGAGTGGGCTAAAATGGCGAAAGAAAGGGGGAAAATTAGGGTTAGGGTTATCAGATAAAAGGTTTTTACGGATTGCTTGGGAATTGAAATTGATTCCTTGAGGATGTCGGGAATGCTCAGGAACTGAAGCTCCTCTGCGGCCAGATCCATTATGAGGGATTGCAAGGTGGTAATTTAATTGGGGATCTTTCTTGGCAAATTAATTTGGAGAATGGATGAAAATTGGGGGAAATTGTTAAAGGGGCAGCTGCAGATCCGAAGGGGGTGAAAAAGAAAAGTAAAAGGTAGGGGTAAACTGGTAGTGATGATGATGATGATGATGATGATGATGATGTGGGAGGCACCGCCACTTGCTACGCGGAGAAGAGAAGACTCGTGTAGAGTATTGTTTTGTTGAAAAACGCTGAATTGTAAGAGCGACTAATTCTTTCTTATCAGTAGCGTTTTTGAGCCGTGGGATGGGTCATGGAAGAATATTTTACAATGGCCAAGTAGACAACAGTCCGGGTCCAGTTACAATCCGGCTTGGACAGCCCAACACGCACCTAGTGAGTTTTACGGTAACAAATGTGTATTTACCTGATCCAGTTTGGGCTGTTCAAAAGTTGAGAGCCCAATGGACCAGCTGATTATAAACTTGTTATACTAAAACTAAAAAGAAAATTACAACCCAAGACCTGTTGTTTTAGTGGTATCCATCTCTCATTTTATGTGAAAGGTCCTAGTTCCTCTTTATGCGGCAGCTAGATAGAGTCCTTATGACTGAGAATTATGACTATCAATTTGGGTTTGTCGAACTAGATATTTAGGGTATCTCCTTCGTTTTGAATTAAAAAAAAAAGAAAAATTACACGCATACCCCTTTACTTATTATGTAATTACCAAAAACTCCCACACTAAAAATTACCAACACTCCCTCAGGGGTCTATTTTTAATGTTTGCAAAAGGTAAATACACATGGGTGTAATTGTAATATATGTCTTAACATGAGGGACATTGATACCGGTGAAATATGCATCATACGTGATTAAATCTCCAAGTTTTCAAAACCTGCAAAAGAACAAAGGATTAGAAGACGGCCTAGGGTTTTCCAGGCGTTGATTCTCCAACGCTCAAGTCCAAAACTCCTGGAGAAAAAATATATCAAATATCGTAGGATCCCTAAAATATTGTCATGACTCATGAGTCCTATTTATAACTCTCTATTGTAGGGCATAGGAAACCCTAGCTAGTTATTATATTTAAGCTTCTTGGGCCTGACCCATAGCTCAACCCATCCGATATTCAGTTATGGAATTTGTATACATTAATCGTGCATATAATACAAATTACACACAATGCAAAGTGCAAAGTCCCATTAAAATAAAGAACTCTGAGCAATTCCAAATGGTACATGTTGCATTTGTGTTCTAATATCATCTGAACTTCTTATGTTATCTATGTGAACGGATTGATGTTGAAATGCACGTGAAAGTAATGAAAGACTAAAGAAATGAAAAGAAAAAGAAGTGAAATCACCACAAAATCTTACCGGGCGATCAGATTAATTATATTGTTCAATATCTGGCAAACTATGAGTGAAAGTTTGATTATTTTAGCATAAAGATTTAGAGAAATACAGAATTTTTTTTTGTAGAAGGGTCACATGCAAGAATTCTTACCAGACGGTAATTATTTCATCCCCAACACGTCAAGACTGAATAATTGAGGTATATTATTAATTTATTCAAACCAATTATTCATCCCCTCCACGTCAAGACTGAATAATTGAGGTATATTATTAATTTATTCAAACCTGATATTGGCGCCTTTCCAGAAGGAGAAAAACCGGGGCCAACAACAGTGATTAAAGGAGAATATATATATATATATATATATATAGACATATAGACATACGTACATTATGTATTCAAGAGAAACAAACGAGTCAATTAAGAGAGGTTTATCACCGTAGGGATGCATAGCGAAAACCTTGAAGGAGCCACCGCTGTCGATATGCCTGGCGCCGTCCATTCGGCTGCCGAAGCCGAAGCCGACACCAATTCAATCTCCAAGGAATCAAATGAAATAGCTCATATTTTTGATACTTCAGAAGGTAATTGTAATCTAATTTTTCTTTGGGAGGATTACAATATTAGGCGCGTGCTTTTGTAATTTTAATTTCATTGTTTATAAACTTGTAAAATTAGTCTCATATGCGATGTTAGTCCCAAACATTAAGAATTGGATGAAATTTCGCGTATTTAATGTACGCTCCGTTGATTTTATTAATGATGATGTGCAAGACACGTGGGTTTTTTATTAGAATAATATAAAATAAAAGAAAAATTCTCAAAATGATATTGTCTACAAATTGTTATATGTTTAATACAAAACGGCATGCAACATGCCGTCTTCAAATTAGAAGACGATTGAAGACGACAATAGGGGTGTTCATGGTTTTTCAAAATCGCACCATACCGATCGTACCGTACCGCATTGCACCGTAATGAAATATTGGTTTTTTTTCTAAAATCTATAGGTTTTGGTACGAGCCTGTACCGTACCAGCTATTTTGGTATGGTTTTGGTTTCAGAAAATTCATACCTGTAAAAAATCGTACCGTACCGTATATATACTATATATAATTATTTATTTTATTTGTATAATATATAAGTGATTTTATTGAAGGAATTTTTAGAACTTAGAAATACAAATATACTGGAAATCAATATACCACTAAAACTTGTGTAGTGATGTATGATATTTTTAGAAATATAAAAATTAACTTTATTAAATTTGGGAATTTGTTAAAAGAGAGACTAAAATTATTCTCTAGAGTTATTTGAAAATCTAAACTCTAGAATTAGAATATCAATATTAAGAATTTGAGTTTGAATATATCACTATTTGAGTCTTACGGTCACGCAGAGAACTCATTTCAAAAGTTTGTCAAGTTCTTCCGCATAAAATCTAAACTTATTATTATCATGGTATGAATTTTTTATTTACTTTCAAAGTAATCGAAAACTGTATGTTTTCTTTCATTCTACTTCTTGCACCAATATTAGTTTTTTGCTAATTTTTTTGATAATTTATGAAGTTTCAGATTATGTAATTGTGTTAATTATTATCGTGATTGCTTAATTCTTGTGATAATTTAGTTTTGTAGTTATTTTTACTTTTATTATGTAATTTATAGTAAAAATACAGTAAAATCGTACCGCACCGTACCGAAATCGTACCATACCATAAATAATGATACCGGTTTCAAAAAGTCTAATTTTGGTATTAGTTGTCATAAAACCGTAACTATTGGTATAGTATAAATTTTATAAAAATACAGCAAAAATCAGACCGTGTGCACCCCTAGACGACATGCTATATGCCGTCTTCAATTTTCATTTTTTTTCAATTTAGGAATTTGAAGACGGTATGCTTTTTTTGGCCTACTGAAAATTGACCACAACATGAAAAATACGGAAAATTGACCACAATATGAAAAATAATGATTTTTTTTTTTGTTTTCGGCTCATTTTTCTCCCTTTTTTGTGCATTTTTAGGTGTCGACTTGAACATATAAATTGTAGTCGAAACCTAAAAAATGCACGAAAAAGGGAGAAAAATGAGCCGGAAACAAGAAAAAAGTCAATACTTTTCATGTCGTCGTCAATTTTCCGTAATTAAAAATAAAAATAAAAATTGAAGACAACATGACGACATGCTACATGTAGTCTTCAATTTTTGTAAAATAAAAATATTGAAGACGGCATGTAGCACGCCTTCTTCAAATTCCTAAATTAAAAAAAAAAATTACTAAAAAACCCTTAAAATAAATTTTTATATCCAAAAAATCTTAGATAAAATTTTCAATCCGAAAAACTTATTCCACCAACTTTTCAACCCAAAAAGCCCAAAATTTAGGGTTAATAAATTTATGAACTTAATAGCCCTTAGCATTCTAGACAAAAAAATTAATTAATTGTAGTTTTACATAGAGATTTATTTACTTAGAAATTTTATATTGACAATTGACTAAATATAATTTTATTTTTAATTTTTCAGATTTTTAATCTTCTTAAAACAATTAAATTTTTTTAAAGATAATTATCATAGTGAAATAAAAAATAAATTATATAAAAAAATTAAAAATATTTAATACTAAAAATAAAAATCTGTATTATACAACTTATCAATTTAAAAATTTTAAAAGAAAAATAAATTGGATAAAAAGATCAATTGATCAATTCTTAACTTAATAAATAAAGGATAGTTTAGTCAAAAAAAATCTTAATCTTAACTTTTGGGGTTTTTTGAAAAAGATTGTAGAGTGGGTTTTTGAGATTAAAAAATATTTTCATAGGTTTTTTGGATATAAAAATTTATTTTAAGGGGTTTAAATTAAAGACGACATGTAGCATGTCGTTTTCTAATTTGAAGACGGCTGTATTAAACATATAACAATTTTTAAACAATATTATTTGGAGAATTTTTGTTTTCTTTTATATTATTCTAATGAAAACCCAACGCATGTGACCAAACTAACAATTTTCGCGTTTTTAACTATTGAGACTAAAATGCAGAAAAATGCATCCTATAGGAGGAATTCTGCAAATTTGTGAATAATAAGACTAAAAATGCAATAGATTGTGTTCTACAGGACTACTATTGCTATTTTTCCTTTTTCGTTTATACAGGTAATATTATACATCTGAATCTTTATTCGCCGCCACAATTCATACATTGTGGCTGCTTGTATATAATTCTTTCATTCCGTTTCACTCATTAATAGACTGAAAAATGTTTTCAATTAATAAATGAACATGACTTCGACAGGAAGGCTATTGGGAAGCTTTGGATTAATGACCAAATATGCAACAAAAGGTGATTGGGAGGCTGCTGAAACTCTTCTGAACATTGATCCTAGTGTAGATCGTGCTGTGATAACAGGCTCTGGTAATACAGCTCTTCATGTAGCTGCTGCTGCCAAAAACACAAAATTTGTAAGGGAACTAGTCAAAAGAATGAGCGAAGATGACTTATTGACCAAGGATAGTAGTGGTTGTACAGCTTTCTTCTATGCAGTTGCATCCGGAAAAGTTCAAATTGCTGCTCTAATGAGGGAAAAAAATCCAAGTCTGATCACTATAGGTCGAGAAAATACTCAAATGACGCCGCTTAATATAGCAGCTTTGCTTGGATATAAAGATATGTTTTCATTTCTTTACAAATTCACACGTCCTCAAGACCTATCAACCGACGATTGGTTTCAAGTTTTCATAGCTACTTTAGCCACTCACATGTATGGTATGATATCATATACTCTCCTACTTATCAAAAAAAAAAAAAGATATCATATATTCTCTCTCTCTCATCATCAAGTCTAGTTAATACTCATTTTGCCAGTTTTATGGTCATAATATCTAAGTTTCTTATGGGCAGATGAGGCTTTAGACATACTGAAGATCAATAAATCTGTTGCTATAATGAGGAATGGAGATGGAACAAGAGCCTTGCATCATTTAGCTCGGCGCCATATTGTAGATGACATAAGTGCAAGCAAAGAAGCAATTTTCAAAACTCTTGTTACCCTATTTGATGCTGTCCCCTGCCTTTCTTGTAAGTACCATAGAAGCATCAATTATTACTCATGATTTAACTCTTTCATTCATGATACAAAAAGGCAATTTCTTGATGCATGACACTGCTGATTCATCCATCTTTGTAGGGTTAAAAAAGAAATTTGAGCAACCTTTAATGCAAAAAAAAGCACTGTTATTGGCTGAGAGACTGTGGGATGCCATTCAAGCATCAAAAGTAGCTAATATCGCTGCGCTAGTAATCACTCATCCTTCTGTCCTTCATGATGATGGAAAGAGAACTCTTGTGGTTTAAGGTCACAAGTACAACTCTATATTGTCACCAATATAAATATTTAAGTTATTCAGTGGTTAAAGATTCTAAGCTCATTAGCATTTAACACAATTAATTAATTGGTGCACAAAGTAGAGAAAATCGTACTACCTTTGTGTCTTGAGATGAAAAATAAGGCCGGCTACACACCAAGGGAATTGTTCTCCAAGGAGCACGAAGCATTGTTTAAAGAGGGGGAGACATGGATGAAGGATACAGCAAATTACTGCATGGTAGTGGCAACCTTAATTGCCACGATGGCATTCGCTGCTGCATTTACCGTACCTGGAGGAAATAATGGCGATTCAGGGATGCCCATATTTTTGAATAGAAGTTGGTTCACAGTATTCGTTGTATCTGACGCCATGGCAATGTTCTTCTCAACAACTTCAATCATAATGTTCTTGTCACTTCTCATTTCGCGATACCAAGAGGATGATTTTCTCGTCTCATTGCCGACGAAATTAATGCTTGGATTTGTAACACTTTTCGTCTCTATTGTTGGGATGCTATTTGGATTCACATCGACCTTCGTTTTGCTCTTTAACGAGGAATGGCTAAGGGTTCCAGGCCTTTACTGAGGTCTGAGAACTACCTCCATGTTCTCTCTTCCACTAGGAAAGAGTAGAACTCAGTCGTATTTCCTACACCATATGTTGTATGTTCTTGGTACCCTAAGAATTCTACGGCTATGTTTGGCCATATTTTCAATTTCATTTTTAAGATTTTATTTTGTGAATGTAAGTTATCGATATTCGCGTGAAAAATGTTGAATTTTGTGGTATGTTTGGTTGTATTTTTAAAAAGTAGTTGAACGTATTGTTGATGTAATACAAAAATGATATTTTATTGGGATTTGACGTAGGAAGTAATTGAGTTAGTTATAAAGTAAAAGAAATAATAAGTTTTAAGAGTAAGGATAAATCAATTAATGATGAAAGATAGTGTGATATAATTAAAAAGTGTAATGATAGATGTTTGTATAGAAGAATGTGCAATAAAAAATGAGAATGAGAATGAGTATGTTTTGAAGAAAATGAGTTTTGGTGTGAATTTTTTATCCAAAAAATGAAAACAGATCTATAAAATATGGCCAAACACAGCTTATGTTTTCGTAATATTAAAATCTTGTCATGACCGTGTACCTTCCACCACATATGTAAGTCGGTTTTCACTACTCCTTTTGAAAAATTTCGCCCATCAAAACATGACTAAAATAATTCAATGTGATGTCTAGTGGTCGGTTCTATTTTACTTTTTTTATTATTATTAATTTCAAATCGAATTGTCAAGTGTGCTTTGGAGGAAATAAAATTTGAAATTGCGGTTTTATAAATCAAAACCGACTATGCGGTTCGGTGCGGTTTGACGGTTTTTCAAGTTATTTTACATTTTAAAACTAAACAAGCAAACAATATTTGTCATATTTTTGTTAAACTAATTAATAAAAAGATAATGATAATTCATAACCTAAGAAAATACTTGTCCGGGAAGCATTAAAAAAACCACTAGTGTCATTACATATTATTATAAAAGAGTACCTTACGTTTAGAACAGAAAAAAGTACTAGTATATCACTATAAAAATCTGTTTTACACTGAGTATAAATATAATATGTACATATTTTACTATATATATAAATATATCAAATAAATACACACTCATATATAAGAAAATGTCTTAATCTAACTTGTATGAAAAGTAGAACGAGAAATTTACATATAAACAGGTAATACAAAAAATGACAAGTTGTAATTGTTGTTTATTAAAATTTGTGCATTAAAATCTACAAAATGATATTGTAAAGTGCATTATAAGGCTATAAACAATAGGTAATTTAAAGCGACATTGTTATTACAAATAATTGTGATAGTTAAATAGAACAAATATCATAAATATGATCTATAATATTATTATTTTTTGTCAAAACTCTTCCAAATATCTATTATATATATATAAAAAATATAATACTAAAATATCATAAGATATTATCACTTTAAAAGTCTCAAGCACAAATGTTGATTAAACATATTATTAATCATATAAAAGATATAATCATATCAATTCAATAACAAATATTAAATAAAGCTATAAATATGAATAGTATTATGAGTAAAGCCTATTAAAGGTGCATAAGAATAATAAAATACACACACACACACACACACACACACACACATATATATATATGTGTATGTAGGGGGTGGCGTGCGGTTCGGATTTTTTAACACTAATTTTGAAACCAGACCACATAGGGCGGTGCGGTTTTTATTTAAATTTTAAACCATGGTCTACTTAGAAAATTGACAAAAACGGTGCAGTGCAGTCGATTCGGGCATTTTTTTCAAAACTATTGCTCACCCCAATACTAATGCCTATGCATAATGAACTATGAAATATTTAAAATAGACCTCACTTAAATTGTTAAAAATTTCATTTAAAATGTTTAGAATCACAAATTTAAACAAAATGTATTAGGCAATAAGCCAATATCAACAAACTAAAATAATTGTAGATTTAGAGGGTGTTTGGCTAAACTTATAAGCTCTTCTAAACATCTTATTAGATACTGGATTGCAATTCCCAAAACTAACTAGCTTTTTATTTGCGTAGTGGGAATGCTGCAACTACGGATGTTTTTTTTCAAATAAAGCAGCGACATGTTTCATTTTCAGTGAAAGCTACCTGTATGAGTATATAATAGGGTAAAATACGCTTGTACCTTTAAACTATATATATATATATATATATCATATCATATGTATCGAAATTTGATAAAAAAAATAAAAATCATATGTGTCAAATACCCTCTGGATTACATAATATAAAACTTAGGCCCCTAAAAATTATGATATGACATTTTTATCCTTCAATACAACGTGTACTCCTACTAAGGGTATAGATGGAAATTGATTTATTTCTGAATTTTTCAGAAAATAATATTACCTTTAATATTTAGGGGGTATTTGATACCTAGTGCATAATTTAGAGAATCTTATTTGAAACAATTCCATCCACATCAGTTCTCGATGGTTAATTAATCGCACATTGTATCTAGACAGAATGTTCAAATTGCACATGGTATGGCAAATTCTGCATTTTTGGTGATAATACATTGCGCTTTAATTTTCTATCCTCCTCATGTCCACATGGCAGGAACTAAACATAACCTTGATGTTTAATTTATTGCATTTCTTACCTTGTATGAGCCTTTTAAAAGGTCTCTGTGTACCTAGCAAGAAATTCACTTCTATATTAAGATTATGATTAAAATCCCCAAGGTGAATATCTTGGCCTTGACTAGATGAGATGTTATTTTTTATTTCTCATTTTTTTAAAAAAAATAAATAAGAGATTTCATTTTCAGATAGTAATTGAAGATTAAAAATATGATATGATGGTGAAAATGTGTTAGTTTGAGTTTATTCTTATAAACAAAAAAGTATAATGATTATGTGAAATGCCTTTTGTTTTTTTAAAGAAAAGTTGTTTTTTTTTTTATGAGAAATGGTAACTAGACATATCTAAGTTAAGAGAGTCGATAAAGACAGTCCACATTTTGTTAGAGAGACTCTTCTTTTATTTAAATTTCACCACATAGACAAAAATGCCCTTTAATGTATTAAAATAATTCTTATCATTTTCTTTGACAAACTAATTTTATACCACATTTCTAATTAAATGTAGAATACGCATTCAAAATTTGATAGTGCATAATTTTAAACTTTAAAAGTGACGGATAACTACCGTAAATAATAAGTAAAAAAAAAGGTTATCGATTAAGACATCAAAAAATATGCAAAGTGGATCTTATCTTACACATTGCGTCATTTCGTATCAATATATGTTTTTTTTATAAAGTATATGATAAGATATTGGCTGATAAAAAAGTAATAGTTATTGGGTGAGTTGTCAAATCATAAATAGTAAATAATCTGACTTTCCTTAGAAAAATCTGAGAAATGACATTCAAATCCATTTTTCAGAGAATTTTAAGATTTTCTTAGAGAAGTATTAAATGTAATATTTCTTTGAAAGTTTTTTAGGAGATGTAAACAATTGAATTTCTTATAAAAAAAAAGTCTATGAAAAATTCGAAACAAGTGGCCATCTAATGAGGCCTTTGTTGTCTTCTTTCTTTTTTTCCCTAACAAATCCTAGCTTGTGTTTTTTTTTTTTTTTTTTAATTTTTCTTGATCACTTGAGATTTGAAACGTAACTGAAAGTTGAAAATAGAAATGTGAAAGCTATCAAGTTGCAGATGCACATGCAACAGAAGAAGGAAGGACCCCACCTCCCTTGTTTTGGTTCCCATTTCCACCAACATAACACGGCCCTCTCCTTAACGAATCTCAAACGCAAGCTACCGTGCAATATGATTTCACAAAATCGTAAAACCAGATATTAATTACTTTTTCATTTTCAACTTCCATAAAACAATCTTGTGAAACCAAAATATATATCAAGGGCAAAATTACTTTTTTATCCTATAATTATAAGGTGTTGACACTTTTCGTTTTGTATATTTTATAATTACATTTTTAGTCTTAAAATTGACACCCTCTTTCAATTTTTGTCATTTTTCTCCTTTTTGGTCCAGAGTCACACATTTAGTCCTATTTAGCTAAAAAATTTGCACATTTAGTTCCGCTATAGGCAAATTGAAAAATTGAAAAAGTTTAGGCCAAATTGAACTTCGCATGTGTGGTGACACGTGATTTCACTATTCTTGATTGAGCTAAGTTCCACCTTCTTTGTTGAAACTGAACTAGTACAAGAAAAATTTCACTTTGTAGGTTGAGTTTGCACTTGATGTTATAGGATTTGAAGAGTAATTGGTTTAATTTTGGATGAATAAATTTGGGAAGGGGTACGTTTTTACTTTTGTTGTTTTCATAAAATGCTCTGAACAAGTGTGAGCCGCACGTGTGAAGTTCCGGGGCATTAATTTTGCCGGAACTTTTTTAATTTTTCAATTTGACGGTAGCAAGACTAAATGTACAATTTTTTTTTTTTAGCTAAATAGGACTAAATGTGTAGCTCAAGACCAAAAAATGTGAAAAAAAAGGACTAAAATTGAAATGGAGGTATCAAATTTTGGACTAAAAGTATAATTATGAAATATATCGGACAAAAAATGCCGACACCTTATAGTTACATGACAAAAAAATAATTTTCTCATATTAATCTTTCCAAGGAAAAATTATTATTATTATTATTGATAGGACGGTCATTTTTATTTATTTTTTTGACAAATTATCATATCAATATATAAAGATGGAAATTCAATACAGACATTTGAAGACGCAGGTTGAGAGGCACTGATCCTGATCAATTCATTCATAATAGCTCCCCAATATTGACAAATACAAACACAATCAGCCGCATTATTATTATTATTACATAATCTATCAACTTTCTGATGGGTATTAAGTGTGGAGACAAATTAAATGGATCCAAAAGAAGAAGAAAGAAAAATTTCAACACTGGAAAAGCGTGCCGCGGCACCAGTTCAAGACCAGGCCGCGGCATCATGCCTCGGCACCAGGAAATCAAGACCATGCCGCGGCACAAAGGAAATTCTCGGCCTCGTGCCGCGGCACCAAGACTAATGTCGCGGCACAAAATGACAGATTGTTCCAGACATGGCTCTTGACACCTGTTTGGATGACTCGACGCGTTTTTGATGACTCGCGTTTTTTATCATGGTTGGAAACATTTTTGGTTCTTCTTTGCCTATTTATAACTTCATGTTGTTATGTACTAAGTAGTGCAAGAGTTGTATATCAAAAGAATAGAATTATAGACACTCTAACCTCTTGTAATTGCATTTCATATAAAGAAATAATATCTCTCTAGCACAGGTCCGTGGACGTAGGCATTATTGGCCAAACCACGTAAATTGTTGTCTCGTTTTCTTGCTTTCATTTTTACTTTTAATTTCGTTTATGCGTATGGATTCCTAACAACTGGTATCAGAGCACGGGTTACAACGATCCGTGCGAATCAATGGCGTCTGAAGATAGAAAAGTGAATATAGACAAGTTCGATGGAAAAGATTTCGGATTCTGGCGAACACAGATGGAGGACTATCTGTACCAGAAAAGACTCCATCAATCGTTGTCGGGGAAAAAGCCTGAAAAGATTTCAGACGAGGACTGGGAATTTTTGGATAGGCAAACTTTAGGTATTATTCGATTGACGTTAACAAGAAACATGATGTTTAACATCCTAGATCAGACCACGACGGCGGGTTTGATGAAGGCGTTATCCAATATGTATGAGAAGCCATCCGCATCAAATAAAGTCTACCTGATGAGACGTTTATTCAATTTGCGGATGACGGAAGGGGGATCGATGACCATTCATATCAACGCGTTCAACGTAATCATCACGCAGTTGAGCTCGGTTGATATCAATTTCAAGGACGAGGTAAGGGCCTTAATTTTATTGTCTTCTTTACCTGAAAGTTGGAGTGCGACGGTAACTGTTGTGAGTAGTTCGTCTGGCCAAAAGAAGTTGAAACTTCAAGAGATTCGGGATCTGATTCTGAGCGAAGATATTCATCGGAGGGAATTAGGAGAACTCACATCTGCTGCATTGAGTGCGGAAAACAGAAGAAGAGGTGTTCAACGGGGTGGTCAGAAGGGTAAAGGTTGATCCAAGTCAAAAGGGCGAGTCAAAACCGCGCAAAGAGGCTGATTGCTAGGGCTGCGGGAAGATAGGCCATTACAAGAGAGACTGTCCAGAAAAGGCGGGTCAGAGTCACAACCGGGAACATCAACAAGCAAACGCAGCAGCAGACAATGTCGGAGATGCTTTGGTTTGTTGTGTTGATAGTCTAGTCGACCAATGGGTACTAGACTCAGGTTCGTCATTCCATGCTACTTCATGTAAGAATTATCTAACAAATTACATTTCTGGAAAATTTGGAAAGGTTTTTCTTGCAGATGACGAACCCTTGGAAATTGTTGGTAAAGGTGATGTTGTAATAACAACAACACAGGGGATGCAGTTAAATTTGCAGAATGTTAGGTATATTCCGTGGTTGAGCAAGAATTTGATCTCGATGGGTCAAATTGACAATAAAGGTTACACCACGGTGTTTGGTGGTGGTGCATGGAAAATCACCAAAGGAAATTTGGTGGTGGTTCGTGGTAAAAAGTCAGGGACTTTGTACACCATGGAGATTAAAAAGGACTCGTTAGCTGCAGTCGATGTCACAAAGGATATACATCTATGGCATAGGCGACTTGGGCATATGAGTGAAAAAGGGATGAGAATAATGGCATCCAAGGGAAAGTTGCCAATTTCAAAGTCGGTTGAATTCGGTCTTTGCGAAGACTGTGTACTTGGGAAGCATAAAAAGGTTAGCTTCTTCAAGACGGGTAGAAAACCGAAGGCAGAAAAATTGGAGCTTGTGCACACTAATGTATGGGGACCGGCTCCCATACAGTCACTTGGAGGGTCAAGATACAATGTCACCTTCATAGATGATTCCACTCGAAAGGTATGGGTTTATTTTCTTAAAAATAAGTCTGATGTATTTAATATTTTTAAAAGGTCGAAAGCGGAAGTCGAGACTGAGACGTGTTTGAAACTGAAGAGTCTGAGGCAGGATAATGGCGGGGAGTAGATAGCCATGAATTCAAATATTATTGTGCAAAGAATAGGATTAAGATGATTAAAACCATTCCAGGGACTCCGCAGCAAAATCTAATTGCAGAGCGGATGAATAGAACTTTGAATGAACGAGCAAGAAGCATGAGGCTCTACTCCGGCTTGCCAAAGACATTTTGGGCTGATGCAGTAAGCACGGCTGCTTACCTCATCAACCGGGGACCTTCAGTATCGTTAGACTTCAAAATACCGGAAGAAGTTTGGTCTGGAAAAGAGGTAAATTTATCGCATTTAAAAATTTTCGGTTGTTTATCTTATGTCTTGCAAAGTTCTGATGACACAGATAAGTTGGATCCAAAAGCACAGAAGTGCATCTTTATTGGTTATGGTGAAGAAAGTTTTGGTTACCGGTTCTGGGATTACCAAAATAACAAAATCATAAGGCATAAGGATGTCACGTTTAATGAGAAAGTGCTTTACAAGGATCGACTTGGAGTAGAGACTGAGGATAATGAGAAACCAAAGGCGATATTTGAAGAAATCACTCTAGACGAGGTTACGGAGAATGACACTGAGAATAGGATTGAAGAAGATCCGGAGACTCCACAACCTACTTTGAGGAGATCAAGTAGAACTCCCAAACCAAACATAAGGTATTCCCCTTCCTTGCACTATTTACTTTTGACGGATTCGGGTGAACCGGAATCGTACAAAGAGGCGATGGGTGTAAGAGATTCTCTCAAGTGGGAGCTAGCCATGAAAGATGAGATGAGCTCTCTTGGGAGAAATAAAACTTAGAGGTTGACTAAGTTACCGGAGGGGAAACGAGCGTTGTAGAACAAATGGGTATTCCGGGTTAAGGATGAGCCAGATGGTAGTAAAAAGTATAAGGCGAGGATGGTAGTTAAAGGTTTCCAACAAAAGGAAGGCATTGACTGCAATGAGATATTTTCACCGGTTGTCAAGTTAACTACTATTAGGATGGTTCTAAGTATTGTTGCTGCAGAGAATTTGTATCTTGAGCAATTAGATATAAAAACGGCGTTCCTTCATGGAGATTTGGAGGAGGACATTTTCATGGTTCAACCGGAAGGTTTTCTGGAAAATGAAAAAGAAAACCTTGTATGCAAGCTAGAAAAAAGCTTGTATGGTATTAAGCAAGCTCCAAGACAATGGTATAAGAAGTTTGACACTTTCATGGCTAGTACTGGATATACTAGGTGTCAAATGGATCATTGTTGCTATTTTAAGAAGTTTAGGGATTGTTATATCATACTGTTGCTTTATGTGGACGATATGTTAGTGGTTGGATCTAACATGAGAGAAATTGATAAGCTGAAAAAACAACTGTCTACTGAATTTGAGATGAAGGACTTGGGAGTTGCAAATACAATTCTCGGAATGAGGATCATTCAAAATAGGTCGAGTGGGAGTCTCAAGTTGACTCAAGACAAATACATTGAAAAAGTACTTGCTAGATTTGCAATCACAAATGCAAAGTCTAGAAGTACCCTGTTGGGGAGTCATTTCAAATTAAGTAGGGAACAATCACCTAAGACTAAGGAGGAGCAAGATCAAATGGCAAAGGTACCTTATGCCTCTGCCATTGGGAGTTTAATGTACGCAATGGTGTGTACAAGGCCGGATATAGCCCATGCAGTGGGAGTTGTAAGCATATATATGGCTAATCCGGGATTAAAGAATTGGGAAGCGGTAAAGTGGCTACTAAGGTATTTAAGGGGTACATCAAGGATGTGCTTGTGTTTTTTGAAAAGTAGTATCACTTTAGAGGGCTTCGTGGATGCGGATTTAGGTGGTGATCAAGATGGTCGGAAAAGTACATCGGGGTATATTTACACTTTGGGAGGCACTGCTATAAGTTGGACTTCTAGGCTACAAAAATGTGTAGCACTCTCCACAACTGAAGCCGAATACATTGCTATTTCAAAAGCAGGTAAAAAGATGGTTTGGTTGAAAAATTTTCTGAGGGAGATTGACAAGGAGCAACGGGATTGTGTACTTCACAGTGATAGTCAAAGTGCCATTTATTTGGCAAAGAATCCGGTGTTTCACTAAAGGACGAAGCATATTCAATTGAAGTATCATCATATCCGAGAGATGATTGATGATCGGACTTTGGAGTTGAAGAAGGTGCTTGGTACATAGAATCCGGCGGATATGTTGACAAAGGGGGTGACCACCGAGAAACTGAGGTTTTGCATGACCTCAGTGGCCCTCGAGTTTATGTAATGAGGAGGCCGACTTTTGCTAGAGAGAGAAAGTGGATTCAATTAATGAAGTTATGATCGGAATGAAGAGATTATGTCTTCAATTTTGAGATTGGTCTCCAAGTGGGAGATTGATGGGTATTAAGTGTGGAGACAAATTAAATGGATCAAAAAGAAGAAGAAAGGAAAATTTCAGCACTGGAAAAGCGTGCCGCTACACCAGTTCAAGACCAGGCTGCGGCACCAGGGAACTCAAGCCAAGCCGCAGCACCATGCCGCGGCACCAAGAAATAGGCACCATGCCGCGACACCAGAAAATGAAGACCATGCCGCGGCACAAAGAAAATTCTCGGCCGCGTGCCGCGGCACCGTGCCGAGGCACCAAGACTAGTGCCGCGGCACAAAATAACAGATTGTTCCAGACACGGCTCTTGACACCTGTTTTGATGACTCGACGCGTTTTGGACGCGTTTTTTTTTATCATGGTTGGAAACATTTTTGGTTCTTCTTTGCCTATTTATAACTTCATGTTGTTATTTACTAAGTAGTGCAAGAGTTGTATATCAAAAGAATAGAATTATACACACTCTAACCTCTTGTAATTGCATTTCATGTAAAGAAATAATATCTCTCTAGCACAAGTTCGTGGACGTAGGCATTATTGGCTGAACCACGTAAATTGTTGTCTCGTTTTCTTGCTTTCATTTTTACTTTTAATTTCGTTTATGCGTATTGATTCCTAACACTTTCCTCATTTTCCAATTCGACCGATTGCCAAATCAAAGAGGTGTCTAGTTTCCTTACTGACAGCACCGTATTGCCATTGATTCGCATCATCTTGACTCTTGAGTCCCTTCCGCTGCCACAAGACTATCGCTTTAAAATATGATGCGAAACTCTTTCTAATTAGTATTTTATTATTATATTTGTGTAACTCTCTCTCTTTTACGCATAATATCTACAACAATTGTATAAAGTAACCAAATTAGAGGGGTTTGGTGGTGACAGTCACCCATCAACAGTTGGAAAACAAGTTTGGCATACAAAATTTCAAGATTTGAAATTTTGTTCTCTCCCCCAAAACCTAAAAATATTAATTAAATCTCCTCATTTTTGTATTTGCCCACCCGAACAAGAATATAGGCCCGTTCCTGAGTGTATACACATCCTTAGAATTTGAAGATGACTTGTTTTAGTTTTATCTCTATATCAAATCTTTTCTTTTCTCAATGATCTAACAAATCGTATATATACTTGTTGTACGCATATACCCGTAACAAGAAGGATTATATGTGTAAAAGAAAATTTGAATTAGCTAGGTCAATTCTTATCTTAGTTAAACGTTGTTGGATATAATTAATAAACTTTAAAAAAAAGAGTATTAGTAAAGTTGGCATGACTGATATGTCACATTAATCAAACATGCAAATAAGTGCAATTAAATTGAAGTCCTCATGGATATGAAAATCAAGAGATGATTAGCCTGGGCTCACGCATTAGCTTTGACTATTGACAACTCACAACAGCTTTCCGCACGGCACCGTGTAATTAGCTAAAGAGTTCCCTTTTCTCTTTGAAGATTTTTCTCATTAATTAATTAATTACTACGTCAGCAGTTAGGGCTTCTTCAACGTGACCGTCTATAAATAGAAACCTAAAATGCCTCGTCCATTCATCTCTCACAAATTAACCTCATCATCATCAATCTTACTTTCTATCTTCTCCCACATTACCATTCTCATTCAATCTTCAATATTAATACATACAAATAAAATGGGGTCTAAAAAATCATCAGCTGCAGAAAAAATTGGTATAGGGAGTGTTTCATCCTATACCACCTCAAACCCTGCTGCCGGTTATCGTTCGAACAGCAAGCCCCACACTGATTCACTTTTTGCGCAACAATATTCAACTGATCATCATTCTACCGCTGCGCCTTCTAAAACCACCACTCCCAAACACCATGGCGCTGCAGATTCTATCTTCGCCAACAATAATGGATCTGGAAGCGCTGCCGAGATAAGCAGCTCCATGAACAAACCGCGATGGAGCGTTAATTTATTTGGTCAAAAAAAGGATAAGTGAAACCGGCCCCCTCTCAATATGTATGTATAATTTTATGTTCGCGTATGTAGGTTTGTCTGTTGCTGTGTTTTTGCTATACTTATATGTCGTGTGGATGTATTGTATGCTTATTTATGTAACGAATTTATGTTTAAATTAAGCTCTTGTTATATTCACAAGAAGCGTAATTTGTGTACGCTCTTGCTTTGAATGAGAATAAACGTACTTGTTTTGAATTTAGATATACCGTACGTGAATTGTGTGAAATCCAAAGCTGTTTCGGTTTCGAGATGTATTCGCGCTTTTGTTGAACTATGTACATCAGGCTCAGTACTAATTAGTTATTGGCTTCAATTTTATGATTTGGCTCGTGAATCCTCATTGTTTAATTTTTGTCCACAACTTCCTATATATGTCTGGATTAATTTATTACAATATTCGTTTTTTATTTCCAATTAATTGTATCAACTGTATTAGTTTGTAGTGTTGTAGGTCGGGCTCACTCCACCCTTGACTCATTTCTTCAAATATTTCGACAAGAATTTTAACCATTCTAGATCCGACTCAATTTTAACATCACATTACATCTACTTGATTTTGCTTTTACTAAAATTACAATCATGGATATCTTGCGCAATTCGGGGTTGGTGGATGGAGTCAGGCAAATTTTCATTTCTCTAGAAATTGTCTTGATTTCAAAATCATGAATTATTTAGGAAATTTTGGAATATGTAACATAGTAAATAACCCAAACGTAGCAGTGCAAATATACCAACATGTAATTTAAACTACCATTCTATTCATGTGTTTCAAACTTATAATCCACTTAGTGTACTTACAACTATAAATGGATATATACATACACCCAACAAATATTTAATTGACTGGCAACGATTTTTTGCTCGACATGTAATGTTATGACGGAATACTCCATTTAATATTGATTATCACATCGTTTCTCTTACTCATCGATCTCAACTCTTAATAACCAAGAAAAATCTTTTGACTGTATACAATTTAGAATTTTTTTATTTTTATTTTATTTTATCTTCTTTTTTCCATGCTATAAAGAAATCTCAATATATTATGAACCACTCAAAGTGCATTTAAGAGAATATGTCAATCGAAATATTAACAAAAACAATCGAATTATAATATAGGGTTCAAAGTTCAAACCATCTTTAGTCAACTTTTCTTTTAAAGGTGGAAATTAATTAGCGTACGGAAAGATTTTAATAATAATTACCAGAAAAGGACGAATTTGGACAAGAAAATTATTCGCAAATAGAACGATGTGATTGTCGACACATAAGCCGACGCAAAACGGACGCAAAACGCCAAAGTAGAGATTTTATCCGAAGAGACGTGGTCCTATTGAAGGCTTTTGTTTTGACTTTCCGCAGCTTCTTGTTAGTTGTTACATCATCTCATGCATATTCTATTAGGATTTAGAAGTCCCCACTCTCTGACTTTTGCTGTTTTATTAATTATCATAGTTTTAAGAAATTTTAATCAAAACTGAATCTTTTCTGTTTACATATAATCATAATGCGGTACAGCTTGGTACAATTTTATTGATTATTAAATCGAAAAGGATAATGTTTTTCTTTTCTTTTTTTGACGATAAGTTGTTTGAAATGTCAAAGTTGTGAAATGTGTCACTAAACCTTTGTGAAATAATTAAACATAATTATACAAAAACAAAAGAATAATTCGTTATCAACAGAAATTGATTCAAATGAATTAGGTTGATCACATCACACCAAGTGTTTGAAATTCTAAATGCTGAGGACTTATGGGTTTCAAATCAATATATAATAATTTGCTTATAAAAATAGTTTTAATTTAAAGATAAATTGTGTACAAATAAAACATAATGAGTTAGCCACATATACAAATTGATTATTGATTTCAATATTAAAAATGCAATCTTATATTATATTAAGTGAAAAATAAACTGAACAACTTATTTCATATTGTAACCATCAAATTCTATAATGACAAAGAGAAGTTGAGAAAAAAATGAAAGAAATCTTATATCAATAATAAATAATCGTCTTATATAGTAATTTCTTGAATTAAAAATTTTAAAACGTTAAAGAACATAGTGTCGAACTTCAAATTTTAATGTGGTTGGACTAATTTTAGATAATGGTTGTAAAGATTGATGCTTGTCAATTGTAAATTGTAAAATAAGACTAATTTTATTGGATTTTGCAGTAGGGATTTGTATGTGAAATTGATGATGGCAAAAATCGTCAGTCAATGATTAACACATGATTGACCACGTGGGATGATGGAATCGATCCAACACACGACAAATTAGGTCGGGGGTTGATGAATGTATAGACTACACCGCCTTTAGTGAGCTGCCTACGTACCCGATGAATAAGAATCAAGTCTGTTCGTAGTTCTTTTGTGGGGTTACTCTCAATAGCCAGTTAATTTTTGCTGGGGAGTAAATAATGAGACTTTCCCAACTCCTTTAAGCTATTTATATGGAACTGGTAGGGGGCCATGGGCCGTGGACTTAGCTTAATCAGCAGTCCATCAGGCTTAATAATAATCCCTTTATTAGCCCTTAGACTAATAAAATAGCCCAAGTATTCTTATTGGGTCGTCAGCCCTTTTGGGCTTGACTAGTTTATTAACCGCGGACTTTAACCCACGGGTAGCGCCCCCGTCCGTATCAAGGGTAGATTAATTGCCGTAATGCCCCTAGACATTTTTGATGCACATCAAAAATATATGACCGATGATATAAAATATGTTTTGGGTAGTGAATTAAATAATTAATAGAGCCAAAATCATACAGAAATTGCCGACACATACCAAAAAGATTATTTTTAAAAAGAAAAAAAATACATGAAAAAAGCACACAAGTACATTAAAACCCCTAATTTTGCTAAACTTTTTATTAGACAAATATCCTACTTAAGAAACTATTATCACATCAAAGCCTCGCTTCAACTAAAATGCGTGCCATTCAACTTTAAACAGTTACCAAACTTGCCCATGACTTTTATTGGACGTGTATTAATATGAAATGAAATTTGTTGATTGGAAATTTGGATTGTGTAAAAGCTATGATGCACGGACACAAACACGACACGGGACTCGTTTATTCTTGAAAAAATTAGAACACGTACACAGTTCGGACACGTCTGCATATATTTATTTTTTCCTTTCTCTCGATAGTTAGACATGAACACAGCGCTTGTCTGATACTGCACAAGATGATTTTTCAAAATATCCGTGCATCATAGTGTAAAAGAAATCAAAAGTAAGGAAATAGCATGAAAAGAGTAAGCAGAGAGAACATCCTTTTTCAATTGCATATTAAATGTCTGATTAACGACCTTTTTTTGCCTATTTTGTTAGTACTTAGGTTAGGTGAACATAAGTACCTCAAAGTCTTCGCCTTTTGTGTTGGCATCACGAGATTTTCTCACTTGGCTTATTTTACACGAAGCAAAAGAATTTATCATCCAACAAATTTTATATGCCAGGATTTCCCATTCACATGATGTCTCAAGCCGCATTTGACCAAATAATTTGAAGTAGTAATATAAATGGTAGTAATATGGGTAGTTTACTCGCAACCCTCACTTTATTGAAACTAGTTGTGTGAGTACACTTGTGTGTGCTTAATTAAATATTTTTTTTAATTACTTACTATAAGCATAATATTTATATTATAATTTTATATGAGATATAAGGATTTGTATGTAATTAGAAATGCGTTGGTGAGAAGAAAAAAACGGGTGATCAGAGAGAAGATGAGGAAGGGTGAAAAAAAAGAATAAACAAACGTCAGAAAGAGAAGAGAAGGAAAAGAAATAGAAAAAAATATTTGACACTTGTTAAAATTTTAAACATTGTTTAATTTTTGTCCACAACTTCCAATATATGTCTGGATTGCTTTATTACAATATTCGTTTAGACTTGTGATTTTATTCTCAATTAATTGTATCAACTGTATTAAACAATAGAATCCTTAGTACTTCTCTTAGATCTTTTGTTGAGAAAGTCAAAAGACGTTAATTTAACTTGGCTTACATGGCCAATGATACCTAACTTAGTTGGTTAAGGTTGAGGCCTCATAACCAAGAGGTTGTGGGTTCGACTCCCACTGATGTATGTGGGTGTTCTCTCTACTTAGATAGTAGTTAGTTTGTAATAGTTTATAGTATATGATTGTATTTACTAATGATGTTTACTTGTAATAGATTCTCTTGTAATTGATACAATATGATGTTGTAATCGTTTCTATAAAAAAAAAAAAAAAAAAAAAAACTTGGCTTGTACGTGTTTGTCAATCGATCTGCACCTAAATGGACCAATATCTATCTCTGATCTCATCCTTATCTTCACGCGTATGGCAAAGCCCCATGGATCACTTTGCATTTTATAAGTCCGGCAACACGTGGGTTCGGGTCGAAAGATTTACTACTGATCTGCATGTTTTTGTTTTTATCTCTTTACTGGAATTTCGATCAAGGCTAATTCAAATATTTTAATCTTAAATAATTAAAAAATATGAATTATGAGAGGTAGCCCCTTAGAGGGCTAGTATGCCATGTTGTATATCAGATCTGGTCCATTTTTGGTCCATTTCTCGAAATATTTTATTCGGGGTTTGACCACTCTAACTCTGACTCAATTTCTATACCTCATAACATATATTTAATTTAGTTTTTATTAAAATTACAATCATGAATATCTTAGTGCAATTCGAGGACGTGGATGGAGTCTGTAAATTTTCATTTCTCTAGAAATTGTTCTGATTTCAAAATCGAGAATTACTAGGAGGATTTGGAATCTATAACATAATAGTAAATAACCCAAACGTAGCATTGCATTTATACCAACATGTAATTTTAAACTAAAATTCTATTCATGTGTCTAAATCTTATAATCTCACTTAGTATACTCACAAATATAAAAAGATAAATACATACCACCAACAACTATTTATTTAAATGACAAACATCATGTATTCGACACATAATAAGGTTATAGCGGAATACTATGTTTAATGTTGACCATCATATCCTTTCTCTTGTTCATTAATCTCAACTCTTAATAACCAAGAAAAATCTTTGACGTAGGCTCCATATGTTACTCTCATGTTTATTTATGATGTTATGACCAAATCCAAAGAGACAGACTAGTCTATTCTATCCTCGTAATTCCTTACAACAAATTCAATTATCTTACATCATAATTGTATACAATTTAGAATTTTTTATTTTATATTTCATTTCTATTTTCACGCTATAAATATATCTCAATACAATAGGATCCACTCAAAGTGCATTTAAGAGATATTTTATATATTTAATCGAAATATCAACAAAAACAAAAAATTATAATATAGTGTTCAAAGTTCAAACCATGTTTAGCCAACTTTTCTTTTAATGGTTCTTCTATTGTGGAAATTAATTAGCATACGGCAAGATTATAATAATAATAATAATAAATCCGCAAGTTGTATGAGGTGACAGGGGGCACATGATCCGATGCAAAATGGACGCAAAACGCCAAAGTAGAGATTCTATCCGAAGACACGTGCTCCTATTAAAGGCTTCTGTTTTGACTTTCTCCAACTTCTTCTTACATCATCATCTCATATTCTGTTAGGATTTGGAGGTGCCCACATTCTGACTTTTGTTGTTCTTTAATAAGATTTGTATCATATTAATTATCACATTTTTTAAAAATTTAAATCGAAATTGAATTTTTAAGATATATTGTGGTGCTGCTTGGTACAATTCTGCTGATCTTTGTGTTATCTTATTTAAATGTTACTACATATATAGTAAAATATTATATAACCACGTAAATATAATTCTTTAATGAATCACTAGCTAGTCAACATTTCTTCTTCAGTCGAATTATTAATTATAATCAAAGAATTAAGGAAAATATCATTTTTTTAAATATCAAAGTTGTGAAATATATCAAAAACTAGTCAAAAGTAAAATATATTAATTATTAAACCTTTGTGGAATAAAAGATAACTATACAAAACAAAAGGACGTGTTTAAAATTCTAATTGCTCATGATTTATGAGTTTTAAATCAATATATAATAATTTGATCATAAAAATATTTTTTCTAATTTAGGGATAAATTATGTGCAAGTTAAAGACAATGAGTTAGACACATTTACAAATTGATTATTGACTTCAAGAAATAAAATGCAATTTTATACTGTATTAGGTGAAAAAGTAATTACTAGATAACTTAACAATATACAATTAATATTGTAAATTTGTAACCAAACAACTCTATAATGACAAAGAGAAATTGAGTGGGGAAAATGTGTGGTTTTTATCAATAATATGTAATCGCCTTATATAGTACTTTCAATTGGATTAACTAAAGTTAAAGAAAATAGTGAAGGACTTCAGACTTTATGTGGTTGGACTAATTTTAGATAATGCTTATAAGTTGATTAAAGAAAAAAAATTGTCAAAAAAGACATATACTGCATTCTACAAAAGGAACTTGTATATGAAATATATGACCTATATCCGGTAATTATCCATAATGAAAGAAAAAACGTACATGAACCGATATGATGCCACAAGTTTTTCAAAAGGCATGAAAACCCATATTTTTACTACGCTTCTTCATTAGATCGACAAATATCCTAAGAAACATTAATAATCACATCAAAACTTCTTCAACAAAAATGCATGCTATTCAACTTTAAACACTTACCAAAACCAGAATACTTGTCCATGACTTTTTGGAACGCGTTAATGAAATGAAATTAATTAGTTGTTTGGAATTATGTAAAACGAATCAAAAGCATGAGAAAAGTAAGCAGAGAGGGTAAATATCCTTTCCAATTGTATATTAATCCTAGCTGGTTGACGACCTGCTTCTCCCTATTTTTTAGTACTTAGGTTAGGTGAACATAAACACCTCAAAGTCTTTGCTTATTTGTTGTCAGAACGAAATTTTCTTTCACTTGGTTTCTTTTGCACGAAGTAAAAGAATTTATCATCCAAAGATTTTTTATGTGCTAAGATTGTCATACACATGATGCCTCAAGCTCCATTTGGCTAAACTAATTTGAAGTAGTAAATTCAATGGTAGTAATATGAGGTAGTTGAGTTATCTCATACCCACAACCCACTACCACACCACTTTATTAAACAGTCTCTACTTGCTACGATACTGCATTCACACGGTCAGCGCGTTGAACCATGGCTCGAATTGGATCCGGGTTGAGCTAGCCATTACCAATGTCTAATTTTGGACATATGATTGTGCTTCCTAACTCATCTCCATATTGGGCCGCAAGCCCAAAAGCATATAAATATTTTCATATTTATCTTTTTTAGTAACCCTACTGTTTTAATTCTCACATTTATTGTGTATTTTGTAGGCCTAACTTAGTCTTGAAGGGTTTTAATCGAGAGTTATCCTAATAAAGCTAACGAGATTGTGATTTCAGGAGGGATTCATAGACAAGCTAGGTCGCTTAAGGTCTTAAATGACCGAAAACTGAATCTGAACCAAATACTAAACAATTTGGATCAGGTACATGCTCGCGTAACGTTACGTTCCATCTTTTCTTTCTTTTTTTTTCTTTTTGCTCATCAAATCATACAAACTAATTTCACAATTTCATGCTTCAATATATCAGGTTAATGTTGCAAAAGTTAAATTAGGATTACAAGTTAAATGCAAAAGTCAAAAGTTGGGAAGCTTCCAAGTGATAAGTCAAAATCAATGAATTTAATGTTTTGTGATGTTTTGTCTGTATAGACCAATGTCACTGTTTTGGATCCATTCTTAGGTCAAGATATCTAAGTTTAATTCAGATCCAACTCAACTTTTACAATGTGGGTGTGTTGTTTGATGTTTTTTACCAAGTGCTTTTTTGGTTAAAAAATTTAATCTCATCTTCACTACACTTTTTGGAAAAACTAAAAGATAATTGAAAAGATTTGAAGTTGCATAGTATAAGAGTAATTTTCTTCTAGCTATTTTGCTAGTAAATGGTTCATTTTGTACTACATCTAATGAATACATACCGGGTGATTCAATGTACGAGAAGTGTTTTATAATTTATTTTGTATTTATTGATCATCGTGAACATTTTTTATATCCAAGCTCGAAGTATTATCAAAAAAGAATTAAAAATCCAAGCTTGAAGGGGCGGCTATAGGAGTACAACTTTATAGATCAAATATTTGTAAAAGCTCTTGCCGCAACAGTTCAAGGCATTGGCATTGTGAGGCCACGAGACGTGGCCGGATTAGGTGGGATGGATCAATCAACGCTTCACTATTCAGGATAGTCTATTCTAAAGTCTAAAATTTAATTGATATAGTTGTTTTTCGATAACTTGCACTTTAGAGCTTGTTAGAGGCTAAAGCAAAAATTATCGTTTATATTATCTCTGAAATATTTAATAAGATTGTACACATATTGTTAAAAGCTTGTAGGAAGTTTCTAGGAAAGTTCTTTGTAGGAATGTAATTGCTAGGAAGCTTCCTCTGTTGAGAGAAACAAATTTTATTTTAGAATATGAGTATTTTAGTTTCTAATTATGCGGTAGAAGTAATAAGTTTCTTAATGAAAAATGTCGTACCGTTAATTATGCATTGCATACTTTTATTTAGTGAATCTTTTTTCCTGATCCCAATACTACTAATTTCATATTCATTTATAATCATTCAATCCTGCAAAATACATTTCTATTGATGAATGTTAAATTACATATAAAATGACAATTTATCATTTTAGGATATCATCATATTTTCATTCAATATGTTGTATGATTTTACTATGTTATAACCACTTCCTATAATATTATCTTTTTCCTTCACACGACATGCCATATGAACGGGTGAATAAGTTTTTGGTTTTGCTTAATTATTAAACCTTGAAAATGCTAATCCATGACTCCTACTTGTTCATTACAATGACGTGTTTATTACTAGTTTCATTACCCATTTGGGCGTTTGGAACGAATTAGCCACTTACTTTAATTTTAATGCTTATGCTTTGATTAATAAATAGAAATTTGATTTGTATATATATATATATATATATATATATATATATGTATAGCAGTTCTAATGTGAAACGAAGAATGATGTGCAACTATGTGACAACATACATGAGAAAATACGCAGACCAGAGAAAAATTCAAACAACAGACACATGCACATGTTTTTTCTTCGTTAAATCTCATCTTTTGCTATTATCTTCTTATAACAGCAAAAGCTAAATTTGGGCTGAATGCAACTATGGACAATGAAGAAAGCTAGCTATAACGAAAATGGGCCTAGCTAGGCTTAGCAAGCGGGCTTGAGAGAAGAAAGCCCAAATACCACCAACCACCAATGTGAACCAAGATTAAGTGGGCTGAGTAAGAGTGGCCCAACAGCTCGTGTGGGCTGACATATATTTCAACAATCTTTAATTTCTTTTTACAAAATTTAGTCATGCACATCAAGTGTGTCACCATTGTCAGTATACTTATTTTAAGCTATATTGATGATTTGTTACAAATTAATAATTTATCTTGTATTCGGCGTCACAACATATGCAAAAAAATTCGCTAATAAAAATGTAAATTAAAGATGACGCGGATGTTACAGGCGTATATAAAATAGAATTAAAATAAAACAATATATTGAAATAGAGAGATATTTAACTAAGGGTGTAAGGCGCAGTCTAATTACAGATGTGCCCTAAACTTATTTAACGAATGTGCAGTCTAATTCTCATAGTATTTTGATGCTATTTTGAGCTTGTGTATTCCTGTTATCATTAGTGACAACATTGAGTTGCCTTTTGAAGACGTTATAGACTAATTCTCGTAGTATTTTGATTGCCGTTTTCATTGATTCCAACAAGGCTGTTACACTTGGAAACTAGGTGAAATTGCTAAGGAGAATGAGTTCGGAGAGGATATTGGAGTTCCAAAAGGAATTGAAAAAGGTACTTCTCCGTCTATTAACCCCATTTTGCATGCAAAAGAGCTTGCTCTTTCTATGTTCATGAAATAATTGTCTCTGTTTCGGAGTTTTGAGTTATCTGCCTCGGATAATTATTATATAAAGTTCAGAGGCTAAGTCATTCTCTACGACATTAATCTGATTTCGAATATGATGATTCGACTGTGATAGAAATTTGGCGCCAAGTATCTTTGAAACTACCTCTTATCAAACTTATGAGTAATCGTGATAAACGGATTGTGGTGCGGGATTTAATGGAACCAAACTGTTCATGTCTCTGCTCAAACCAATCAGGAGTTCACACAATACTATGAGAATACACTCAACTTATTCTTGAGCCTATTTGCGCTGGAGATGGGTTGTTGTAGGCTGCAATTTATTGTTGTTTGGGAAGCCACAATCCTATTATTGACAATTCATTTATTCATTATGCAATCGGGGGTAACTAATTTCACTATACGTTTATCCTCATGTTTGCTAGTCCGTAAAGGCACGTTTGATTGGGGCGGTGTAATTGTAATCGAGTTGCGCACATAATCCTATAGAAAAAAACCACAGCTATATTATGTTGCAGAAAATGTGTTTAGTGTCTTCTGCAGATTTGGTTCTGTATTCAGCAAAGCAAGATGTCACGAATTGGCGCCAGTTTGAGTGTTGTAAACCAGTTTACGGAAAATTACACAAACCTCCCCTTGTATAATGTGTAAAAAAAAATGTAATTTATTTCGTACAATTTTCCACAACTGTATAAATAAATTCTTATAATTTAATCCCAAAAGACTTTAGAATTAACCCCAAAAAAATAAGAGGATTTTTTGGTAATTTCAAAAAATAAGAAGAATTTTTTTGGTAATTACACATTATAAGAGGGGTATGTCCATAATTATCCAAGCAATTTATTTTAGTTGTAACCAAATACCTAGTCAGATATAATTAGTTAATGATGCAAATAATTAACATATGGTAGGCATAAATAAAACAAGAAACAAGAAACAATTAACAATTTTATCTGTGTGTATATAAGCAATATATTTAAGGGATAATTACATCAACACCCACTGTTATAATAGGTAATTATACAAACTTACTCTCTTGTAATTGAAATTACAATTACCTAACTCATTATAATTGAAAATTACACTAACCCCACTAAAATTGAAAATTTCTAGTCGCCCCCACCCCCGATCTGCACTACCCCAAATTCCTCCGAGTCCCCCTCCTACAACACCATCACCAACCTGAAATCTTTTTCCGAAAGAACCTCCGCCCATGGACCAAACATTCAAGCCTCATACACAGATGCATGCTTGGCAACAAAATCTATATTGCAGATTGTGGCCTGCGAAATCTTTCCGTCGATTCTATTTCAACGCATGAAAATCGGTGGCCTTAGATGGTTAAATGGGGTGAGGCTGGGGGTTGGAGGGCTAAAATGGATAGTGTTGAGGATGCTGTGAGGGCGGGAGAGAGGAGGTTAGGTTGAAGAAGATGATGATACAGTTTTTGGAAATTTTCCTGTTACGTTTTTAATTTAGATTATTTTTATTTCTCATATAAGAAATTTCTTTATGCAATTTTGAATTGGGACCAATTTAAAAATCCAAAATTTAGACACCAACTAAGGGTTTGATTCGATGGGAATAAGAAAGGGAAGGAAAGAGAGAGGAAAAAAAAATTGAGAAGAAAGAGAAATATGTGAAAGCTCTCAAATATTTTGAAAAACTTACAAAAAAGTCCAAGTTAATAGTCACATGACAACTCCGTAAAAATTGACGGGGAGGACCAATGACACACCATTGTAACTCATACAAAACTAAAAGTGTCGAGTCCTAAAAGAACGGGACCAAACGTGCAACATGCTAAAAAAACATGAGTAGAAAGAGAAATATGTGAAAGCTCTCAAACATTTTGAAAAACTTACAAAAAAGTCCAAGTTAATAGTCACATGACAACTATGTAAAAAATGACGGGGAGGATCAATGGCACACCATTGTAACTCATACAGAACTAAAAGTGTTGAGTCCTAAAAAAATGGGACCATAAGTGCAACATGCTACATTTTACGAGACCAAAAGTATAGGCTATGTTTGTTTCTGTTTTGGGATCACTTTTTGGTCAAAATTTTGGGGAAAATTACGTTAGGATTTACAATTTTTGACCAAAAACCAACACAAATATTTGGCCAAAAACAATTGTCCCCTTTTAAGATGTGACCGATTGAATTGTGGTGATGGGCTATTAACCTATCTCTGCTAAACCAGAAGATGAAATAATAGAGTGATAGCATAAAATAATTAAAATTAATCCTATTCCTCATCATATTTGAATTTTGACATTTCTTCTTAATTGTGAAATAATGGATCGTATAGTAAGATATATAGCTGGAACTTGGGTTCTTAATTCTGATATTATCCGATTATTTTTTCTGCTTGGACTTTCCTCTGTGCAAATTTTCTTTTCGTTTCAATTTTTTCTCCCATTTCTTTTTAGAATATTTTCTTTTCCTTTTAGGATAATCTACTTGTTTATCCTTTTTCTTTCCTTTTATATTGTCATACTTAGAAGGTAAATCCATTTCAAATTGATTACAAAATTGTCCTAATTGTTTTCTTTCTATTAGATTCTGTCTTTTTAATTGTTGATTTAATTTAATTTCATTACAAAGATTTAATCCTTCTTGAATGCATGTACCAATTAAATAAGTATAATTGTCATAAGGGATTGACATTAAATTACCTCTTAATGTTCTTCTTACTTTTTCTGCAAACAAATGAGGTAATCCATCTATAAATTTAGATTTCCAATGAGAACTATTACTCTCAGATAATTCCATGACTCGACTTAGGAAAATATCTTTATACCATCTAAAATCTGTTAGTGTTTTACACTTAAAATTTTGTAATAATGTTCTAATAGTTTCACTATTATCAGAATATCTTCCAGTAAAATGTTCAACAATATTAACAATTAAAGTATAAACTGAATTTTCAACTTGTTGATTATCTTCCTGTTTGACAGTATTTAGAATTTCATCTCTATTATTTTGAGTTAAATAATGATTCCACCAACCTTTTAGTTGGCCTGTAAACCCTGCAATTATCATTTTTGCTACATTTCTATCTGTGTTACCATTACTTTTACAGATAGTAGAATACATAAGCATTCTATGAACAACATTATATATTTGGTTTTCAGTATATCCATCAATATTCCATTCATAAATATTTCTTCCACTATAACTATTGTTAAGAACGTATTCTTGTTCTTCATGTAAAACATCCATAGGAGAAGGTCTCCTGTAATAATATAATATTTGACTGGGTTTTGATGCCCATTTTTCATTATTGATTTTATTGATTTGTTCCTGAATATTTAATCTTTCTTCTAATTGTTCATCTAATGTATTTATTGTTAATGTGTCTTTTAATACTTTTTCAACTTTTGATGCAAGCTTATTAATATTTTCATCAATTCGAGATCCTTCTTGTAATGTGTTAGCAAAGTCTTCTTCTAAAAAGTATTAATGGTTAATTTGCTAAATTTCTCTTTTAAGAAAATTTCTAATTCTGATGCAGATTTTAATTTAAAATTTTTGATTTCAGGAGGAGGTTGGATGCTTGGAGTAGCGATATGACCAGTATCAATAATTTCAAGATCCTTATCAGAATTTTTTGGTTTATCTATAAGATTTATTATCTTATTGACTCTATCATGTAAAGAGGCTATTTGTTCTCCCAGAACATTAAGAAATATGTTAGCATAATTTTGTTGTTCTATAAGAACATTAATGTGTTTACATGTAATTTGTAATGTATCATTTTCAAATATTTTTGAAAAAGCAAGAAAATTACAAATTTTTCCTTCTTTTTCCATTTGAAAAGCCTGACAAGGAGGATAAATATCTTTATTAATTTGTCCATTTAAAAGTTTATAATTCCTTTCTATAACAGAAATATATTGGTCTACATAAGTAGACATAAACCAAGGGACAAAAGGTATTAAAGAATTTTTTTCAGAACAAGTATTATAAAATTGTTTTTGTATATAATTTTGTTCAATTAAATTAAAATTATCAAAAAACCAATTTCTAAATAATTCCCATCGGGGTAAAGTAAATTCTTTCTTAATAGTTTTCCTGGCTTCAGAACCAGGACTAAACTCAATTTTATAACTCAAATCCATTAAAAAGGTGGCATACTCATCTCAGACATTGTCTCTGCATGCTTAATATTAGCCTGCTTATTATTATATCCTTTGACAATATTTTATTTATTAATATATAATTCATCGATTCTAGAATTTCTTAAAGATTCTTCATTTTCTTCTTTGTCCTCTCTAATTTGAGAAGTAGAAGCCCTAGAAGAAGTTTCAACAATATAATCAATAGGAGAGATGTACGAATGTAGAGATTGTGATTTAGACCTAGACAATCTTGATGAAGAGTCTAGATACCTATTAATATTATCAAATTGTAAATTTATAGTTCCTTCAGGAGTTTGTATAATATCTATAAGATTTGATTGAGTTTGTTGTTGTGGAGGCATTGCTCTTTCAATTATCCAATTTTTTGGAAAATTTATTTCTTCCCATTTAATAGATCTTCTTGTTATGATATTAGATTTACTAAAATTAGTTTCAATTAATATTGTTTCATTTAAAGGTTTATCAACTTTTCTACAATGAGGATTTAAAGTATATAAAGGTTTATAATAAATTCTATAACAAATACATATAACTTCCGAACCCGATACATAATTATAACCATGAGTCTTAACATTCAAAGTTAAAGCATCAAGAATATTAATATCAGATAAAGATAATTGTAAATTTGGATAAACTTCAAAATAGACTGGACCATGGGCCAAACTAGATTGTATAATTCCCATTAAAGATTGTTTCCAATTTAAACAGCAATTGAAACCAAAATAAGAAAAACAGAATACACACACATAAGGTGGGGAAAATTACCCATCCGCAGTGATGTGAAGAGATAAGCTCTTCTCATGTGAATCCCCACCTCCGCACTACAAAGTCAACAAATGCCAGCAACTCAGTTCAGAATATCCAAGCACATTCTATTTGCACCACACTGTATTCTTTGAAGCCTCAAAAAACAGAAGGATTACACAAGTATTGACTAAAACAAGCATCTTAGTTTATTCGCCAGATAAGAGCACTAAACCATATGCACGAGAGAGAGAAATTTCCGTATTGCACAGTAATACTAGTACAGTAAACTTTAAGTAAAAAGAAAACTGCAAACAGTCATAGCGATATAGCATGTGTTAGGTCGTGTGAGCCTGAGGACTGAAATTCAGGAATAACAAATGCCACTGCAAGTGACTTAAATATTTCATTTGTTCGTTGATGTCTGTGCTACAGTTCAAGCGGGAAGCAATCAGTACTTTGTAATCATATAATATAAAGGTAAAAGGTCAGATACTGCTGCTGCATATATGCTAATCATTCAAGCAAAACTAAACAAATGACAAATGTTGGCAAAAAAATGCTAAAGAATATACACTAGAAACGTACACTTGGACAACTCAGACCGTTGTATTGTCCTGGCATACAATCATTGCCATCAATTCCAATTTCTTGCAACTTCTGCCTTAATGTCACCAGCTGGTTCTGATCCACCAACTGCTTCTCCAGAGTCTGAAAATTGACTCCAGGAACTAGATCAAGCCAAACAAAAGTAGTATTTAGAACATAAGTACGAACACAAATAATAGTTTGTTGACTTCTTCTCATAAAGATTTTTCTAAATATTATCATGCATTATGCAACTTATTCAAAAAGTACAATCATCACACCCAAATGCATGATATATCCAGGGGCATACACCAATAGCATGACTGATGTCCTCCCTCATCTCCCCTTTTGAATGGATAAGGGTTACACACTTATACACAGGCACATATCAAGTACGTAGATACATATACTAAGCCAAGCCATGTTCATTTCTACATGCTTCTGATACAAAGCACAGCTTAGAGTTCAAGTATCACGGTGGCTTGTCCAGGTATACTTTTGAGCAAAAACAAAACACATGAATCAAATCATGTTTTAAACGAATAATAAAGTAATAAAGATTAGCAACGGAACAAAATTAGTAACGACCATCAAGAAAAACTCAAAATTATCAAGAAAACAACAGAACATTAAAAAAAATCATAAAAACAAAGAGGGAAGGAATACATACTAGGTCTGGGAATAGGCATTGCGGCATAAGGGGTATAACCAGGGACGGAGCCAGGAATTTGATAAGGGGGGCGAGATTGCTGTGATATAGATATATATATATTTTTTGGCAAATAGTCGAAGGAGTGAAAGGAGGGTGCGGGGAGCTCGCCCCACGGTACGATACGCTACGAACTCAAAATAAAAGGAAAAAAACATGATATTTTTCGATTTTGAGAGGGGACCAAATTCAAATATCAAAAATTTTGTAAGGTAAAAAAATGATTTTTCAAAATTCTGGGGCGACCGCACCCTCCCCTCCCGCCCCAGTTGGCCCCTGGCTCCGCCCCTGGGTATAACTATAGCTAGAGGCTTTTCGGTAAATTAGAGGAATGTGTTTTTGAGAAGCAAAAAGGGTGAGACTTTTTCTACTGGCGGAATGGAAAAATGAAGAAGAATGGGGATGAGGAGTATATATATGTACATGTGTAGCGGTGGCGGGAGTGAGAGAGGACTTGAGCAGAAAGTGCTTGGAACCCATGAACATAATTCTGCTGCTACTTAAATTAGGGCTCAAGAATAGTTTCCTCTGTGGTAAAAGAAGCATGTCTTATCTCTCAAGATTTTCTTGTTACTTACTACAAACAGGATGAAGAATATCCATGGAAGAAGAAGAAGAAGGGTTTTAGTAAGAACCTCTAATCCTTGTTTCCTCCTTAAATTCTTTTGAACAACTAAAGTCGCTCTTTGATATCTCTGTGTGTGTATATATATGTATAGTAGAAACTACGCGTTAAGAACGGTTAAAATAAAAAACGCGTAAAACAGCTATTATTCACATAATGGGACTTGTAAAAGGACGTATTTCTCATGGGCCCCAATCTATATTGAGCCGTCTTCCGCTGGCCCAAATTAACAAATTAATATCTGCTTATTACAGTGATTACATGTTAGTTAAACTTGTAATGGGAATATGGGATGATCTCAGAGAAAAGGATACGAACCTACTTAACCATGAGCCCCCAATTTGCTGTAGAGTTGTCAGGTATATTACGGCCCAATGGACAAGTGAGTCGGAATTCCACGTAGTCCAATATGGGCCGAACTGGCCCAAATTTAATTGTCTTTAAATTTGGGTCCGTAGAAGACGTCCCAATTTAAATTTACTAGCATAACCCTCGTGCTACGCACGAAAAAGTATCAAATGATTTGATTTTACAAAAATGATAGTGCTTGTTTAGATATGTATGGCTTGTTTGGATGATCTTCTGATTTGTCTCTTCATCAAATCATTGAAAGATGTGCAGCATCTAAACTTTAAGATATCAACCGATGCTAACTAACTATTAGTTAAATAAATTGGAAAGATCTTTTTTGTTTAAAGATATCAAGACAATGTAATAAAAATTAAGACAAAAATTCAATTTTAATTATGCACTTAGTAGGAGCGGAGTTAATCGTCCGATGAATATTGACATTGGACTTTTTAAAGTAATAACTTTTACTTTTTTCTCAATGTAGGGACAAATTTGGTCGTGAAATTTGAGTCTTGCCTAATAAGGTCATGTAGTCGGCATGCGACTTTTAAAATGCATATTAATGATTTTTGAACTATATTTTCTTCCACTTTTATAAGAAGTCTCTTAACTATATAGTTTCTTAACAGAGATATTCCGAATTATACATGTTTAACGATTCTATTAATTAGAGAGTAACTTGCTTAAAATTTTGGGAAAATTACTCAAAACCCCCTAAAATAATTTTTCATATCGAAAAAACCCATGAAAATATTTTTCAATCTTAAAAACTTATTCTACAAACTTTTCATTCCAAAAACCCCAAAAGTGAGGATTAACAATTTTTTAGACTAAACTACCCCTTCATTTATTAAGTTAATAATTGATCAATTATTTTTTCTTAATGTATCGTTTTATTTTGATTCTTTCAAATTGACGAATCATAAAATATGGATTTTCTTTTGTGATATTAATTTTTTTAAATATTTGTATATAATTTATTTTTGATATTAATATGGTAATTATCTATACATATATGTTTTAAATTTTTTAAACAGATTAAAAAATCTAAAAATTTAAAATTAAAATCATAATTAATATCAATTATCAATACAAATTTTTTAAATAAATAAATCTTCTTGGATAACAACAATAGATTAATTTTTAATCTAGAAGGCTAAGGGCAATTAAGTCCATAAATTTGTTAACCCTAAATATTGGGTTTTTTGGAATGAAAAGTTGATGGAATGAGTTTTTTGGATTGACAAATATTATCATGGGTTTTTTGGATATAAAAGTTTATTTTAAGGGTTTTTTAGTAATTTTTCCTAAAATTTTCAAAACAACGTGCAATCCAACACAATTGGAGTCAGTCACCTCCTTCAAACACCATTTGTTCATATAACCATAATAATTGTAAGGTTAGAATATTGAGATAAAAAGAGAATATAACTACAAATCAATACTAAGTATGTCAATGTGTAGAACCTTATACGTATTTTAACCCTTAATAAAAAAGTAAAAATAAAGAAAGAAGGTACTAATTATATACATTGACAAAGTTGGGAAATTAAGGAAACTACCAAATATTTTATTAGTTTAACATGTGAAGTTTTGGATATTCATATCCTCCATTCAAGAAAAGTTAATTTGTACTTTCATTATCATTGATCAATATTGTTCTTCAATTTAAATAGAATGGAGCAAAAAAAAATTCTTGATTATATTGTCATATTCAATCTACATTTATTGGAAGACTGAAAAGTTAAAAATAACAAAAAAGGAAAAAAAATGGGAAAAAAAACAACAATAAACAACGGAACAATGATCCCTCTTTTGATAGAGAATAAATAGGAATAACTCCAACAACATCTTTGGATAAAGTTCAATAATGAAATAGTTTGTCTTGAGCGTCGTTGAGCTTGCCCACCCGTCTACAAAAGCTGAAATACCTCAAATCAAATATAAATTAAAAAAAAAAAAAACAAATTGAATGAGTGAATGAATAAATACAAATGAAAGGTGTCTTCATTTAAATCGTCCACCAAATTACCATAAGAACAATAAAATAATTCCCACACTCTTTTCACTCTTTGATCAACACGATTGGAATATTAATCAAGACATTGAAAGAACACATACCATATACGATTGTCGTCGGTTCTACCATACTCATAATCTTCGACGGCATTTTGCTGCTCCTCTGGGGTCTAACCCATGGTCCTTGTCCTCATTATAATCACCAAGCAAGAATCTATAGGTGCCTGCATAATAGAAATTCTGGTGAGATTTGCGTGTCAAACTATATGATTAATGACCCATTATCAATTGAATCTAAGCACATCGAAAACGGATATTAATACCACCATATAAGATTAACATTAAGCATATTTTCTTTGATAAATGACATTAAGCATATCAAAGATATATCAATATTATGACATACTATATACATTAACATATGATCTTCTAGTTATATGATATATCTTGAACAATTGATAAGAGCAACTACTGTACTTGTTATCATGAAGATATAACTAAATGGAGAACAAAAAAAATATAAAATGGTCTCCCAAATCAGAATTGGACAAAAACAAAGAACCTCCAACATAGTTTTTGACATCCTATAGAAAGAACATAGCTGATAAAAAAAATTACACACACATGAACCAATGAAAACGCGGTGCTGCGATTTATTAAGAAGGAAGAAAGACATTTAAATAGTGAAGAAAAAGGTAAGTTTTCTCAATGTATTAATTGATAATTTTTCAAATCAACAATCTATTTTGGGAAATGGATATATTTACGTGCATTGACCTAGGGACTAAGCATTGTATTTGGAAATAAGTTGAAACTTTAATTAGCCATAATCAATTTAAATTTTTACCTCGATTTAAGGTAATTAAGGAATTTTAGCATAGATTAGAGATTAGATTCAACCAATGAAAGTTTTTTAGAGAATAAAATTAATTCAAATTCTAAGAATTCGCCATTTGGTCAAAATTAAGCAATTGGAGTCAAAATGTGGGTCCTACACCTCCTTCAAATATATAATAGTATAGATAATAGTATAGATATAGATGTTATATATACCACCAATTATTTTTCAACCTTTTTTTATCGGTCTTGATATGATAAAAATATCTATTAGTTATGATAAACATTAATTACGAAAATCAAATCAAATGCATTTATTGCATTCATTTCTTACCAAAATTAAAATAAATGAAAACGATGGACATTGACTGGTTGTATATAGGCTATAGCATCACACTTTACATAACTTGTGAGCTGCACTATTAATACAATTCCTTTCAATGTGCTTAATTTTCCATTTGGGGCAGAGACCAAAATCCTGCCAATTTCTTTCACCTTCTCATAATATCTGGAGTGACTTAATGGCTCCCTGCATACCATGGTAAGTTACTAAAAGCTATAGCTTTGTTGAATGTAAAGTGACAATTACCATGTGAATAAATATGTGACATAAATTTGTCACTTTTTTTTAACCATAATTAAGACAATCATATGACCTTTTCGTAACCTCCTTAATTATGCTGTAGTATCATTTGTGGTTACTAAGTATATAAAATATTAGTTCCACGCACTTCAACAGCGTTGTTGAATTTCTTTCGAAGTGGTCCTTTTTTTCCTTGCCGTTACCATCAACCTAATTAATTGTGGGACAGTACGAAAATTCTCAGATATTACTTCCAATTATAACAATGTAAAAAATATATAATTTTGTTTTCAACTTTCATACAAAGGAAGAATTGGGTACATAAATCTAACTCGATCAATTTCTTTTTGATAGGATGGTCAGTTTGTTTTCTTTTAATTTTGCAATACGTATACTATATCTTTTTTTCTTTTTTGATAAAGCACAGATTTTATAAAACCACAAAAGAGCAACACAAACTCTGGCCATCTTGGCCAAAACTACATCCCAGATTGTTCTGATCACTATCTAGAATGCTATTATTATTTTCTTTTCTTTTTTGAAAATCTAGAATGCTACAAAACAAGGTAGAGTCTATCTAAACTACATAAAATTGAAGGACACCTTATACAAACTGATTTGAACTAACAGTTATGGTTAAGCCATAACAATTTTATTTTATAAAATACGGTGTTATGCACCATGTGAACAACTTAGTGTCACATCAATAACATTGGTGAAGTGAGTTAATGACAATCACATGGTCCTTAAACCCCGGATATCTTTTTTTATTTCTTTTCAATTTTATTTCACATCTTATTTTTTTCTTCTCTTTGGTCGCCTTCTATTTCATTCAGTTAATTTTATTTAAAAACCTTCTAATCATGTTTAAATTTTCTCATTTTCCAATTTGACCGTTTGTGCCCCAACAGCAGAATAGGTCTCTGATAGTGATTACTTCACATGGCTACGGGTTTTGTTCCCACCTAGGACTTATCTTTGAACGATTCTTTCCCTTCCACAATAATCGTATATAAATTATGATGATGACAAGAAGATGGTCATGTTTTACCAAATTCTCAATTATATAATTGTGTATTTCCTATTCCACGCGTATACTTTCACCAACAAGACTATATATATACTGATATACATATATATATATATATGTATGTATATATGTATACGGTCGGGTCTCTTCCCTGTCTTAGTTAAACGAAATGCCTGCCTCATTATTAAATATTAATCATAGTTTCTAATAAAATTAAAAAAAAGGAATCAAATACAGTGCTACTAAGATTGAAATTGAGATGAAAATCAGAGGTGATTAATTTTGATTATTGACAGCTCACAGCTGGCAGCTGGTTTAGGCGGCTCTTTGTCACGCCCTGACAGTCTGAAGTATTTTGAGATGACCGGGACGTGTCATCTTGCTAAGAGACAAGAGTCTAGAAGCTATTTGAGTATTTTGGAAAAGTGTAGAAGATTCTAGAAAGGTCTAGAAGGCTCCGGAAAGTTCTAGAATACTCTAGAACAATCTAGATACTAGTAGAAAGTTCCATAATTGTGTAGAACCGTATAGAATGTTCTAGTTGATTCTAGATGATAGTAGAAGCATCTAGAAAGTGGTAGTGATGTGTGGACATTTCTAGAATTATGTGGATATGTTAGGAAGTTTCTATGGATTAGTATAAATAGGAGTGGTGATGTCATTTGTAACCAACCAAGTGTAGAATCAAGTCTTGTGAGTCATTGAGAGTAATAGTGTAGTATTCTCTCAAGTTCTACTCTTGTGTTCTTCCCTCCAAATTTCTTACTCTTTATTGCCAAATTCCCTTTTCACACACGAGCACGTGGGTGATTGTCGAGGCTGACTTAGCACAATCTCGCAAGAGGCGGATTGGAGGGCTAAGTGCCGCACGGGACGTTAGTATCGAGGCTAAGTCCGTGACAGGTGGTATCAGAGCCCGGTTGGGCTTGGTGTATTTCGTGCTGTGAAAGGTTAGTGCTATGGCAATCGACGAGGTTGTCGGAGTATGTGGAGAACGGTTCGGCAAGGAGGCCGAGTGGGTTCCCATGAGGGGGACAGAACAAGTTGTGAGGGGCTTAGACATAAGGCGATCTAAGATCCTTGAGGGATACGAGGCTAGGAGGCAAGCGTACTTTGCCAAGAAACAAGCTTTCGTGCCAAAGAAGTGGTGCATTTTGTGTAAGGAACCTCACTATATCCGAGAGTGTCTAAGGATTACGAAGTACTCATCGCTTGGGCAAGAGAAATGTGAGGAAATTGCATACACAGAAGTCAACGAAGAGCTGGTAAAAAGAGAAATCATGGAGAAATCGAGCGAAATAATAAAAGAGGTACACACGAAACTTCCATATAGAGAAGAATCGAGTACCAATACAAGAACTATGGAACCTTACGAGAAGGCTCCACTTAAAGTTGAACAACATCGAGGGCGAGTGAAGGGCATTAGGAAGGCCCAACCTTCAAAGATAAAGGACAAAACCAAGGGGCACCATCCTTTTGAGCACGATGACGGACGATGGTCAATCCTTCCAAATTACTTTGGCAATGAGAGGCGACGAGGGCGTCGCCGAAATGGGTGGGGGAGAATGTCACGCCCTGACAGTCTGAAGTATTTTGAGATGACCGGGACGTGTCATCTTGCTAAGAGACAAGAGTCTAGAAGCTATTTGAGTATTTTGGAAAAGTGTAGAAGATTCTAGAAAGGTCTAGAAGGCTCCGGAAAGTTCTAGAATACTCTAGAACAATCTAGATACTAGTAGAAAGTTCCATAATTGTGTAGAACCGTATAGAATGTTCTAGTTGATTCTAGATGATAGTAGAAGCATCTAGAAAGTGGTAGTGATGTGTGGACATTTCTAGAATTATGTGGATATGTTAGGAAGTTTCTATGGATTAGTATAAATAGGAGTGGTGATGTCATTTGTAACCAACCAAGTGTAGAATCAAGTCTTGTGAGTCATTGAGAGTAATAGTGTAGTATTCTCTCAAGTTCTACTCTTGTGTTCTTCCCTCCAAATTTCTTACTCTTTATTGCCAAATTCCCTTTTCACACACGAGCACGTGGGTGATTGTCGAGGCTGACTTAGCACAATCTCGCAAGAGGCGGATTGGAGGGCTAAGTGCCGCACGGGACGTTAGTATCGAGGCTAAGTCCGTGACATCTTGCTCACTTAATCACCTTGAATATATATATATATATGTAAGACAATAGTCTGATCCACATCGGCATCGGAAAGTAAATCAAATCACTCATTGACAGCCTGTTTAATTTTGTGTGTGGCTTTGTGATGCGCTGTGGGCAGGTTATGAATCTCCATACTAACTTAACAAAAAAAAAAAAAAAAAAAGAATCTCCATATTACTCTCGCGTGTTCAAGAAAGAAAAACGTGCATTAATACAATAATTTTAACAACTACTTAGTCATTTCCTCAAAGGCGTGTAAAGCTGTGCATGTGTGTTCCTGTGGTGTGGAATATTGTATAAACGACGATATAAGCAAATTAAAGTCAAAATATATCTATCAAGGTGCACCTTGGAAGTTACTAATTAACCTTTTCGTTTGGGAAGTTAATGAATGATTTTTCATTACATACCGCCCGCGGTTTTGAATTTGGTTGGCACTAAGTTAATTATGTGAAGAATTTGTATTTTAAGATGATAGGGAATTAATTCATTCAGATATTTCCTAAACGCGTAGACTGCCGTGTTTTGGGATCAGTCAATTTGATGGCCATTCAATTAGTTAAGTATTACAGCTTCTCTTATAACTAACGATTAAACACACTCGATACTAGTAATTACTAAATAACTTATGTTAAAAAACAAAACAAAAAAAAGGTTACTTATTTGTTTGACAATTGCATGTTTTACCTACAAATTATCAATATAATTTTTATAAAAGAAATAAGGTGATAGATATGCATTAAAACAAAAAAAATAATGTTAGCGACAAAATTTGAAGTGATAATGTTAAAATTGTTACTGGATATATAAAATGAGTGATAATAATTTTTGAGTTGTCACGATAAGAATTTTTAGTGACAATAGTTCTTTTAAAGTTGTCATTATTAACAATTAGTGACACGTGTATAGTGACAACACAAATAAAGTGACAACTATAGTTGTTGTTACTAAGTTGTCATTAAAGGTGTGTCACTAATTGTCTATATTCACTACAAAAAAGTAATACATTAATGACAAAATATCAAGTGACAATATAAAAGTTGTCACTAATTATAATTTTTTAGTGACAAGATTTTTTGTTTTGTCCAAGAATAGGTTTTACATTTTTAATAGCGACAATTTATATAGATGTTGTCACTCTTGATACTTAGTGACAAGGAATTTGTTGTTATTATTGACAATTGGTGGCACACCTTTAGTGATAATTTAGTGACCACAATTATAATTGTCACTCTATTTGTGTTGTCAATATATATGTGTTACTAATTGTCAATAGTGACAATTTTAAAGAAACTCTTGTTACTAATTTTTTTTTTGTGACAAAGCAAAAATTATTGTCCCTCATTATATAGATAAAGTGACAATTTTAACATTGTCACTTCCAATTTTATCACTAATATTATTTTTTGTTATAGTGATTGGCAACAAGTTTCTTGCCACTAATTATCAGGAGAGACAACTTCTATATAAATCTTGTCATTATTAAATATATATAAAATTTATTCTTGTGACAAAATAAAAATTCTTGTCGCTAAAAGTTTACAATCATTGACAACTTTGACATTGTTACTTGACATTTTGTCACTAATATCTTATTTTCTTAGTGATGTATCACATAATTTGAAACTAGTATAAAAAATAAATATAGAATGATATACACTAAACTAGATTTTATCCAGAAAGTATCTTACTGTCATCATAGGATCCCCAGAACATAATGCTTCGTTTCTTTGGGTTATAGGGTTAGATGTTGGTACACTATTTTACACTTAAGTAGGTCACGTATCGCATATATGACTTATTTTCTGACCAAAACTGATCGAAAATTGATTGGAGAGAGATACCATACTAAAACTTGATTTTAAGTTGAGCGATTCAATCAATGCGGTTGAAAGGTGACAAACTAAAGTATTTCTAACGCAGAAGTTGAAACTAATCATTTTTCCGTAACATTTTTATCCCCATGTGTATTTTATCCGATATGATTGCCAAGATGGTAATTTGTTTGGTATTAACATCGTTTCTGTTTTCTAATTCTCAAATTTCCTTAGCAAACTTCAGAAATTTATTTTATCTTTCCTCATTACTCAGATTAAGACATTCAACCACAAGCTTCTCTTTTGCAAAAAATTATGAGACTCAGAATAACAATTAGAGCTAGTAACTTATCACACAAGAGATCTAAGAATTCTTATTCCATTAGTTCGTGTACCAAACCATATATGCTTCCTATTCCATACTATTTCTTGCGCATGGCTCACAGACAAAGGAGTACAAAATATGACTTTGAATGCCTTCTTCTACCAAACCTTATTTCCTATTCACATGTATATATAATAAAATCACGAATTGCAATATATTATATAATCCACAAAGACCAAAAGATAATTTAATAGAAAACACACATTGCGTATAGAAAATCAACCAAAACTATGAAGATGATTTTTTTGTTTCTTGTTTTGATAATTAGAATATTATATAGTTAATAGAAAACACATACGGCTCTTGGCTTGCCACGCATCAGGTTTAATTTGACTATAAACATTTAACCAAATTAAAATCTTAACAAAAGACCCGATTTGAGATTATTATCATAAAGATAAATGAGCACAGTTATAATCTGAGATTACCATTCTTGTTAGTTTTTTTTTTTTTTTTCGGAAATTAAATTCTTGTTAGGGTTTAGTTATTATAAATACCCACCATACCCTAACCGTTTGTCTTCACAATTCAAGTTTCTGATCTCCCATATATATTATCATACCCACTATCTTTGTAATCGTATATTCCTATATATATATATATATAATGGCGTCTGGACCTTCTAGTGGTGGTGGAGGGATCCCGTCCCCCTCCCCCTCGAATGCAAATTTGATGGCGCAACGTACTGGTCATACAACTGATACTGGTGCGGGTGCGCAACGTACTACTGTTTGTCCTGGTGAAGCTATTAAGCAAATGAGTCCCGGTAATACTTCAGGTAGAGTTGTTAATAAACCTACTGATCCTGGTAAAGCTTATAAGCAAAAAACTGATACTAATACTTCAGGTAAATCTATTAAGAAACCTACTGATCCTGGTAACCCTATTAAGCAAAAAACTGATACTAATACAGCTGGTACAGAACCTGTTAAGAAACATAGTGACCCTGGTGAAATTCTTAAGCTTGCAAGTACAGATGTTAAGATTAATGTACCTGGAAAAGCTGGCTCAAGCTCCATTAAGAAAAAAGGGGGGAAACGCGAGTGAGTAATTTTATTAATTGCGGTACAGATGGATAATTCCTCTTCCAATCCCATATATGTATGTATAATTTTATGCATACGTATTCTATCTGTGTGGCTATATATGTTTATACGTACACTGTGTGCGAGGATGTGTGTATGTTTATTTTATGTAACGAATTATATATGTTTATTTAAGATCTTGTTATGTTGAGAAGAATATGTACGCACGTACGTAATTTGTGCATGTAAGCTCTTTTAATTTGTAATCCTGAGTTTATAATGTCTCTTTTGTTGAAGATTCGTCTTTCGTTTTCCATTATATATATATCTTCATTTTCATTAATATTGATTTCGCTAAGATTTGTAATTATACGAATCTAATTAAAATTCTGAGCTTAGTCTGAAGGGTTTGGTTGGGGGGATTTCAGATCGATAGGCTGGAATTTTTCAGTACTCTCATTCTTGAAACAATTTGCCTTCAGCAATAAAATTGAAGACTCCAAATTAGTGTCGTCTGGAAACCAAATTTGTTTTGTGTTTCGACATGTTGTTCAATGTTGAGATTTGCTTGGGGTTTGACTCGTGAATAGAGTTTTTGTCCACAACTTCCAATATCTGGATTAATTAATTAGTTCTCTAGATCTTTTGTTGAGAAAATCATGAAGAGTCCTTAATTTCACTTGTCTCCCATGTCTTGCGTTTGTCAATCGATCCGCACCTAAATGGCCAATATCTATATTTCTGATCTCATTCTAGTTATCTCCACGCTTGTGGCAATGACCGATGGATCAACTTTTATTTTATTTTCCATAATTTGCTTTTGTTCTTATTATAATTACAATAATGGATATATCAATGCAATTCGAGGACGTGGATGGAGTCTGCAATCTTTCGTTTCTCTACAAATTGTCCTGATTTCAAAATCAAGAATTATTAGGAGAATTTGGAATCCATAACATAGTAAATTAACCCAAATATAGCACTGCATATATACCAACATGTAATTTTAAACTAAAATTCTATTTGCCTGTGTTAAAATCTTATAATTAATCCCACTTAGTATGCTTGCAATTAATTATAAAAAGATAAATACATATCACCAACAACTTTAATTGAGTGATAAAAATCTTATACGTACGACACAAGGTTATAATGCAATATTCTGTTTAATATTGACTATCACAATTCTCTCTCATATATTCATCCATCTCAATTCTTAATAATAAAGGAGAATCATTGACTCAAGCTCCATATGTTACCTTATGTTTACTTATGAATTATGAGTTATGACCAAATCCGAAGAGACCGACTAGTCCATTCTATCCTGGTAAATCCTTATTCGCTACAAAATTATTTTAATTTACATCATTATTTTATATAATTTAGATTCTTTTATTATAAATTTATAATTCATTTATTATTTCACGCTATAAATTATCTCAAGATTATGTAATCCACTAAAAATACATTTAAGAAATATTTTAAATGCTTAATCGAAATATGAAAAAAAAATTATAGTAGAGGTTCAATTCATGTGTTTACCAAAAAAAAAAAGCCAACTTTTTCTTTTAATGGTTTGATTGCGGAAATTAATTAGTACAAGGCATGACTATAATAATAATTAGAGTAAAAAGCATTTTCGACTCCAAACAATGTTGGACGGAACATAGTTATATATATTACATGATATGTGCACTTTGCACTTTATCCTATGATATTTATGCGCCCGACTACCTATACATTGCATGATATGTGCACTACGGTACACAATTTAAGTCATATCTAATGCACACGACAGACTTTTCGGAGGAAATATTCCAAGTTATTCTTTCAATAAACTTATTTGTCATAATTTACAAAAATTTAGTACTTAAGTATAAAATTTAATATATTTTTAATATAAATTATATTAAAATACTCCAATCAATATAAGTTGGGTCAAAATACATTTTACTCTAATAATTATTATCATAAAAGGTAGTATTCCACAAGAGCGTCTGCAAAACGGCGCAAACACCAAAGTAGATATTCAATCCAAATTCCAAAGAACGTGCTCCTATTAAAAGGCTTTTGTTTTGACTTTCTCGGACTTTTTGTTCCATCATCTCCTCAGCCCAAGGATTTAGGGGTGCCCCGCATTCTAACATTCTTTTTCATTTAAATAGAGGGGTTGCTATTAGGGGTGTACACGATCGGGTTCGGGCTGTTTTACAAAAAAAATTAACTCGACCCGACATATGTGGGTTGACAAAATATCAAACCGAAAATGCATAATTATCTTTTCAAACAGAGCAGTTCGGGTCGGTCGGACTTAATGTTTTAACAGACGGGTTGGCGGGTTATCAAATTATAGTTATAATTATTACAACTTAATTTTAGTTATAAGTAGTAAGTAAGAAATTAATTATTATACTTTTTGTATATTTAACTAAAAAAAATTGAGTTGGTAAAAAATACACAAATAAGTGGTGTTATCAAATAAAATTCATATTACCATGATTTCTAATGAGTGAAAAACTCTAAAATATTAATAAAATTAATGTTTTTTGTAAATTTATCATCAAAATATACATATACATATAAATTTTTCGTTCAAATCAAATGAAAACAAGTGTTCAAACTAGTCAATTTGTTTGCTCAAATAAAAAATAAAATATGTTACATGAATATGAATAAACCACTCTTATTAGAGAGTATATATGCATATATAGTTTTCAAAGTTTAGTGTTAATCTTTAACTATATATACTTATACTTGTAATATAAATGATTAGCGGTCGGGTTGTGGGTAAGGCGGGTTACAATTATTAAACCCACCACCCGACCCGAAAGTGGCGGGTTGCAATATTTTCAACCCGCCACTATTATTTAATAATCCTAAACCGGCGATTTTCGGGCGGATCGACTCGGGTCAGGGGCGGATCTACCTTTGTGGAGGGGGGGGGGGGTAGTGCCCCCACTGAAAAAAAAAAAATCCTAAATATACACATATTTTCAAATTTTAATTTTTTAATTACATTAGTGCCCCCTCTCAAGTTTGAAAATTCATTTTTTTACCTTACAAAATTTTTTATATTTAAATTTCGCCCCCCCAACGTTAAAAAATATCACGTTTTCTCCCTTTACTTTGAGTTCGCCCGCCCAAAACCCAAAATTCTGACTATAACAAAAGAGGTATAAAAGTATAAATTATGTCAAAAGTTGTAATTGAACCTAATTAGTTATTATATTTCCCCCCATAAATATAGCATACCGTATCGCGGGGGGCAAGCCCCCCGCACCCCCCTGTGTAAAATTCCTAGTGCCCCCACTGACTTCTGTTTCTGAATCCGCCACTGACTCAGGTTGAGCGGTTCCGACGGGTTTATGTACACCCTTAGGTGCTATAGTAGAAATTTAACTCGACAGATCCAAGTTCAAGTTCGCATATCTATTCCAAGTAATGTCGGCATGGTCTTGGGCAATATTGTCTGCGATGTTAGGGGTTGGGATGTCGTTCATCTCTGATTCATAAGTGAGGCCAAGTCAAGTAAAAACTTCAGCGCCAGGTTCGGCTTCTCCCCAAATATGCAAAATTTCCGCGTGCCATGGTAACGCATGTTTAGTACGAATCCGGTATATCAAGTAGAAATAGCTATGCGTGAAAGAGCCTCCCCCCGAATGCTATCCAAGGCTTCTTCGCAGTCCGTTTCAACAATAATGTTGTCCAACTTCATATTCCATGATATCTCCAAGCCATGCATGACGGCATGTAATTTTGCCCTGAGAATTGTATCCATGTAATTCTGCCCCGTTTCAAAAATTGAACTTTTTACATATAATGCAGTGTGATTTGGTACAACTTAATTTGCTGAATATTCAGTATGTATATATGTTATTAAAGTTTACTATATATTATATCAACATAGTAAAATGTTATGTAATAATGTATTTGAAAAAAATCAGTAATCGATATTTCTCCTTCCATCTATTTAAATTATTTACTATATTCCAAGCACAAAATAAAGTATTATTTTAGGAATGAAAATTGATTTTTTTTTTAATATATAAAGTTGTGAAATATATCAAAAGCTAGTTACAAGTAAAATATATTAATTATTAAACCTTTATGGATAATAAAAGATAAATATGCAAAACAAAAGAATAATTAATCAACGAAATTGATTCAAATGATTTAGGCGGGCATTTTACTTGATTCATCATGCCAAGTGTTGGATATTCTAATTGCTCAGGATTTATGAGTTTTAAATCAGTGTATAATATTTTGGTTATGGAAGTAGTTTTTTAATTTAGAATAAATTATGTACAAGTTAAAAGGCAATGAGTTAGCTAGCTACATTTACAACTTAATTATTGGTTCAACAATTAAAATGCAATCTTATGGTGTATTTGGTGAAAAATAACTAGACAACTTAGTTCATACTGTAACAAACAAATTCTATAATGACGAAGAGACGTTGAGACAAAAAATTGATAAAAGTCTTATATCAGTACTAATAAATAATAGCCTTATGGGAACGAAGATATCCAAAGCTAATCATCGAGATTGATTCGGAGATAGTATGGAAATGGGTTGATCATGGGGATAATAGCAACTCACCCGTTTGGAGCAATTATTGAAGATTGCCGCCACCTACTTGGAAGACCAGGGGATACGCAACTGCGACATACGCTTAGGGACGGGAACAAAAGTGCAGATTTCATGGCTAAATTGGGACACTATCAAGATGAAAGAGCTTGTTACTTGGAGATTGCCTCCACAGGGCCTCCAAGCCATGATGAGTGAGGAGTTGGAGTTTACAAACTCCACTTAGTTTTTTCTGTGTTTTCTTTTAGCTTTATGTTGTTTTGTACTTTGGCTACTCTTTTCAGCTTTATTTAATCGTGATTCTACCAAAAATAAAATAAAAAAAATAGCCTTATATGGTACTTTCTTGGATTTTTTTTTTTATGAACACAGTGAAAGACTTAAAACTTTTATGTGGTTGAACTAATTTTAGACCACGGTTGTAAAGAAATTGATGCTTGTCAAGTGATAAAAATTGTGAAAGAAAACTTATATTGAATTCTAAGAATGTAATTTGTATGTGAAATATATGCAGGTCAGGTAAATATATTTTCGTATTACGTACATAGTAGAATCGAATCATACCAAAATTACGAATGCAATAATTATCAATACCAAAACCATTCTTTGTAAAAAGAAAAAAAATACACAAAAAAAGCACATGAATTCGATACGATCAGATACACTTTTTGAAAACATGAACACCCCTTTTTTTACTACACGTCTTTATATAACAACAACAACAACAACAACAACAACAACAACAATAATAATAATAATAATAATAACTATTATAAAAGTTTGAATGTTAGGGGATGATTTATATTTTTTAACTTTTTTGTAGTGACTAAAATATCCCTAGGCAAATATTATGCTAGGAAGAAAATAAAGTTAATTAAGTAAATAAATTAATTGTATTTATAGTTAATCTAATCTAGCCTTTTGAAAACATTGATGTTGTTCATTGTATTTACTCATAAGTAATTTTATATCTCATTTTTTAATTGGATATTATTTAATATTTTTTTGAAATTGATTGATATAGACACACATACATAAATGTGAATGTTAGGGGATTATTTACATTTTTTCACTTTTTTGTAGTGACTAAAATATCCTATGTGAATATTATGTTGGGAAAAAAATAAGATTAATTATGTAAATATATTAATTGTATTTATCTTTAATCTAATCTAGCCTTTTGAAAACATTGATGTTGTTCACTGTATGCAATACTTTAATACATGAGTCATGTTGTTCATTGTATTTACTCATAAGTAATTTTATATCTCATTTTTTTAATTGGATATTATTTAATATTTTTGTGAAAATGATTGATATACACACACACACACACATATATATGTGAATGTTAGAGGACGATTTATATTTCTTAAATTTTTTGTAGTGACTAAAATATCCCTATGTGAATATCATGTTAGACAAAAATAAGGTTAATTAAGTAAATAAATTAATTATATTTATTGTTAATCTAACCTAGCCTTTTGAAAATATTGATGTTGTTCATTGTATGCAATACTATAATAAATGAGTCATGTTGTTCATTGTATTTAATCATAAGTAATTTTATATCTCATTTTTTCTAATTGGATATCATTTAATATTTTTGTGAAAATGATTGACATATATATATATACACACACACACACATACATACGTGAATGTGAATGTTAAGGGATGATTTACATTTCTTAACCTTTTTTTTAGTGACTAAAATATCCCTATGTGAATATTATGCTAGGAAAAAGAATAAGGTTAATTAAGTAAATTAATTAATTGTATTTATAGTTGATCTAATCTAGCCTTTTGAAAACATTGATGTTGTTCACTGTATGCAATACTATAATAAATGAGTCATGTTGTTAGTTGCATTTACTCATAATTAATTTTATATCTCATTTTTTTAATTGGATATTATTTACTATTTTAGTGAAAATGATATATATATATATATTATTCATACATAAATGTGAATGTTAGTTGATGATTTACGTTTCTTAATTTTTTTTGTAGTGACTAAAATATCCCTATGTGAATATTATGCTAGAAAAAAAATAAGGTTAATTAAGTAAATAAATTAATTGTATTTATAGTTAATCTTTTTTTTTAACATATTAAAACACCATATCAGAGTCAGATACAAGGAACTGAATAATAGATGTAGAAGGATCAACAGATCCTTCATGGCTAGACACAGCCGACCTAGCAAGAGTATGGGCTACACGATTACCCGTTCTCTTTACATGACTAAACGAAATAGAACGAACAAAAGAATAGAGAAACTTAATGTCAGAAATAATAGATGAAACGAACGAGGAGTCTGTATCAGGGCTCTGAATTTTAGAAAGAACAAGAGCACAATCCCCTTCCAAAATGATATTTTGCCAACCAAACCGAATTCCAAGTTCCATTGCCTCTCTAGCTGCAATTGCTTCGGCGTGTTCAGGATCGCTAATATCCCCGTAAAATTTTGACAGCCAACCCACACAACAACCATGATTATCCCTAGCTATTACTCCTGCTCCAACACCACACGGATCCTTCATCACAGAACCATCAAAATTTAATTTGATCACATTAATAGGAGGAGGGGTCCAAGTAGCCAGTGAACATTCAAGAGAAGGATTTTGCACAAATACAGCTTGAGCACTATGGAATGCTCGTAGAAAAGCCTTCACCTGCGAGACAATACTTCTTGGTTCAATTCTATCATTATCCCACACAACTGTGTTTCGAGCAGACCGTATAAACCATGCAAGCACAAGAAACAAATGATAATCGGAAGAGTCCAACCGATGAGCAACGAACCTTAACCATGTTTCTGCTGAGTCATGCCAACGAGCCACAATATCCCATGGTAAATCCGAAAGGGACCAGATTTGGCGTGCCATGTCACACTCTAGGAGAATGTGGACGTCGGTTTCAGTGTGAATTCTACAACAAGGACAAATATCGACTACTTGGCATCTACGACGAAGCAAATTAGATAGTGTCGGTAAGATACCACGACACACACGCTAAGCAAAGACACGGATCTTATGAGGGACTTTGGCACCCTAAATAAAACTCCAATTGCTAAGCGAATTAAACAGAACCCAAGCTCCGAGCCACATGATATGCACTTTTAACCGTGAAGATACCATTCTTAGAGTAGTGCCACACAAATATCCACGTCTGGGGCCCAAAAAATTTGCCTAACCATCTGCGTGTTCCATGTACCAATTTATCCGTCCAAATAGAAACTGCATGACCAGAACCAAATCTCAATCTCGAACCCACTGAAACCACCTCACTAGCCCACAATATACTCAACCAAGAAAAGGACGGCCTAGTACCTTTTCGAGCCTCGAAAAAAGAACAATTGGGAAAGTATCTCGCCTTGAGTACCCGAGATAAAAGAGAGTTAGGCGATTTAATAAGGCGCCAAGCTTGTTTGGCTAATAACGCCCGATTAAACGCCCTTATGTCCCGAAAACCCATACCACCTTTATCTTTTTTATCACATAGAGCATGCCAAGCAATCCAATGTATTTTACGAGTATCACTCGCACTCCACCAAAAGGACACCGTTAGGGATTCAATATTATGGACTAATTTTTCAGGTAGTCGAAAACATGACATTGCATATGTGGGAATTGCCTGAATGATAGATTTTATTAACACTTCCCGGCCCACTTGAGATAAATTTTTCTCTTTCCATCTTAATGCTCGCTTCCACACCCTCTCACCAATATAATTAAAAACATCCATTTTATTCCGCCCCGTAACCGCTGGTAAACCAAGATACACATCATGGCGATCCTCGACATGTACACCAAGGTGACTCGCCAGATGCGAGCACACTGATCTTTCCAAATTTTGGCTAAATACCACTGTAGATTTCTGTAAATTGATCACTTGTCCTGATGCCTCCGCATATCTGAGTAAGATGGAATTAATGCACTAGAAAGCCTCTAAAGTTGCTTAACAGAATATCATAGTATCATCAGCAAACAATAAGTGTGATACTGATGGTGCTCCTCGACAAATTTTCACGTCTTTCAACACTCCCCTATCTTCATTAGTTTGGATAAGTCGACTAAGAACATCTGCACAAAATAGAAACAAATAAGGCGAGAGGGAATCCCTCTGACGGATCCCCCTTTTAGGATGAATAAACCCAAATTGTTCCCCATTAAAAAGATAAGAGTAAGTAACATAAGAGCTACATAGCATAATAAAGGAAACAAACCTATGACTAAACCCAACTCTTAGAAGGATTCGTTTAAGAAAGTTGCATTCCACCCTGTCATACGACTTACTCAAATCCAATTTTAATGCTGCAAAGCCTTTTTAACCTGAGCTCTTAGTATTCAGATAATGGTTTAACTCGAAGGCAACAAGGACATTGTCAGTAATCAGACGACCCGGAATAAAGGCTGATTGTGAAGGAGATATAAGACCATGTAAAAGAGGCTTAATACGATTTGCTATAGACTTCGAAGCCAATTTATAAAGTACATTACATAGACTAATAGGCCTAAACTGAGTAATAAGTTCCGGAGAATCACATTTTGGAATAAGAACAATATGTGTAAAGTTAAAATTGGGAATGCAGGTGTGATTATTAAGGATAGCTAAGACAGCCCGAGTGATGTCTGGACCAATGATATGCCAGAATTTTTTGGTAAAAAATAGAAGGCATACCGTCAGGCCCCGGGGAAGTTAACGAACACATAGATGATAGAGATTTGGTTACCTCGTCTGACGTATACTCTCATTCCAATTCCACATTCATCTCATTTGTCACTCGCGGTTCCACCACTTCCAGTATCGAATCAATAGCTTGTTCAGATGGATTATCAGACGAGAAAATATGAGAGAAATAACGATCAACAATGCCCTGAATGTCCGCTTTTGAAGATGTCCAGTTACCCGTCTCATCTCGAAGCTTTCCTATCAAGTTCTTTTTATGTCTGCTTGTGGCTCGAGAATGGAAATAAGAAGTATTCTTTTGAAAACATTGGTGTTGTCCATTGTATGCAATACTATAATAAATGAGTCATGTTGTTCATTGTATTTACTCATAAGTAATTTTATATCTCATTTTTTTAATTGGATATTATTTAATATTTCTGTGAAAATGATTGATATATATAGCTATACACATATAGTTATATATATATATACATACATATAATTTTATGTATCTCACCAACCTTTTGTTTAGACCAAATAAATTTTTTGGTCTAATGAGAAACATAAATTTTTAACTCAATTTTAAATAAATTATTTATGACCCCTAACAAACACCCGACCCCCTCTTGTAATAAAATCTTACATTAATCCCCATCTGACTAACGGCTGTTAGTCAAACGTGACGGAAAGTGTAAAATGTCAACCTTACCCATGTTTTAAAAAAAATAAAAAAGGGTTATTCACATTAACAACCTTCTTATTTTGTGTAATTACAATATAGTCCACTTTATTGGATCATATAACAAAAATTGCCTTCTTTACAATATACAATATAGCAAAACCACCACACCAAACTCCAGCCGAGTTGTGGATCAAACCACCAATGGAAACCATGTCCGGACTAGAGGGCTGACTTTTAATGAGTGCCGCATCCACGCTAAACTTATACCAATCATCCTTTGGGCGATTCCAACCAACTTTTATCAAGTCCATGAGCATGTCAGGATCATCGTGAACCAAGTGTTTTGCTTCTTCAACTTGAGCCCTAATGTGATCCAAATTCACCAAATGGCGGCTATCCTCGTCATTATGTAGGGTTTTGTTCCGTTCCTGCCAAAGAATATTAATCGTTTCAGTAAATATAGTAGACCAATCTCCTTCCCATATGTACCTGGCAGCATTCCTTGTGATGTTCCAATCAATCCACTCTACAAGATCTTAAGAGAAGAATTGGTTGTGGTGTTGAGGGTCTACTAATTGACGCCGTATACGCGCAGCCCAATTGCAATCACGGAGGGCATGAAGAGCCGATTCTGTGTGATGGCCATAGAAGATAGAATTAGCACTTGTCTGAAGGCCTCTCCGTATCTTGGAATAATTAGTAAGGATCTGATTATGGCGGAGCAGCCACATAAATAATTTTCGACGATGAGCAACCTTCACCAGCCAAATACGTTTCCACATGCTATTCTCATAGGAGCGAGTATCGTCCGTATTATTCGTGAGCCAATCGTAAGCACTCTTATAAGTATACACTTCTTTGTTAGACAGCCTCCAGTAGACCACATCCTCACGGTGGCTATTCGAATCTAAAACAATATGAGAAAGTGCATTTTTAGTATCTTCTTCAAGCTCTTGCAATTCATGCCAATTCCATCTGTGGGAGTCACTCCAATAACTATGAATTGTTCTATTTAAATCAGACTTAGAGGGTGTCCAACTAGCATGCTGCTTTAAGGGAGTGTCCCCCAGCCATATGTCCTTCCAAAATTTGATAGAGTGTCCATTTCCGACTTTCCAACGAATGCCGCCCGCAAGTAAAGAAGAAGCAGCTTGAATACTTCTCCAAGTGTGTGAAATTGTATTCCGGGCCCGCGCTCGAGTTCGATAAACATATTTATGTCGAAGAATCTGAACCCAAAGTTTATCATCTTGTGTTAAAAGTTCCCATCCAAGCTTCCCGAGGAAAGATAAATTGATAGCACGAGTGTTACGGATTCCTAACCCTCCATTAAACTTTCGCTGACAAATTTTGTTCCACGCTATAAGGTGAATTTTTCGAATATCCTCTGAACCGCCCCAAAGAAACCTTCTGTTAGCTTTATCTATTTGATCACAAATACTCATCGGTATCAGAGAGATCTGCATGCAATAAGATGGGATGGTAGAGGTTACAGATTTGATCAGGGTTGACCGACCCGCAATAGATAGATGTTTCATCTTCCATCCTTTTAACTTTCTCTTGACACGATCTACCAAAAAACTATAGTCATTGATACGAATACGAGAGTGATGCATCGGGGCACCAAGATAACGCCCCAGATCATGGGTGATACTAAGATTAGAACGCTTACTGAGAGACCGAGCCACAGATCCCGGAATATTAAGCGAGAAAAATATTCGAGACTTATTCATATTCACCTTCTGACATGACGTTTGGAAATAGGACCCCAAAATGTGACTCATGATATCAATTTGAGTATCTGTGGCCACACCAAACAGAATGAGATCGTCGGCAAACATAAGGTAAGAAACTCGAGGGCCCGTACGGGAAGTGGGGATGGGATGCCAGTGTCTCGATCGAACAACTGCATTAATTAGAGAACCTAGCTTCTATACACAAAAAATAAACAAGTATGGGGAGAGCGAATCCCCCTGTCAGAGGCCTCGTTTTGGGCGGAACCAATCGGTGGTCTCTCCATTCCAAAGAAGAGAGATTCTAGTCGTGGTGGTACAACTCAAAATAAGGTGAATCCAATTGACGGGGAATCCATTTCCCTCAACACATTTTCTAAAAAGGTCCAATCAATCCTATCATATGCTTTTTCAAAATTGATTTTAGAAATGAAAAAGCCCTTCTTACCCTTAGCTCATTGCATGTTATGGATGACTTCCTGGGTAATAATTACATTATCTATAGTTTGTCTTCCCCTGATAAAACTACTCTGAGTTTGGGGAATAAGAATGTCCATCATATCTCTAAGTCTATTTGCAAGAGTTTTAGTAATAATTTTGAGAATTACATTGCCAAGACTGATTGGACGAAATTTAGAAATATGTCTTGGGTTTTTCTCCTTCGGAATTAAAGTAATGAGGGATTCATTAAGACGAGGATCGATCATACCCTAAGCGGAGAGCTTCACTCACCGTATAAGTAACATCATTTCCGACATTATTCCAGCATTTCTGATAGAAGATGTCCATCAGGACCTGGTGACTTAGTCCGATGCATCTCCCACAAGACTTTCTTCACCTCTTTTTTGGAAACCGATCTTTGAAGTATCCCAATCTGCTGATCCGTAAGCTTTGGAAAATTGTCAGTGGGAAGATACTGAGTCAATGCCTCACCCGAGTCATATAGAGATTGATAAAACTCAATTGCCATCTCTTTTAAGTTCGAAGCATCTATTTCCCAATTGCCATCATCCCTTAACAGACTACTAATCCTGGCCCGTCCCTACTTATTGGTAGCGGCAATATGGAAGAATCGAGTATTCATATCCCCAGATTTAAGCCAGCGAATCCTTAATTTCTATTTCCACATAATTTTCTATTGTCTCAGAGTATCATGATATTGTTTAATCTACTTAGTTTCCAGCTTCTGAAGGTATTTATTAAATCTTTGGCCTTGAGCTCGCTGAATACCCCCAATTCGAGCCACCAACTCATGCTTATGTCTAAAAATATTTCCAAAAACCTCTTTGTTCCAACTTCCAGCTTTAGTTCTGATGTCTTTAATGAGATCCACTATATCCATATCAGTCTGATTCTGCCACTGAGAAGCCACAAACTGCTGAAATCGAGAATCTGTGAACTAAGCAGCTTGAACCTACGTAGGCATATGATTACGTTTCCGTTGTTCGTCGGATAACAAAATGAGGAGTGAAGAGTGGTCAGAAGAAATGCGCTGTAAGTGGCGTACAACCGCGCATGGGAAAGCTAATCGCCAATCCAAAGTACAAATCGCTCTATCCAGACGTTCTTGAAGAGGCGAGGTACGCCCTCTGGCCCAGGTGAACGGCTCTCCTCGAAATTTGAGATCAATAAACCCACACTCTTCAACACAATCCACGAAGTTGTGACATTTTCTATAATCAATTGGTGCCCCACTTCTTTTTTCTTCAGCTGTTGTCACAACATTCATGTCCCCCGCCAGGAGCCAAGGGCCCCGGACTGCCCAAGCCAGCTGTCTAATATAATCGCACAGGTAGTCCCGAGTTTCTACTTGAGGACTAGCATAGATAGCCGTCAAGACCCAGTCTGGTAATCCCAACCGTCTAACAATCTCCGTAATACTTTGATCATTAGCTTCTATAAATTCCAAGTCAATATCATTGGACTTCCAAAAGAACCAAACACCCCCGGCAAACCCTCTAGCTTCCACTTTTTCAAATTTATCTAGTTGGCTACGCCGGAGAATGTCATTGGCTCTATCACTCTGAACCCGAGTCTCCATAAGGACTAGGATAGACGGGTCACTGTTACGGAGAATATCCATAAGACTATTGATGAACTCCGGTTTCCCGACGCCCTTACAATTCCAAAAAATAGATTTAATCATTAAAAAATAATAAATAGAGGATAAAATAACATGGAGGATCATACCTCGGGGGGATTTGGACCCCCCATCTCATCAAAAGTTGGATTGTGCAAAATGTCAAAATCCATTATCGGCTTAGAATTTTTGTCCGGGGGAATTCCGTCACCTGTAACTGTTTTCAATGTCGGGTCGGGTTGACTAGACCTGTCCAAGTTCCTTTTGTTAGGTGGATCAGGATCATGCAGACCGGACTTGACATAAGGGTCCTCCAAACCATCAACATTAGATAAAGGGGTGGGTTGAGCTAATAATGTCATACTTAGGGGTAAAGGGGTTGGGCCACACGTGACATGCTGTGTAGGTGTAGTAGAAATAAAAGAATTTGATTGTGACCCAATTGGAAGAGGCCCAATTGAGTTATTCTGAATTGGATATGAATTACCTTCGGCCAACTGCGAAAGTTGGGCCGTATCAACTATTATAGACGAGTCCAATACATCCTTGCTTTTGTTTACAGTGCTATGCCATACACGGGCTGTTGGTCTAGAGTGGGCCTTTCGCAAGTTGGTCTTGTTGGTTTTACCATTTTTTTCAAACTGCTTATTTATTGGGTTGTTTGCTTTTGTGTATCCAACAGCAAATGGGGCGCTGGGCTGGACTTGGTCACTACTATTGTTGGTTAGCATATGGGTCTCCAGTCTCCTCTTGTATTGGTTCATCTATTAGAACATTAAACCGGGACCCAACTTGGTGGGCTGCATTTTTGCTTTTATTTTTAGAAATATAATCTTTTGTCTTTTCCCTACTAGGACCTGGATTATAGTTTCCTAATTTTTGCATTGCATGGGAGGCAGTAGCCGTGTCTTGATCTTTTGCCAAATTTGGATGATTTCTTTCCATATGCATTTGGTCACCAATAACGTTCATATTCCTGCTGGATTTCCGGGCCCGAGTTTGAGCCATCATCCACGGCCCGTACGTGCTATTTTCCGGTGGCAACTTACTCGCATTATCTCCCGTTTCCATATTATCACCCTCCCCGTGTTGTTCCGTCGTGGGGTTAACTTGTTCGGATGATCCATTAGAGTTCGATTTTTTACCACAAGTTTCTTTACGATAGCCATATGAACCACAATCAAAACATATAAGATGTAATCCCTCATATTCTACTGCTTGGAGACGTCCGTTCAAAAGTATGAATGGTACTAAGGGTTTTGCAAAATCAATCTCAACACAAATACGTGCAAACCGTCCTCGGAGTGAGTGTTCCGTGCGTTTATCCACCTTCACGACACGACCAATGGTTTCACCCATTCTGGAGAGAATTTTATAATTGAATAGCTCAATAGGGATTTCAGGAAAACGAACCCAAACCATCGTCGAAGTGATATTTGCCTTTGTCGGTTGGAAATCGGGTTTCCATTTCTGTATAGTGAGGTAGTGACCCATCACCGTCCATGGTCCACCTTCAAGAACCTTTGTATATTCAGTTTTATTCTTGAAACGAATAAAGTAATAGTCATTGCCGACATCCACCGGGTCCAAATCATTAATCTGCCATAGAGACCTCATTCGCTGCCGTAGGTTGGCAAACCCACTTTAACCAAAAGTGCCCGTCTATACGGACCATAAAACTCCAACCATTCCTCGATAGTGACAAAGACTTCTGGAACAGGGATACTCAGGTTGTGTTTGATTGAGGTGGTACCCTTATTTCGAATTTCCTCTATGATCTTGTGATCCCAATCATCCATATTTCCGAACCGGCGGTGGTTGAGCCCATGTGCCTTGAAGCTTACCTGTTTCCCAAGAGTTTTGAGAACCTTGCATGTTTGGAGACTCTTGATCCTCCATGTTCATATTAACGTCATTGCTATTCGGAGAAGAAACGAAGGTTCTCTCCTCCCCTTCCAAAGCCCGTTTGAATTTCTTGATAACCCTCCATACCCGCCGGCGGCGGTTGTCCACTATCGTTTTCAGTCACACACACCAGCAGGAGTGTACAACTGAGTGGAAAATTGGAAAGCCTGAAAATTTTGAAAAGCCCGAAGAATTAGAGAGAGAGCTCGAGAGAACCTAAAAATATTTTATTTTCAAGATCTCCAAATTGGAACTAGTAACTTGTTAAGTACAAGCTCTTCGACATTTTTTTCCCCACCATATTATATTTGGCCCTCTGTCCTCTCGAACACTAATATTTTTCTCATTACCCACCACCGTTTTTTCAACCATAAGTGATAAGTATAATAAATCCTATCCTAAATATACAAAAGTCCTCGAAGACATCTCATTCTAACAATAAGTAAATGTTAAAAAAATAAAGAAGTCATATATTGAAAGAAACTTCTAAAATATTATAATTCTTGAATTATAAAAATAATAAGGAAAGAAATTAGGACTCAAGAACAAAATCATATACAAACACTAGAACCAAAGTATAAAAGATGACGTGTCCACTATAAAAAAGGGCAACTTTAATAACTCAAATCCACTTGGGCCTTGGATTTGGGCTGAAGGTGGTATCAATTAATTATAGATTGGGCTAAAGGTTATGTTGTAGAAATAGAGGTGGCCCACTATTAATATTTATCAAATGGGTTTGTGAAAAGGGCCCCACCCATATCCCATACTTATTTTTTTTAATGAAACGGTTAAATCATTACATCAGATATCGAAAAAACAATCGTAATCAACAATTTTCTATTACAAACTAGTAACAATGAGCTACAAACTAAAAACAAAAAAACTATTAAATTATTAGATAGATAAATAACGCACATGTATGGTGGGATCGATGATTAGTGTTAACAAATCATTATTACATTGTATATAAATCCCACACTATAAATACTCAATGATTAGTGTTAATAAATCATTATCTATGTTAGTGTATATTTCTTTTATATATATATATAGTTCGGATCAGGTATAGTTTGGGCTCATATACATTGTATATATTAGAGTTCCTTGTATTCTTGTGATCATTCCACACACAATACAATACAAGAGTTATACTCTTACGTGATTGAACTACATCATGGTAGTAGTCACCGGGCAAAATGAGTTCGTGACTTTGTCTACCTCCCTCAATGCACCCATAGTCGCCAGTCGCCATCATTGTCGGATTCTCTTCCAGCACTTCAACCACCGTCATCGTCTCCTTGGATGCCGCCATCACCGCCGCCTCATTTTCTTCATTTCTCTCTTCTCTTTTTTCCGAATCCGTCGCCCCACAATCTGCCTCAACCATATTTCCATCGCCCGCCGCCTCTCTTTCGTCCATCTCGTTGCCCCTGTCGTTGGCAGCCGACCCCGCCCTACCTACCGCTCTCAAATTAATCCATCACCTACTATCTCCATTAGCCTATGGGCAACATATTTTCCCATGATTCACATCCAAAAACACACTGGTGCTTCTTGATTTCTCTAAATGCACACATTATCTTTTGTTCTTTTCAAAATAAAGAGATGAAAAAAAGAACTTTTTTGGTCTTTTTTCCTTTTAAACTATATTCCCAATATAGGTTAACTTTCTCATGAAAAGCGTGACAAGATATTTTATTATTTGAATACCAAATGTTTAAAATTTAATTTTGATATTTTTGTTATATATTTCACATGTTTTATATTAAAGTCTAAACGCTAATCAAGAAATTTTATTAGGCTTGGGAAATTTCAACAATTAGATGATAAACAAGAATTTGATAGTGAAATATAAGTGCTAATAAAAAGAAAAATAAAGGACGAAAGGTGTGTGATGCTGGGTACGTAACATGGGTTTTCTCTTGTAGAAAATACTGGAATATGGAATAGTGAAAATTATAATTTGGAGATTAAATGAAAACCATATATAGGTAATTAATATGTGGTATGAATCATTGTGATACTTTTTTATTTGCAGAATGGAGCTTTTTTTGTTCGATTGAGGTGATGTTGAACGTTCTCATTTTTAACAATGAGAGCGTAAAATGACCACTGGGATATAGAATGAAGAACTGTGTGATTAGGATTTGCACAATATATAGCTCTTTTCGTCTAGTTTAATTATATTCTTTTCATGTAATTGATTTATTTGTAAAATATGCTAACTAAGCAAGCGACTAATTAAAATGGTCGAGCATATATAAGGATGCCAAAAGCTATATTTTATATATATATATATATATATATAGCACATGTGTTTTATTTAACAGTGATTTGTATATTTATGAAACATGACATATTATAATTGGTATCAATATTAGATACAATATTTACATTTTCACTTGTGCTTCAATAATTGATTATTTTGAGAAAACAAATCGTACCAAAAAGTGTGCGTAATAAACATTTAAATATTAAATTTTTTGACATTTTCGTCTCGCCCCTAAGTTAAAATCCGGAGCCTGCATCGCACTAATCATCGGAAGGAGTTAATATCGGTGAGCTAATCACTGGGCCTTTTGTTCTTCATGATGCTGCCAAGAAATGGAATGCTGGATTCTTACCTATTTTTACTCGTACTATTCCTGATCTCATATTTAATACTTATGCCAACAATCACACTATATTCCATATAAATCACTGTTATAGAACGACAAAAGGATGTATTTTGTCTCATTTACCAGATACATCAGTTCACAGAATTGACGATGGCATCTGTAGATGATGATGATGGCAACAACATTCTGCACTTAGCTGGGGCATTAATTAGCACCTAGCTCCTCGTACATTATGAAGATTGTATCCGGGGCAGTTCTTCAAATGCAAAGAGAACTCTTTCGGTTTAAGGTCACAAGTACATTAACTCTGTATTGTCAGCAATATAAATATTTAAGTTACTCTGTGATTAAATATTATTCTAAGCTCATTAGCTAGCATTCGATTAATTGATTAGTGCAGAAAATAGATTTACGTACCTTCCTTCGTGTCTTGAGCTGAAAAATAATGCCGGCTACACACCAAGGGATCGGAATTGTTTTCCAAGGAGCACGAAGCAATATTGTTCGAAGAGGGGGAGACATGAATGAAGGATACAAGTACAACAAACTAAAATAATGGTAGATTTACTTTAACGACGGAAGGACAATTTTTGGGGTACGTCCGATTTTGTTGGTGATGTAGTAGTGTTACGGCCTGCCGACATCTGTAATTTAAACGAAAATATGGGCTCTGATCACAATCATTTTGGATCCTCCTTTTCATTGGCTTATGATCAAGTTGGTAAGGATTAACCTTTCATTTCATTTCTATGGTCGATGATCATAAAGGGCCTCTAGGTTTTCTAAACAAAAAGATTGTGAATCCTCGTTCGCATCTAGGATTCAAGGAAATAGTAAAATCTACTTGTTGTATTGGGCCGGAAGAGTCCAGTTTCTTTCCAATAAGCAAATTCCAATGGTCAAGTAGACATGGATTTTATTAACGCAAACAAATCCATTCCGGGCGAATCAAGTTTGAGTTGCCCAAAACATAGTGTTAACGAAAAACAAAAGCTCGCATTTGTTTTATTTCTCAGTTGAAGCACATGTTTAGTGACCGGTTAGTGACAACACAAATAAAATACAACTATTGATATACCTAAAATATTATTAAGTTTAATAGTCATCGGCTCGTATTCTTCGAAGCATATAGGGTCGTATATGTGGAATATCACCTCGAATACGATGAAACGAGACAAGTTTACACCTGGTCCCTATAACCTTAATATTTGCATTACACTCCAAGATCCGCGTGTTTTTGTAGTTTGGGTAGGGTCGGTTTATGGCCCGACCCGATGGGCATAAGATCTGTACCACCCATCAAATACACGCGTGGGCAATCCGTAGGCAAGGCGTCTTGTCAATCATTCGCCCTACAATACCGAATGAAAACTCTATAAATACAGTCATTTATGAAGAAGTGAAGGGGGAATCTAAGCCATAAATACTACGAATCACTACTCGTAGAGCTTAGATAATCGCAGACTCGAGAGTACGAGCCTCTTATACAAATACGAGAGATCATTTTACCACGAATCATATCAATTCTAACCACCTTATTTGAACTACGTTTAGACTTGATCCCATACGGGTACGTAGGCAACTCAACATCGTATGAGTGCAGTCTATAATACTATTAGCGTGTCGTTTGTGTATTATTGATCCTCTTGACTGGGATAGTAGGGGGAAGTCCGTGCTAGATCAACTATATTTATTGTACGTAAGTTATTACTAAAGATGTGTCACTAATTATCAATAGTGATTACAACTTCCTTGTCACTAATTATTTGGAGCGACAACCTGTAAACAGATATTGTCACGAATAAACACATAAATCAATTATGCTTGTGACAAAACGGAAAAAAAATTATAATTAATGACAATTTTGACATTCTTACTTGATATTTTGTTACTAATATTTATTGTCACGATTAAACATGTAAAGCAATTATGCTTGTGATAAAAACGGAAAAAAAATTATAATTAATGACAATTTTGACATTCTTACTTAATATTTTGTTACTAATATCGTTTTTTAAGTGACAATGGGATGAACACCTTTGGATAACGATGCGTGTGCGTCTGTGTGTATACAATCAATATTATTAATCCTGGAAACTGTTAATTTAAATTGGCGTTGTTTACAGGAATCAATATTGTGCTACTATTTAAGTTTGGAAATATGGAAATTTAAGTTTGGTATTATGTGAATATTTCCTAATCTATGACCCAATTAATTTTTAGTTAGGAGCTAGAGTCTAAATTCATGTTTACATGAATAACCAAAATAGAGAAAAACCTCAAAATTCTGAGAGCTCGAAGTTGAATCAAAATTTGTTTAATCAGGTTAAAGAACTCCTTTCAAATAATATATATTATGCATGGATAATAAATAATAGACAAATAGATAAGAGATAACGGCTAAAACGATCGTGTTGTGATATGTATTCCTAGGTCCAGAATATTTAAGTAGAGCCAAAATCAAAAGTAAAATTTGGGGCTAGGTTTTAGTCTAAATTTTTGATATACTTTTATTCGGTATCTTTTTCGTTAATAATAAAATTCTCTCATCATCTTCCGTAGATATGAGCAATTGCCGATCCACGTAAATTGCTATATCGTCTAATCTTTTATGATTTTATTGTCGCGTTTGTTCTATCAGATGGACTGGTTCTCACTTACGTAATAGTGAAGACACATGAGTTCTCTTTTACGTTGTTTATCTATTCTATTGTAGAAGTATGGGTGATTTCTTGAAACTTTTTATATAGCTAATACATCCCTATATAATTCACTTTCTTAATGGCAAAGCAGTCAAATAATAAATAATAAAAATAAGGTGTATATATCTACAATAATAAGGTGTATAATTACATTAGGATTCTATAATTAAGTTGTACATATGTAATTCAATAAGGACTCTACAAGAAAATTGTATATAAGAGGACTCTACAAATGAATTATATATAGACAATAATCAAATATAAAATTCTATAATTTATTCGTCAAAAGAAAGAAGAATATAAAAGAGAGCTAAATTTGCCTTTTATTTTCTTCTTGTATGTACATGAATGACAACAGTTTACAAATAGGCAGGACACCAACATGCCACAATATCTAATAGGTATGGGTGAAAATAAGTATTAAAAGATATGATCTAAAACAAATATAAAAATTTGATAACTCTATTAGCTAATCTAACGGATGGAAGTAAATTGTAAAAGATCTTATCTAAAATAAATGTACAAAATTTGATCAGTAAAGTAGCTAAAAGTAACCTTAGTAGACTTGGCACAACCAATCATTCTAAAGAAATTGAACACATACTTGCACATTTCATTGTCCTTCATCTAAATCTAAATTAATTAGGTTATTCATTATTTCTATTTTAATTTTTAATTAATTATATAGATATTGATTTATTAAGAAAATTAAGTATCATTAAAAAATAATGTATTTCCTATTGTAGATATATACACAAATATTTGAAGAATTATACATTAATAATGGCACATAATTTTTGGTCATTGATACACTGTAAATAGCTAATTAGTACTCAATTTTTTCAAACGTTCTAACATCTTATATGTTGCTGAAACTTATTTTATTCAAACACTTTAAAAGCTTATTTTTAAAATAATTAAGAGATAATTTATAAGGTTCAAAATTATCTTTTAAACATAAAAGTTTATAAGCTCTTTAAAATAACCCTATCCAAACTCTCGCTATAGTATAAATGATCTAATACAAAAATTCATGCACATTGATCATTAATATGTAATACATAATAAAAAATTAAGAAATAGTTAATGGATGTCTCATTAACGAAATATGAAAATTAATTTAATCCATAAAGATAATAAAAGATTAAAAGAGCAAACTAAATTATGTGTACAATTAACATATCATTTTATTGACATTTGTTATTGTAATTAATATTTGTCACTTTCATTTAGTGATGACTCGCGCACAACACTTCATTTTTATTTGGCTAACCTTATTTGTGAAGGGTTGATTTCATTTTATCCATTCAACTTACTCATGGCATTGCATCAAATATAGTCTTATTGTTATTAATAATTTGAGTAACAAAGAAAAAGATTACACAAGTATCCTGATTTTGAGTCATAACGAAGAGATTGTTATAAGTACACAGGACTCAATGAGGAGGAAAGAAGAAATGAAGCGCTCGATCCATCAAAATTAAACAAGATAATGTATAAAAAATCATGAATTGACATAAGAATTTATTTATTGATATTATATAAGTCTTGATTTTCATTTAACTTAATTTCTTCAAATATTCATTCAATTTTTCATGTCAATCAATATTTAATTTTTTAAATAATAATATTTTATTAATTAGTAGTTCATTAGTTAATTTTTTTTTTTGGGGGTAGTTAAGTTAAGGCCCAGATTGGATTGGATGGAAAAAATTTCTCAGGGAGAAGAAATACATTGTAAAAAATAGGTTTGGATGGATTCTTTTTAATAGAGAAAAGTGTAGAGAAAAGTAGGTGTGATGTGATATGTTTTTCTTATAAGAAAAATTGTTTTTGTTTTTTATAAGAAATTGGTATGGGTGGATTTTATTTTATAAAAGAATATAGACAAATTTAAGTTAAACTCAACCATTAAGACATCCAAAAATATACAAAAATGGATTTTATTTCGCACCTTGTGACATTTTGAATTGAAATATGTAATTATTTTGATCAATATGTTAATATATTGGCCAAAAAAAGACATTTTAAACTGTCTAATCATAAATAGTAAAGAATCTAATTTTCTTGAGAAAAATGCCAATTATATCCATTTTTCAAAGATTGAGATTTTTTTAGGGGACGTTGATTATAGAATTTTTTAAAAATATTTTTAGGAGATGTCAAACAAATGTGTTTTTGACAAAAAAATTTGTCAGAAATCGAAAAAATAGGAAATAGGATGTCATCCGATTGGGGCCATTGTTGAAGTTTTTGATTTACTAAGTTGAACAACATCTACGTATATAAATTGATTAACGAAATCATATTACTCACGTGCGACGCACGTGTATTAGTATATGAAAATGGTTAAGAAGAAATCGTAGTAGCATATTTTATGAGAGTGATGAGATCGTCATTAATGACTCAAACCCAAATACTATAGAAAATTGACAAGTAACTAGATAACTTACCAAAATAATAATAATAATAAGCAACTAGCTATTAAAGGATTCCACTCTATGATGCACGGATACTCTTAAAATTGGATTCGTACAGTATCGTACTCATAGCTGATACGATACTCTGCGGATACCAGCTGGATACGTATCAGATACCCTTTTTACGCATCTAAAAATTAAATAAAAAAAATTCCGAATACCATATCCGATACTTCTGGATGCCGCATCCCATACAAAATTTGAAGTATCTGACACGGCTTGAATATCAGACATAGTATTTTTTAATATTATATAATACTTTATAGGTTAAAATAGGAAAATAATAATAACTTTGACCGTACGTTAAAAGGTTAAACAAACAATAAGGAAATTTAAAGAAGGTAAATGTCGGTATCAATAAAATGACATTTTTACACCACCACAAATGATAAAATATTATGGTTATCTTCGAAATTTTTTGAATTTATAAACAATGAGTCTGTGTCAGTATTACACTTTTATTTATGTTAATGAACATAATGACTCAAACTTATTTTTAAATATTATATATATATATATATATTCGTATCCCCAACGTTTCGTATCCTATAATTTTAAAATTTACCGTATTTAGTATCCATATCGTATCATATCCGTATTTTCGTATCTGTATTCGTACATCATAGATCCCACTCCGTGAGGACCTCCTCGATTCTTTTCTTCTAAATAATGTTTGGCCAGCGGCAGCCACGTACCGTGAGAGAGGATTAGTCGAGATGCGCGAAAGTTGGCCGGACACTTTGTGGAGAAACCAAAAAAAATTAAAAAAAATAAAGCTTTTCTTCTACTACTAAAGAGATGGGACAACATATGATGGATCTGCCTTTTTATTGCTGTAATCGCATCATCAGATTTTAAAGTTATATAATCGTATCCCACCATTGTGAGATATCGACAAAAGAATTTACAAGCAAATTTCCACTATTTCTCTCTCTCTCTCTCAATTTAGTGGAGATTTCTTCCACTTACACTAAAAAAGTAATAATAAGACATTGGTGACATAATATCAATTGATAATATTAAAATTGTCACTAATTATCAATTTTTATTGACAAGAATTTTTGTCTTGCCGCTAAAATATGCTCTACATGTTTAATAGTGACAAGATTTGTATAAAAATTGTCACTCTTGATAATTAGTGACAAGAAAATGGTTGTCAATATTGACAATTAGTGACAGTACATATTTTGTGATAACTTAGTGACAACAATTATAGTTGTCATTTTATTTGTGTTGTCACTATACATGTGTCACTAATTGTCAATAATGACAACTTTATAGAAACTCTTGTCACTAAAAGTTCTTATTGTGACAAAGCAAAAATTGTTGTCACTCATTCTAAAAATCTAGTGATAATTTTAACATTGTCTCTTCAAATTTTGTCACAAATACTATTTTTTGTTGTAGTGTTAAAAAGCTATTCGTCCACTCTTTTCTTTACACATTTAAGTCTGAGACCTTATTTTGATCAATATGTTAATATGTTGGCAAAAAATAAATACATTTTAAACTGTCTAATCATGAATAGTAAAAAATCTAGTTTTCTTGGAAAAAAATTGAGAAAAATGCCAATTATATCCATTTTTCAAAGACTGCGATTTTTTTTAAGGGACATTGATTATAGAATTTCTTTAAAATATTTTTAGGAGATGTTAAACAAATATATTTTTGACAAAAAAATTTGTCAAAAAAACGAAAAAATAGGAAATAGGATGCCATCCGATTGGGGCCATTGTTGAAGTTTTGGATTTATTAAGTTGAACAACATCTATGAATATATATAAATTGCTTTAAAGAAATCATATTACTCACGTGCGACGCACATGTATTAGTATATGAAATCTTAGTAGCATATTTTATGAGAGTGATGAGGTCGTCATTAATGACCCAAACCCAAATACTATAGAAAGTCGACAAGTAACTAAATAACTTACCAAAATAATAATAATAAGTAGCCGCATCGGCACAATGCGTGTACAAATAAAATGATCATAAATTTTAAATAATTAATTATAATGTGAAAGACAATACAAATTACATATTGGTCAATAGAATGCCATAGTTTATTGAAAAATGACAGAACATTTTATGTTCAATGAGATATGAAATTAATCATCCTATTTATAATATTATGTGACCGAATATTTAAATTCTATTATAAGAAATAATAAAATCATAAGAAATTATGACCTTGCATAAACTTCTTTATTAAAAAGTTGCAGTCAAAAGTAAGTTCAAAACAACAGTAGTTGAAATATCAAAATTACCATTTACCCGGACCTTCCTCGTCTTTATTTGAGCTTTCCTTCCATTTTCTACTTTTCTGCCACCCAACGCCAGAATCTTTTTATTTCTTTTCTTGGTTGTGGTTCGTCAATAAACATAATCATGGAAGCCGGCAGTTGCTAATCAAAAGAGATGAAGAGTGAGATTTGTAGTGAAATGCTATTAAAGGATTCCACTTGTTAACCGTCCGTAACAACATGGAATCGAACAAATAATATAGTGAAAGTAAGATCGTCTCCACAGGGAAGATTATCAAGTACCAAACAAAGTTTATCTTATTATTTAAACTATCGATTATCAAAGATTTGGGATTTTAACTAATTAAAAGCCAAAATTTATAAAACAGAATTAATTATAAATAATTAACACAAATATAATTAAAACGAACAATCAATTAACGAAAGGCCTAGGGATTAAGATTTCATCAAGGTATTTCTATGGATTATTGACTTTCAATGGATTATCATTCTTGTTTAAATTAAAGACCCAATTTCCTTAATTACATGAATACTCTCCCGAGATCTTCATGAGTACCCACCTAAATTAATTAACGTCACTCCCATGATCAAAAACTAATTTAAATGAATCCATTAAGTTCTATGAATATTGTTTAACTAGTCTCATGCAAAATTACCAATATCCCTATTAAGCAATTTACACATGTCTATTAAATCTGAACCAATAAACTAATTCATCTCCCGGTACTTCTTAATTTATCTTAAATCATGCAATTGGTGATCAAGCAATTACAAACATTAAACACTCATTAATAGATAAACCAAACAAGAAATCACATCCATAAATCATCAATAATCTAAATCAATACACAAGACTACATCTTAAACCCTAGAAAATAATTTAGCTATGCATAATTAAAGAAAAATAAGAAATAAATTGCATAAACATAAAGTTACTCATGTTCAACAATGGAGGATTGGAATAATACAACTTGAGAAGATGAAGCTTTTCTCCAAGAACTCTTCTCAAAGATCTACTTTTCTCCTCTTCAAGATCTATTCTCCAAGATCTACTTTTTTCAAGAATGAATCTCTCTCCCACCTCACTCTAGCCTATAAAACTTTTTTTTTTTTGCCACTTTTCTTTACAAAAAAAAAGTCTTAGATACATAAATTATGCCCATCCAAGTCATAAAATCGGCCCACAAAAATATAAAAATCCGCAGCTGCACAACTGTGCAGAATATCTGCACAACTGTGCAGTCTGCCTGTGCAGAATTTTTTCTCTTCAATTTTCTTCAACGAAACATTCTCGTTTGACATTTCTAATGCAATTCTTCACATCCTCTTGGATAGCTTTCATTATTCTCGTAATAAATACTCCTTCAACTCATCAAAATCATCGCTTTTATGCCTACAAAAGCATTGAAACGACTTAGAAATCAAAATACGTAAATTAGGCTAAAAATAAAAGAAAAGACTAACAACAAGACATAAAATAAAGATAAATGTGAGGTAAATTATAATGAAGATATGTAAAATATGAGACCTAACACCACTCCTTGAGGACCTCCTCGTTTCTTTTCCACTTTTTGCGGACAATCTGGTGAAATGTGGCCACGAGCTCCACATGTCCAGCAGTTATAATCTTTGAAACTTTCATTTGCTCTGGTGTGAGCTAAAAGTTCATCTTATGGGTTTCTTTACGTCGGATTTCCAAGATCCTTGGGAAGAAACTCTGGTCGGTCCAGATCTTTGGCCAGATTTATAAGATCGGGCTTTTGATTTAGGCCACCAAGACTTATGTCTGAAAGAAGATCGCCTTTTGTTGCTAATGTTATCAGAGCGAACAAAATGCTTTCTCTTCTTTCTGTGCTCAATTGATTCTCCAATTATTGTTGGAAAATCATTATTATCACAACAAAGAGGGGTTTTCTTCATTTTTCCTCTTAGTTTTTTCATGTTCTTTTGAACAACTGTTTGTTGACACCAGTCTTTCAGTTTGTCTTTTAAGAAAGACATTCGCCTTGCGACCGTATCAACGTGTCCTTCTGGAACCTTGTAGGAATGTATTAACATTTCCCTCCAAGGGCTACAGATTTTTGCAAAGAACATAGGTGCAACAATTTCTGCACTAACATTCGCATGAAAGAAATATTTTCGAAACTAATAGATATATTCATCAATGGCAAAAATATTTCTTAGCTCAAGACCACAGAGTGCCTGTGTGTACTCTCTGGTTCTTTCTGCATTATTTTCACCGAAGTATCCATCTCCGATAAAATTTAATTTGGTTATCCTTCCGAATCTATCTGCAATAGTGCTTTTAGATTCTCCAGTTAACACTTCTTGATTGGATTCTGCCGGGGTGCGTTCCCAACCTACTTTTACAGAACCTTCTAAGCTTAACTCCATTAATCTTATAAAATCTTCTTTATCAAGTTCCAGTGTAGTAGCGGCTATTTTCATAGAGGCTACTCATTCATCGATTATTTTTTCGATGTTTCTGAAATCTATGATATCTAAGTTTAGGATAGTACCGATTCAAGGATTGTGACATAGTCCTTGCCCATGGCGTATTCTCTGGTATCCTAATTGGATTTCTCGTGTGATTTGCTCTAAACGTTACCCCTCTAAGAGCGGGTTCTGCGTTTGTATGCAAATCTTCACTTTCTCGCATTGGTTCATCCGGTGGAGAATTATTAGATGCTGAACTTTCTCCTGGCGCTGAAAACCCCAGTGCTAGTTCATTAGCTTTTATATTAGCTAGGTCCACAACATGTAATTGTAAAAAAGACTAAGCTAATTCCTAAAGATCAGATGGATCTACTCTTGTTATCTCCATATCATTTAATACTCCTAAGGATATCAATGAGTAGTTCATCATGTGTTTTAAGCTTAGGAATTTCCTTAGCCTTTCCCTTCTGATGTAGAAGAGGTACTCGTCCAAGTGCATCACCGATCCTATCCTTTTTTGGTTTGGATATACCGGTTATAACTTGTCTATTTTTCATATCTATGACTTTCGTCTTTAGATCCGCAATGGATCTTTGTAGATTTGGAATGATCTTGAGGGCTTCCTCAAGTTTGTGGTTCAAGTTTTCGATTTTCATAGGCAGATATTCTAGCCTATGTCCGTAATCTTGAACTGTGTTTTGGATTTCTCTAAAATCTTTAGAAATCTTAGATGTGTCTGGTTCAATCTCTTTCCAATTCATATGAAATTTTTATTGAAAGAGTTACCTTTATTTGCTTTCCCTAGCCATTTGCCTTGGATCTCTGCGAGTTGTAGATCGCCCGATACATTGCCTCAAAATTGCTTTTCCATGGCAAACTTTCTTTCATAATACCGGATTGATGCCGGTAAATCTTTTACAGGAGTCTTCTTTTGTACTCTTGTAATGGTTTGTCTGACTTCATCACACACTCTTTTATTCTTTTGGATTAATTTATCAATCCTTTTCTCACGTTGATTTTTCAGAATCTGAAAATACTCCTTGTTCTCGTCATAGATCGAACTATTGTTCGGTTCCATTCTTGTTTTAACTCTCCTCCTTAGGGATAGAATGGCTTCTTATGTAACTAATAATTTAAATATTTCATCAATAAAACCAAGGCTCTGATACCATTTTTATGCAGGATCCCTCAATATTGCTCTAATGGGTTGAAAGTTCCAAGCGTAAGAATAATTTTGCAAAATCATTTTTATTTAAACATTAAAAGGGCTAAAATAAAATATTTTAAAATCGAGGGACTTATTTGGGATTATAGATAAAGTTCAAGGACTAAATGAATTTGTCCCTTTAGGTTACTTCGAAGAAATTTTTTCAAAATAGGCTAGTTTGATAAATGGTTCAAATTTTCCGGTTATTTTATTAAAAAACTCAGTGATGAGGTCGTCATTAATGACTCAAACCCAAATACTATAGAAAGTCGACAAGTAACTAGATAACTTACCAAAATAATAATAATAACTAGCGGCGTGGGCACACTCGATGCTTGTGCAAATAAAATGATCATAAATTTTAAATAATTAATTATAATGTGAAAGATAATACAAATTACATATTGGTCAATAGAATGCCATAGTTTATTGAAAAATGACAGAACATTTTATGTTCAATGAGATATGAAATTAATCATCCTATTTATAATATTATGTGACCGAATATTTAAATTCTATTATAAGAAATAATAAAATCATAAGAAATTATGACCATGCATAAACTTCTTTATTGAAAAGTTGCAGTCAAAAGTAAGTTTAAAACAACAGTAGTTGAAATATCTAAATTACCATTTACCCGGACCTTCGTCTTTATTTGTGCTTTCCTTCCATTTTCTACGTTTCTGCCACCCAACGCCAGCATCTTTTCATTTCTTTTCTTGGTTGTCGTTCGTCAACAATCTTTTCTCTCCAAAATAAACATAGTCATGGAAGCCGGCAGTTGCTAATTAAAAGAGATGAAGAGTGAGATTTGTAGACCTCCTCGTTTCTTTTCTTCTGGCATAAGGACATGAATAAAGTTTTTCATCGTACTATAAAGCTTTTCTTCCACTACTAAAGAGATGGGACAACATATGATGGATCTGCCTTTTTATTGCTGTAATCGCATTATCAGATTTTATAGTTATATAATCTTATCCCACCATTGTGAGATATCGACAAAAGAATTTACAAGGAAATTTCCATTATTTCTCTCTCTCTCTCTCTGAATCTAGTGGAGATTTCTTCCACTTGAAAAGCTATTCGTCCACTCTTTTCTTTACACATTTAAGTCTGAGACCTTAATTACCTTTTCTTCTCAATGTAATTAATCTGGAAAAAAGAATTTTTAAATTTTTCATTCTTTTAGTTACACTAAATTATACTTATAATGTAATTAATGACAAGTGCAGTGAATTACACTTGAAATTAGTCAAAACCTTCGGACTTTCACAAAATGGTGTTGCATCTCGTGTTGCATATTATAATTGTCCGACAAGTGTATTCAATCCATATTAAAATTATATTTAAGAAAATATTTTATATATGAAATAAAATAAGAGATTGCACCAGCATTTGCAATAAGATATCTGAATTGCTAGAATTTGCTCCTTTTTTCTTTGTTTGGATTTTGAGAAGTTTATTTTGGGGACCTTTATAACTATTTATATAATACGATTTAAATTCCTTTATAAATGAATGGTTACAATTATACTGAGACTTCAATTCACAAAAATTCCCTAGCATATCTATGAGATAATCTGCTAATTAACAGTTAATTCAACTGCAATAATACAACAAAGTCCACAACTATATTATCTTTATCAATTTTTTTCACGAGTATTTTCACTTAAAAGATGAGACCTAGCTTCCTCGACGTGTGTTGAGATTGTCGATGTTCGGTTATGAAAGAGTTAATCAGAACCTCCTTGTCATGATAACGATTAATAGTGTTGTTAAATTACTTAATAATTTCCCAAAGACACTTTCTCATGAGTCTTTTAAAGGCCCTTTTTTTATGGAAAAAAGAAGAAGATAATTTGCCATTAGCTTTGATCAATGCGTATTTGGCTTATTATATTAACGTGTTGGAAGACCTCAAGTCAGCAACTTTAACTATTGGGATTTTTGTTATCATTTTCAGCAAATGTGGTTAGAAAGATTCTTTACAGTAAGGGTGCGTTATGGTCTATAGGTTGAAAAATTAAAATTTGTTATAAGTCCAAATGTTATTTTGATGACTGTTTGACACTTTTTCCTATAATTTATTTTGGATATTTTTGTGTTGTAAAACCACGTTTTGAAAAGGCTAGAAATCCTAACTTTTGTAATATTCAATTATGTAAGAATCAATTATCTCATAGTCAATTATGCAAAAATTGGGCCAAACTCAACCTAAATGCACAAAATAATTTTTTTTCCACTTATTTTCTATTAAGAAAATTTTTATGGCAGCTAATTTTCCATCATTTTATAACTGATTCTTCGTAGATATTAATTTATTATAATTAGCACTAAGTACGTAATTCCAATCAATTATGTTTTATTGTATTTATTTCTTACGAAATAACCATACATGTTAAACTTTTTTCATTTTTAAGAAAAAACATTATTATATATACTATATGTAATGTAGCCGGCAACTTGCTACCCAAATTGCCGGTTATTAACAGGAAAATATACGAGATTATTATTATTATTATTATTTCCTTGCGTTTTCTTTTCATTTTCTTATCAATTTTTTTAACCAAACAGAGCATACTTTTGAATCAAGAGTAACAAGTTGATTGCAAAAAGTGTCTCACACTCTATTTATACACCAATTTTGATGCCACAAAATAATTACTAGAAATTATGAACTTCTCCTGCGTTTTAAGAAATTTTTGAAGCTAGAGAGACTTCCGAAATTGCTATTCGTTAGTCTCATATAGTTTTGTGGTAACTTAGAAATGATTTGCCTTTAAAATCCAAATAGCAAACAAGTAGTGTTGGGCAAATATCACTTAAAAAAAAGTAATTCGTCCACGCTTCGAAATCATTTTAAATTATATTATCTTCATTCGTTAATTTCCCCATTTATAGAAAAATCTCCAATTGTTACGCTACAGACACCATTTATATATAACGACGTCTCTATTAAATTTGATTTATTACAAAAGAAATCCCCAACTTTACTATATAATGACCCCAAACCTACACTTCTGCTTTTCCATTTAAGCTCCACTTCAGATAACCATTCTGCTCATAAATTCAGATCTTTGCCTTAATTCTTTTCAAGGTAATCTGCAAAACTTTACAATTTTTCTTTCTTTATGAACACATATATATTCTCCTCGTGAAAATTCTTTTGACGTTTTTATCTATCATGCGGGTGTCCACGTGCCGAGCTCGGGCGAAGCCTGACCACATTTCTCAACTCGAGCTCGAGCCGACTCGCAACCCTTGGAACAGAGATTTTTTGGCTCGAATTCGGTCCATCAAAAAAGCTCGATCGGCTTGTTAGGCTCGGATCGAGCTATTTTCGAACTGACTCGCAGAGCTCACGAGCCGCCTTGTTGGTTACCTTATGCATGACAGTTGATGTTTTATAATAATAATAATAATAATAGAAAAAAAACAAAAAACAGCCAGGTCTAATGCGTGCTACCTATATTTGATAATAGGAACTGCATGCAGAGCTTGCAAGCTAATGATTGCAATATAGTACTATCGGTTTTTCTTGATTGATTGACTGATGTGAAGATGATCTTCAATTTGTACTTTTTATGTAGAGTTTGCAAATTAATGGAGATTCGGCACTCGAACGGGGAATATCAGATGGCCAGCCACCCCGAACCCAGCGCCAGATATATGTTTTCTTCGCCTGATCGTATGCTACTTCCATCAATCCATCTTGTTTCATTTCATTAATTTCTTTTTATCCCATATATATCCAACGTGTCAAATCATTGCTAACAGGGAAAATTCTGACTAAATTGAGTTTGGCTACCTCAAATTTATTACATAACACTTGGGCTATATATGTTTGGTTTTGTTTTGTTTCGGACAATGAGTGTTGGAATTGAGTAATATAATGGGAGTTGTGTGCTTCAATGAGAGTGTGTTTGGTTTTATTCCATTTGTCGGGGAATGCGTTTGGTTTAACCATTTCCAAATGCTTTTGGGGTGGTTCGTGGAATAGTAGTTGATTTTATTTCGAAGGAAATAGCAGTCAAAAAATGTAAGTTTTGTCGGTTAATAATTAGTTAATAATTAAAATATACATTATAATTGAATTTGTAATAATTTGTTTTATAGATAAATAATTACCGTAATGGCGATTTTGCTTCTATCCTATACTTAATTCCCTCCAGAGCTCCGCTCCTTCAGACCCTTTCGCCAATGGAAATTCCCAAACCGACATAGCATGGTGTGTATCTATGTTATATAAACATTTAATTTATATTAATATTATTTGTATGTTAATTAATGGGAAAATTACACTTTTCGTCCCTGAAGTTGAAGCCAAAAACACATTTGGTCCCTCATGTTTCGGCCTCAACACATTTGGTCCCTCAACTTACAAATTTCGAACAAATGTGGTCCCTGCCGTCAATTTACCGTTAGAACTAACGGAATCCGCACTGTTCATCATCTTCCCCAACTCTAAAATCCGATTTCAAACTTTAAATTATGATATCTCACTCATTTCAAGTCCATTTTTAACGAATCTTATATGGTTAGAATCGTCTCAACGAGTAGAATCCATCCATGTAAGTTTTGTCCCAAAATACGCTGATTCTATTGACCCGAACCGCACAAATTCGAAAAAATCCGTTTTTTGAATCAGCCTATTTTGGGACAAAATTTACATGGATGGATTCTACTCATTGAGACGATTCTAACCATATAAGATTCGTTAAAAATGGACTTGAAATGAGTGAGATATCATAATTTAAAGTTTGAAATCGGATTTTAAAGTTGGGTTAGTTGGAGAAGATGATGAACAGTGCAAATTTCATTAGTTCTAACGGTAAATTGACGGCAGGGACCACATTTGTTCAAAATTTGTAAGTTGAGGGACCAAATGTGTTGAGGTTGAAACATGAGGGACCAAATGTGTTTTTGGCTACAACTTTAGGGACGAAAACTGTAATTTCCCGTTAATTAATAGATAAAAAAATATATAATGTATGTGTAGTTAGTTATGTAAATAAGTAGAAAAATATATTAGTAAGAAAAATAATTCCTTTAAGACATCATTATGTGTTAATACTTTTTAAGATGAATTTTTTAATTTCATCGTTTTCTTTTTAACAAAGCTATAAATCAAAAATGGAGAAATTAAAATGCAAAGCAAAATATTTAACTTCTAATTTATCTCTTCTCTATCTCTATCTTTAATCTCTAATCTCTAATATTATAAAAGTATGAGTGGTTTTTTTAAACTTTTGATATACCTCATATATCCTTATATAATTTACTTTTTTAATGGTAAAAGAATCAAATAATAAATAATAATAAAAATTATATATATCTACAATAATAAGATATATAATTGCATTAGGACTCTATCATGAAAGTACATATGTAGTTGCATAAAGACTCTACAAAAAAAAAAATTATATGTAGAGAACTCTTTAAGAATTATATATAGATAATTATCAAATGTAAATTTATATATATAGAATAGAAAATTTATAAAAGTATGGATTGTTTCTTGAAACTTCTTATATAACTAAAATATCCCCATTTAATTCAATTTTTATATGGGAAAAAGAGTCAAAAATAAATAATAAAAATAAATTTTAAATATCTACAATAATTATAATAAATATAGTTACATGAAAACTCTAAATAAGGTTGCTCCTATTTATTTATTTATTAAAAAAAAATATTGGAAGTCCAATATCCCAACATATACGGTACAACAAATTAAACCAAATTTACATTTAATATTGAATTCTAGGAAATAAGAACACATATCCAATCAACTTCTTATTTTATATTGTAAGTTAAGATGGATATGAATGAAAAAACCTAGCTCAACAAACTAATCTATTCTAAATATAAATTCCTTAGCTTATTCGGCAGAAATTTTGGAACCCTAACTTTTATCATACATAAATTTAATAATTTTTGAATTTAAAATATCCCTATGTAATTATATTTTTTAATGGTAAAAAAGTCAAAAACAAATAATAAAAATAAATTTTAAGTATCTATAACAATAAAAAGTATAATTACATTAAGTTTCTACTATAAATTACATGTAGACAATATTACTCGATCCTATTTATTTATTCATTAAAGAAGAAGATTAAAAAAACAAAAAACAAAATTATAATACAAATAAATATAAACTATTCACATCGTTGATTATGTTTTGATTTTTAATTAATTATTTGAATATTAAGTTATCGAGAAAATTGAATATTATTACAAAAGGCATATAAAAAATAACTTAGTAAAAAAGGCTTGGGAAAGCTGGCTTTGCAGTCATGCGCCATTTATTTTCTTATTTCTTGCTAATATTAATTAATCAATTATAATAATATAAAAAGAAAAATAAACCGGTGTTACCTCATGGTCTTGGGAGATATATTGACATTGTTATTGTAATTCAATATTTGTCACTTTCATTTAGTGATGACTCGCACAACACTTCATTTTTATTTTACCGCCTTTCTTTTACTCAAGAACTTGACTAACCTTATTTGTGAAGGGTTGATTTCATTTTATCCGTACAACTTTCTCATTTTGTCATTGCATCAACTATAGTATTATTGCTATAAAAAATGGAGAGAAAAAAAAGACTACACAAGTATCCAGAACTTGATTCATAACGAAGTATTATTATAAGTACACAGGACTGATCAATGAGAGGAAAGAAGAAATGAAGCGCTCAATCCATCAAAATGAAACAAGATAATGTATAAAAGAATCATGAATTTTCATAAGAATTTATTTAATGATATTATTATATAAGTCTTGATTTTCAATTAATTTAACTTTTTTGAATATTCATTCAACTTTTCATGTCAATCAATATTTAATTTTTTAAATAATTATAGTTTATTTTTTAGTTCATTACAGTAAAACCTCTATACAAGAATACTTTATATAAGAATAACTTTCTTATCTCTATCTCTACTATTATAAAAGTATGGGTGGTTTCTTGAAACTTTTGATGTACCTAATATATCCCCATCTAAATCACTTTTTTAATGACAAAAGAGTCAAATCATAAATAATAATATATATTAAAAATAATTAGTTATATTTTTTTATTAGGACTCTACAATGAGAATACAAATAGATGTTGAATTGTATTAGGTCACTTTATTTTATTTTAATTTTATTTTAAATATAAATAGACTAACTTATCCTCTTCATCCAATCCAAAATCCAAAAATATGTTTTAAAAAAAGAACAAAAGTAAAAGCTCACGGAAAAGAAAACGTCGAAAAAGAAAACGTAATTGATTTGTAAAGCTCTCAAAAGCGTAATATTACTAATAAATAAAATATACATAAACGAAGAAATATAAGTTAATATTTACTATATATTATAAGAGACTACAAGAAGCAGAACAATTAACTACCAGCACAAATACTCAACGCCCCACAAAAAAGCACAAATACTCAACGCCCCACAAAAAAAAAAAGTAAGAGGAGAGTGAATACGAATTACAACTAATTTATTAAATTTTCGTTCTTTCACCTCCAACCAATTCCGTGAAATTAAGGATTTTTAGGATTAGGCAACGATTTTTCTTTCATCTACAGGTGAATCTTTTGTCTTTTTTTGATCATATTCATATTAATTTACATATGCAATAAATTTAAAGACTGGGTGTCAACTGTTTATGCCCAAGTTAGACAATACAAAAAAGTTGTGATTATATTTTTGTAGAAGAAATAGATGGAATATGGTCGTCTTTTCGAATATTTTGTTCGAATTTGTCAAAAGTTGTGCATTTTGCACTCTATCGTATGACATTTGTGCATCCCGCTTCGCAGCGAAAAGAAGAAATGAAGTGCTAAATCCATCAAAATTAAACAAGTTAATGTAAAAAAGAATCATGAATTTACATCAAGATTTATTTAGTAATATTATTATATAAGGTTTGATTTTCAATTAATTTAATTTCTTCATATATTCATTCAATTTTTCATGTCAGTTAATATTTAATTTTTAAATAATAATAGTTTATTAATTAATTAATAGTTCATTAGTTAAGTGATTGTTTTTTTAGGGGTAGTTAATTTATTTTTTAAATTTTGAATTTATCAAGTTGACAATATTTATGTATATGAATTGCTTTAATAAAATCATATAATTCACGTGCGACACACGTGTTGTTTACTATGTTGAACAAATTTAACGAACAATTTGAAAAATGCAAGAAAAGGATGAGAGTGTTTCGAGGCGAGAATTAACTCTATCCTTAACACGAAATTGCCCCGGCTATAGGTGGTACCGGCTTTGACAAAACATGTCCCAAGATACAACGAAACCTTTTCTGAAGATTGAACCACTTCAATTTCAGAAAAAATCGAACTTTACTAAACTGCTGAAAAACTCAAGAAATGTTTGATGATGATATGATGAACTCAAGAACATTAGAGAGAATGTGTTTGAGTTGGTGTGAATTTCAGAATGCTGGAGGACCCCTTTATATAGGTGAAAAATCTGATAGAATTAAATCAGAAATTTAATTTTGCCATTAACCATTTTTTGTAACAGCATAAATAAATCAGATGTTATGGCTGTTATGAAATAGTCTTCTAGAAGGCTGAATTTAAATTTAATTCGAATTAAAAAAAATGTGGCCAGCACTTTATTAATTCAAATTGATTTAATAAAATCAAATTTAGCTTTGTTGGATTTTTTGGAAAGCCCAATTAAACTTTTGTCCAAAAAGAATAATAAAGAGGCCCATTCCCACACCAAACACCTCAAGCCACAAGACCAAGACCAAGGCCCACGACTCGGACCCGGATCCGGACTCGGACCTGGACCAGGCCCGAGCCTGAGCCCGAGTCCGTGGTCCGTGGTCCGAGGTTAGGTCCGGTTCACCGGACCGCCCGAGTGAGGAGCTAAGAAATTGGGCCTAGACACAATTGCATAGCTCCTCCCCCTTTCACACAAAGGCCCAAAGTGGATGACCCAAGGGCCAAACCCTTGTCTTGAGGTAAGGAATTATAAACCCACTTGAATAGTGATTTATATCCTATGTGGGATACACAAGTTCAAACACCTCACTTTAGCACTTAATTTCTCATTCGTTACAAGTCCGAATTGACTCGGAACGTAGATTAAGATTATCCAATAATCTTTTGTATTCCGGATACGTACGGTGTTCGAATTTCGTACACAAAAGTGGTGGAACACAGACTTTGTAAAACTCTTAAAATCCATTTTTTTTCCAACAATCCCCCACGCGAATGAAATTAATGCAATGCATGCTCTTGAGATTTCGATTGAAAGTTTATCACATCAGAAGAGGTAGCTTTTGGCTTTGAACCTTTCTTAGTGAAATATCATCGGATTTACTAGGCTACCCAATGAACGTGATGTCTTGAATTGGTCAGCCGTTCGTGTAAACCCAGACAACGATATTCACATAATAAACTTTCAGCAGTTTTTCAGTTTTCACAGTTGGGTCCATTTTGGCCGTGGCACCCCCTCTTGATTTCATTAGTGTTTACATTTTACTCAATGTTGAGGCGGCCTACACCTCACACTTACATAGGTGACTTCCTAATTAAGAGTATCCTGACATACTCCACTTCATTTAGACAGTGTAGAAATCATTAAAAGCCCAGCTTAACCTTTGCTACAACTTGCAGGTTGCACTTCTTTATCATAGAAATGGGTTTAGAGTTTATGTGAATTAAACTCTTAAGTGCCTCACCGAATATTCACAGCTTAGTTGTCCCATTAAACCAAGATCTTGGGATCTCCAGTCAACATGGTTGGGTTACCACTGTGTCCATTCTTTAATTTGTAGTCTTTAAATCCATTCCTCTTGATAGGTATTCTCCTTGATCTCTAGGCAATCCTTTCGTCAAAGGATCTGCAATATTCTCCTTTGATTTCACATAATCAATGGAAATTATTCCGTTAGAGATCAATTGTTTAATGGTATTGTGTCTACAACGAATATGTCTAGACTTACCATTATACATACTATTTTGCGCCCTACCAATTGCCGACTGACAGTCACAATGAATTAAGATAGGGGTCACTGGTTTTTCCCAACAGGGAACATCTTCTAAGAAATTTCGTAGCCACTCAGCTTCTTCACCAGCTTTGTCTAAAGCTATGAATTCTGATTCCATTGTGGATCGGGCTATGCAAGTTTGCTTAGATGATTTCCATGACACCGCTCCACCACCGATGGTAAAAATATACCCACTCGTGGACTTAGAGTCATTTGTGTCTGATATCCAATTAGCATCGCTGTATCCTTCTATTACAGCTGGATATCTTGAGTAGTGTAATCTAAAGCTCTTTGTGTACTTTAAGTACTTAAGTACTCTAGTTAAGGCCTTCCAGTGGTCTAAACTAGGATTACTTGTGAACCTACTCAACTTGCTCATAGCGTAAGCTAGATCAGGGTGGGTACAGTTCATGATATACATTAAACTCCCAATGACCCTAGCATACTCTAACTGTGACACAGGTTCGCCATAGTTTTTGCTTGGGTGAACGCTCATGTCTACTGGCGTCTTAACAATCGCACTGTCGCTGGGAAGGAATTTTTCCAGAACTGTCTCAACATAATGAGACTGTGACAGTATGATTCCTTCAGATGTTCTTAAGATTTTAATCCCAAGTATGACATCTGTCAACCCCATATCTTTCATGTCAAAGTTCTTCTTTAACATTCCTTTAGTATTCATGATGATTTCATGATTACTACCCATAATTAGCATGTCATCGACATAGAAACACACTACAACATATGCGTTATGTGTTTGTCTAACATACATGCATTTGTCGCACTCGTTTATCTTGAAACCATTTGATAACATAGTGTTATCAAATTTTTCATGCCACTGCTTTGGCGCTTGTTTAAGTCCATACAAGGACTTTACAAGTTTACACACCTTTTTCTCCTGTCCAGTAGCAACATACCCCTCGGGTTGTTCCATATATGTTTCTTCTTTTAATTCTCCATTCAGAAACGCAGTCTTAACATCCATTTGATGTATCTCAAGGTTATGCAGCGCGGCAATAGCGATGAATAATCTTATGGATGTTATTCTCGTTACTGGAGAATAAGTATCAAAGAAATCTAGACCCTCTGTTTGTCGGTATTCCTGCAAAGGAAATCACCTTGGATCCAAGAATCATAAGCCATCCTTAGTTGGCTATCAGTTGACTAAGCCGAGACATAGGGAACGTCTTCCCTTAAGTACCTTGCTAGGCTCAGAGTCGTAAGGTAGAACAGCATCTTTTGCTGCCACCTCTTAAAGTCAGCCCCGTTGAACTTGAATGGCTTTTCAGCCTGAGCTGGTATCACCGGGTTAGCCATAGGAACAAATGGAAGAACCAGACCAGAGCCAGACCCGAAACCAAGACCTAGTCCTGAACCGGAGCCTAACCCGGCGCCCCCACCAGAACCGAAACCAAACCCAGCACTGGAACCAAGACCCAGCCCTAAACCGGAACCAAAACCTGAACCGAAACCTGAACCGGAACCAGGACCCAGCCCTGAACCGGAACCGAAGCCTGAACTGGAAGCAGGATCCAGCCCTGAATCGGAACCAATGCCGAGACCAAGGCCTGCTCCAGGACCAAGGCCGAAGTCTAGAGTATCAGCAGCAGCTGCAACATCATCACGGTTTGCCATTTTCAGATTTTTCGAAAAAATTTGAATCAACAGAAAGTGTTTCGTGTTAAGTTTGTTGAACAAATTTAACGAACAATTTGAAAAATGCAAGAAAAGGATGAGAGTGTTTCGAGGCGAGAATTAACTCTATCCTTAACACGAAATTGCCCCAGCTATAGGTGGTACCGGCTTTGACAAAACGTGTCCCAAGATACAACGAAACCTTTTCTGAAGATTGAACCACTTCAATTTCAGAAAAAATCGAACTTTACTAAACTGTTGAAAAACTCAAGAAATGTTTGATGATGATATGATGAACTCAAGAACACTAGAGAGAATGTGTTTGAGTTGGTGTGAATTTCAGAATGCTGGAGGACCCCTTTATATAGGTGAAAAATCTGATAGAATTAAATCAGAAATTTAATTTTGCCATTAACCATTTTTTGTAACAGCACAAATAAATCAGATGTTATGGCTGTTATGAAATAGTCTTCTAGAAGGTTGAATTTAAATTTAATTCGAATTAAAAAAAATGTGGCCAGCACTTTATTAATTTAAATTGATTTAATAAACTCAAATTTAGCTTTGTTGGATTTTCTGGAAAGTCCAATTAAACTTTTGTCTAAAAAGAATAATAGAGAGGCCCAAGCCCACACCTCAGGCCAAGGCCCACGACCCTGCCCGAGTCCGTGGTCTGAGGTCCACCGGACCGCCCGAGTGAGGAGCTAAGAAATTGGGCCTAGACACAATTGCATAGCTCCTCCCCCTTTCACACAAGGGCCAAACCCTTGTCTTGAGGTAAGGATTTATAAACCCACTTGAATAGTGATTTATATCCTATGTGGGATACACAAGTTCAAACACCTCACTTTAGCACTTAATTTCTCATTCGTTACAAGTCCGAATTGAGAAATTCGAAATGCTAATCTCATCTACTCGGAACGTAGATTAAGATTATCCAATAATCTTTTGTATTCCGGATACGTACGGTGTTCGAATTTCGTACACAAAAGTGGTGGAACACACACTTTGTAAAACTCTTAAAATCCATTTTTTTCCAACATACTAGTAGTAATAAAAAATCCTGACCCCAACTAAAAAATTAAATAATGTGCTTCTATTGTATGAACAAGTGCAAATTGAGGTATGCATGGTGCATTGCAGTATTTGGTAATTTATAGCTAGTTAATATATTGTTGAATGTCTAAACAGAAGCAAGATATGTTACTCAATGCGTTCCACTACACATAGCTGCATTAAAGGGTGACTGGGATGCTGCTGCAATTTTGTTGACAAGAGATCCTACCTTAGCTAAAGTCCGCATAACTAAAGGAGGACAAACTGCATTGCACATAGCTGCATTAGAAGGACATAAAGCTTTTGTTGATGAGTTACTAAAATTTATGGACGATTCAGAAATGGAAATACAGAGCGATTCAAAATGCACTGCTCTATGTTTTGCTGCTACAACTAACCGTGTTGATATTGCTAAACTACTGGTGAATAGGAATCAAAGATTACCTACAATATATGGTTCTGGCGCGGTCACACCACTTTACACAGCCACATTACACAGCCACAAAGAAATGGCTGAATATCTTTTTCCTTTATCTGATTCTCGACATTGGACAGAAGATGATCAAATTGAACTCCTCACAACAGCTATCGACTCAGAACTATATGGTATCGTCCATCATTCACATGCCTTCTCTAATATTTCTTATTATCGTGTCTTTCTTTCTTTTTTAACACAAATTTTGATTATATTCCCAAAAACAACTCAACTTGTTCGTAGTTACAGGATAATTTGGCTATTCGCATTCCTTCTAATTTGGGATATAGTTCTTTTAATAAATCCGTCTTCAGGTTTGGCTATTCACATTTTAAAGCAAAACCCAAAGTTAGCTGCAGCTCAAAACAGTAACGATGTAACGCCATTAGAAGTTCTTGCACAAAAGAAATTATCTTTTAATAGGAGAATTAGTCATCATCAAGGACTATGGAGCAGCATTGCTGATACAAGTTAAGTATATAGTTCTAAATCTCATTTTAATTTGGGAAAATTGCACTTTTGGTCCCATAACTTTGGTTTTTTTCGATTTTGGTCCCATTCGTTACGGATTCTCACATTACATCCTATAACTTTTAATTTTTCTCACATTTGGTTCCATTGAAGGATTACATCCAATATTTAACAGTCAACTCTGTTAGTCAATATTTTGACTAAAGTCTTCGGGCACAATTCGTGCATGAATGCACTCACACATGAATTATATTCAATATCATGATGTTTTTATTCAATATCACGTGAAAAAAATGTGACCATTAAATATTGGACGGAATCCGTCAATGGGACCAAATGTGAGAAAAATTGAAAGTTATGGGATATAATGTGAAAATCCGTAACGAATGGAACCAAAATAAAAAAAGACCAAAGTTATGGGACCAAAAGTGCAATTTTCCCTTTTAATTATTGTTCCAATCTAACTTATTTTATATTTTTCTACATATATAAAACATAAAAAATAAAATTTTGCTTGTGCGTTTTACAATAATTATGCCAGTACTAGCTTACATGAAATCGAAGAAGATCCAACAAATGCCAACACCATTTGACGATGACGCATATGAATTGCTTGGTTGCCTTTGGGATAGCGCAATAAGTCAAGAAGATGTTGAAACAGGGAAAATTGGAAAACATTCTAAATTGTTATTTGTAGCAGCAGAATCGGGAAATGATGGCTTCTTGGCAGAAATAATTAGTCGATATCCTGATTTCCTGCATAAAGTGAACACCGATGAACACAGCATATTTCATATTGCTGTCTCGCATCGTTATGTGGAAATCTTCAGTTTGATGTTGGGCTTAAATGGTGTGAAGGATCTAATAGCATCATATATAGACATATACGGGAGCAACATGCTGCATTTAGTGGCCAAATTAGCGCCTCAAGCTCAGCTCAATGTTATTCCAGGGGCAGCTCTTCAGATGCAGCGAGAGGTATTATGGTTCAAGGTATTATAATTAATTCAATACGTCTCAACTTTTCCTTTTCCTTTTGTATTTTATGCATTATATACATATTGTATATTCTTATTCTAGAATATAAATTAATTATTTAAATCTCAGCCTCAGGTTACCTAGCTAGCTAGTAATACTTATGCTAAACTTTAAATGGGTGGATTCTTAAGCAATTTAATAAGCAAATATTTTTCTCTTATTAGGCAGAGACTGTCTTTCTTAGCCCTTAACTTTGATCCTCTTTTCTTTTTTTTTTTTCTAATATATATAATTTATTTATTTATAGTTTTTCAACATTGCTGGAAATTAATTTCAGGAAGTAGAGAAGATTGTTAAACCCTCGTATAGAAATATGATGAATAGAGATGGACAAACCCCTTATGAGTTATTCTTAGAGAAGCATAAGGACTTGATGAAAGAAGGAGAGAAACAAATGAAACAAACGGCAAATTCATGCATGCTTGTAACGATGCTCATCGCAACTGTCGTGTTCACTACTGCATTTACTGTACCAGGAGGCTACAACAACAATGGAACCCCAATTCTAAACGATAATAAGTTGTTCATGGTTTTTCCCATATCCGCGGCAATAGCAACTCTGTCCTCTTTGATTTCGACGTTTGTGTTCCTATCTATACTCACATCTCGTTATTCAGAAAACGACTTCCTCAAGTCGCTTCCCTTGTTGCTAGTTATTGGAGTGGGAACGCTTTTTGTTTCGATTGTGGCGATGATGGTGGCGTTTTGCACCTGCCTTTTGTTCTATCAACATCGATTGGCGGTAGTAACTATTCTTTTCTTTGTTATTGTGCCTATCATGTTTTTAGTTTTGAAGTATCCTCTTTTGGTTACCATACTTCGAAGTATATACGGGTGTCGACGGTTATTTTGGTCAAATAGTAGGTTGTTCGTGCAGTGATCTCTTCCTGGACTCTACAGTGCTTTTGAAGTAGGGACTTGTTATATGCCAGTGACAACTTAAATTTAATAAATGTGTTGTTGTGTGACATTTTACATGTATTTGGATCTATTCTTCGACTAGATTCAACGAGAATTCAATATGTATAAATTTGACTCAAATTCAAATAAACTTGTATAACGTGGTTACACTGTGATCAAACCATGGGTTTGAGAGGATGGAGATGGTGTACATAATCGAATTCCATAAAATATGACTGCTAGAGACAATTATTTGTCTAAACTTACTCTTTAAATAAAAAGTTTACTTTTTTCATACAAAAAATGTCTCCAAAACGGAGTGTTCATCCAACCAGGGTCTTTAGAGTTTTGTTGAATCTATTGAATGCTAAATCTATTGATTTTGTATCAGTCTATATAATATAAAATTATGGACACTTTATCTTACGTCCAGCCACTCAATGTATGTCCACCATGTATCCCATACAATGTACAATTTGTCTATCTACCTATGCGCTTAAGCTTCGTCTCTTTCACCTTTTGACTGCTTCGATACCAAAAGAAAAAATAATATCAATGACAAAATAAAAAGTGACATTGTAAAAATTGTCACTTTAGACAAATAATTGGTAAAGTTGGTTCTTGTTTCGCCTCGCTAACAATCTTAGCAAACTTAATATAGACTAATTCTGTCCAAATTGCCAGTATAGTGAACACTAGTCGCTAAGTCATTGCGACAAATGTGTTGTTATTAAATTGCCATTAATACTATGACGCAAAATACCAATATGAATATCCAGGTATCGTCTTCCGAACTGTCCAAATGCCTGAGCGAGGTTCGCACGTGGTGGCATTTATAAATACTTTCATTCATGACTACATGAGGGTTACAAAATCATTCTCCAAATCCTCTCTAGCATTTATTGAGAGCATTATGACCTATATTATGAGTAAAACTCGTATAAATATATGAGGTCTATGTCTGTTACGACCTTGATCCTCACGTTAGGTACGTATACAGCTCATCACTTGAGCGCAGTCTATAATCCATCTATTTCTGAGTCGTGTCCGACCCGAGCGTTGACTGGTTCACGTCGTTAAGTACCTTGTCCGAAAAACGACCCAGATCAATTTGCTTGGTGTTAATTCTTGTGAGCTTCGGGGTTAATTCTTGTGAGTCCCGGGTCAGTGACGACCCCTCGTGTGATATTCTTATTATGAAAAATACCTAGAAGTTTGAGAATATTCCGCAATTTTCGTTTTCGGTAAAAACATATTACAATTTCATTGTTTTAAATTTCAAGCTGTCAGATGTGACAAAAGGTTTTGGTAATTAGGAAAACCCCAAAGGCTCAACCGATAAATAAGAGGGGGCGAGTATAATTAACCCTGTATATTAACTTAAATTTTTTAATACGAAGGTCATTAATTCTAAGCTCATTAGCATTTAACACAAGTAATTGATTGCTGCAGAAAGTAGAGAAATAGTACTACCTTCGTGTCTTGAGATGAAAAATACTGCCGGCTACACACCAATAGAATTGTTTTCCAAGAAGCACGAAGCATTGTTCAAACTTCAAAGGGGGGGCGGGGGACATGGATGAAGGATACAGCAAATTATTGCATGGTAGTGGCAACCTTATAATTGCAACCACAGCATTCGCTGCTACATTATTTACCGTGCCAGGAGGAAATAATGGCCACTCAGGGATGCCCATATCTCTGAATAGTAGTTGATTCACAGTATTCGTTGTATCTGACGTCGTGGCTATGTTTTTCATTGTTGGAAATCGGATACAAATAAAGTACGTGTGACGTACTTACGGTAACAAATTCGAATAACACATGTGCATTTTGAATTTCTCTAATTCGAGTTTGGACGAATGAGAAATTAAATGTTGAAGTTGTGGTTTTAATTATGTGGGTTTACCGTGAAATTCTTCTGATTCAACTGTGTAAAACGAGGAGGATTAAAGATACTATTCATTACGATCGCTGGCCATGATCGTACGAACTGTATTTTTAACACACATGTAATTGGCCATTACATGTGAGTCATTAATGACATCTTATGTGAGTCAATAATAACATCACATGAAGAGTCAATAATGACATTACATGAAGAGTCATTAAAAATAATTTAATGACTCTTATGTCCCTCTTAGCACCTATAAAAACCCCCTTTGGGTGATCTTTTTTTTCTAAGAGAGAATTTACAATTCCTCTTCATGTTTGGTTCTTTCTCTGAAATTAGTTATCTGGGAATAACAAATTCGAGAATTGAATCATTTTGTTATTGAGAGTTCGAAACAGGGTTTCGTTCGTGGGTCTCGATTTTGAAGTGGTTCAATCCCGAGAAGAATCGTTGTATCTTGGGACACAAATTGCAGGAACCCGTACCACCAATAGCAGGGCTATAGCGGGGCAATATTGTGTTAAGGATAGAGAGTTCAACTCTCGTCTCGATTCAGATTTTGCATATCCATTTTATCACAGTCAAATTATTCATTTTCACCAACATTCTCAACAGCTTCAATCATAATATTCTTGTCCCTTCTCATCGCACGATACCAAGAAGATAATTTTCTCGTCTCATTACCGAATTGATGGTCGGATTCGTAACACTTTTCGTCTTTATCGTTGGGACGCTATTTGGATTCACATCCACCTTTGTTTTTTGCTGTTTAACGAGGAATGGCTAAGGGTTCCGGATAGGCCTGGCATTGGTTGGGTTTGGCCCAGACCCAGATCCAAAACTTTGGGTCTAGGCCCAGACCCAGACCCAAAATTTTGGATCTAGTCTCAGACCCAAAGTTTTGGGTCCAGACCCAGACCCAAAATTTTGGATCTAGTCTCAGACCCAAAGTTTTGGGTCCAGATCCAGACCCAAAGTTTTGGGTCTGGCTCAGACCCAAAACTTTGGGTTTGGGCCTTTGTCTTACTTTTTTATTTTTATTATTTTTTAGTTTATACTTTTTTTGATAATTAATGTTTTGTTAATATAAATAAATATTAAAATTGTAAATAACGTAATAATTGTGTATTCTTTTTTATTTTTGTTTTTCTGGTACCTAATCGAAAATTGTAAATATAAATATAAAATAAATATAAAAAACTGGGGAAAAAATAAAACTAAAACACAAATTGGGAGAAGAAAGTAACATGCGACCATTTCAAAGCAATCCGATATACACAAAACTACTATAATATATATATATAACATTTTCCCAGTTTTATAGCAATATAAAAATGACAGAAATTTTCTCTCTCATCATTTCCAGTGAGAGAAAACCATACTAGTAAATTAATCTGATGAAGATGGCAATGCGTGTTCAGCAGTAGCACCATTTTCACATCAACATATTCTTCTGCATTGAGCATTGTGATTGTGTTTCTTATGCTGCTCATCATCCTAATCCTAAGGGAGGAGAGAGAGAAGCAGCGGGATAAGGGATGGTGCTTGCGGTGCCGGAGAGAGGAAGAGGCAGCGGCGGCGGTGGGGAAAGGAGAAGAAAGGAGTGGCGGCGGCGGAGAGAGGAAGAGGCAGCAACGGCGGTGGGAAAAGGAGGAGAAAGAGCGGCGGTGGTGGGACAAGGAGGCGGCGGATCAGCTGCCGGCGACTGGTGGCGCAGCGGCGGCCGGCGATGGGCGGCGGTGACTGAGAAGTAAAGAGGGTGGATATAGGTGTTTGGAGGTATTAGGGTTTGATGAGGGAGGAGTTATATATTGTAATAAGTTTGGGTTTGGGTTTGGGCTTTGGAATTTCAAAAGTTTTGGGTAGGTCTGGGTCTGGGTCTGGGTATAAGTTTATTTTGGGTTTGGGTTTGGGTCTAGACCCAAACTAAATATTCAGGTCTGGGTCTGGGCCTAGACCCAAAGTTTTGGGTTGGGTCTGGGTCTGGACCAGACCCAACCAATGACAGGCCTAGTTCCGGAATGGGTTATTATTTGTGCTTGTGTTTCACTAATTGCTCTATTTTGCATTAAGAATTTTGGATTATGCATTGACACCTTCCGTTCCGCATATTGGTCTATGCTCCTCTTTCGCCGAATCAAGTATAGTCTTTAAGGGTTGTGTGCTTTCTTAATACTAAAATAGTTTCTTGGCGTCTCGTTCAGCAGATTGCATCAATGAAATATTAGGCCTCACTTAAATTCTTAAAATTTTCATTAAGAATGATTTGAATCACAATTTTAAACAAAATACATTAGACAATAAACCGAAGTCAAGAATGTAAAATAATGGTAGATTTACTTTAGCCGAATGACATTACAGTTTTTGGTGTACGTCCAATTTCGTTGGTTATGTAGTTAGGACGGAGCCAGGAATTATACGAAGGGGCGGCGAGATTATTGTGATATACACGCACTTTGTTTGCTTGGTAGCCGAAGGATTGTGTGGGGGATGCGGGGTGCTTGCCCCCTGTGGTACGGTACGCTATATATATGAATGCGGAAAAAATTGGGAATTAAATTTAGTAAGAATTTTTGACATACTTTGTACTCTGTAGTGAAATTCTCTTATCCTCTCTCGTGGAAGTAGGCAATTGCTGAACCACGTAAAAATGATATTTGATAGATTTTTCATAACTAATCAAATAAAATTTAGTTTTAAAACTAAAATGGAAAATGGTCCTCATATTATTTAAAACAAAACATAAAAAAAACCTAAAAAGTATAATTTGACTAATATCAAATTTTAACTTTTTAAATTAAAAATGGTAATCATTGTTACATTTCATCAATATATAATATCCAATTTTGTGTAAATTGATTATAAAAAGAAAAGGCAAAAATAAAAGATACTTATCATATAGAAGAGACGAGAAACGGTTGATGCGATTTAAACACACTACAAAAAAATATGACATTGGTGACAAAAATGTCAAGTGACAGTGTCAAAGTTGTCACTAATTATCAATTTTTAGTGAGAAGAACTTTTGTCTTGTCACTAAAATATGTTCCACATGTTTAATAGTGACAAAATTTGTATAAAAGTTGTCACTCTTGATAATTAATGACAAGGAAATTGTTGTCACTATGGACAATTTGTGACACTCCTTTTGTGACAACTTAGTGACAACAATTATAGTTGTCACTCTATTTGTATTGTTACTAAATTGTCACTATACATGTGTCACTAATTGTCAAAAGTGACAACTTTAAAGAAACTCTTGTCACTAAAAATTCTTATTGTGACACAACAAAAATTATTGTCACTCCTTATGTACATCTAGTGACAATTTTTAATATTGTCACTTCAAATTTTGTCACAAATATTATTTTTTGTTGTAGTGACAAATCATGGATAATGAGAAAATGTAAAATTATAACAAAAATTCTAATTTAAAATTTTGATTATATTGCCTACCAAAATGTTCAACTGAATTAATTGTTCTATTATGTGGGTTTGGGCTAGTTTGTGGGTTAGAAATGTGAATTAATTTTGCTTTTTGTTATTTTTGAGGGGGCGAAAGTATAAATTTTTAAAAATTTATACCTGAAAATTAGAAAATGAAAAAATTGAGGAGGGGGCCCCGGGTCCGTCCCTGAGTGTTATGGGCCACAGACATCTTTAGACGAAAGTATGGGGTCTAAGAAAAATAATTTTGAATCCTCGTTTTCGTTGGCTACGTATTGGGCCGAGTATCGAAGTGTACGGCCTCAATTAAGGACATATTTGGGCAGAGTCCAGTTACCTTTCAACGAGGGAATTACATCCAAACCCATTTGGCCCAACCAAGTGTGAGCTGCCCAAAACATAGTGTCAGAAAACAATTGCTTTTGTTTGATCTAAGATGAGATATTTAATGAGAGTGGTAGTATGGTCATTTTGGAGACTGAAACCAAGTTAGCAAAGAAAGTCAATAATAAATAACTGGATACTAGTCACTTGCATTCACTCTATGTTCCTTGAAGGAGGTCGTAGAATTCTTTCCCCTTCTTTTGCTTTCAACCAATAGCTAGTACCTTTACTTTTCTACTTTTATATTTTTTGGAAGAAAAAGGTGGAGTAAATTGGCTTGTCTAACGGGCCGAGAGATGCTTTGCATTTGATTTCAACATTGGTGACAAACTGACAACTATTATTGTTTGTCGATATGGTTACCAAGTTTTTGCGACAATTTTGATAGTCATTAAAGTAGTTAAGGAAAATTTATCATTAATTGTCAAAATAATATTTTTTGTACAATTGTTATGTCATTAAATGTAAAACAGTAATAACTTGATAACAATTAGGAGTTAAAACAGTAAACCCTCTAAACTATGTCGTTTTCATAGTTTTTTTTATAAAATACTTGTTTTTTTCACTTTACCTTTTCAACTTCACAGGATTGACATTATTTTATAGGGGTAACTGCAAATTAGTGAAATCTCGTAAGTGCACAAAAACCCCCGTAAAATAAAAATAGGCAATTTACTTCTTGTATAAAAATTAATGAAGCACACTGCCTCCCTCGACATTTTTAACCTACATTCATGGTTATAAAGACTAAAATGCCCTTACATTTTAAAAATATTTACCCTATATTTTTATTTTCTTTTTTTATTACTCATATTGAATTTTTTAATTTTATTTTTTCTTTCATCTCCTTCCCTCATCATCTTCCCAAAAGCCTAACCCTAATTTACCTTCATCATCACCTACAACATCCATTTAACCTCAGCCCCACCTCTATCAATCAACTCGACACCCAAGTCACTGCTGCCCTCACCGTTGCGCAGCTCCATCGCCTGCTTACACCCTAGCCAACCTACTTGCCCTTGCTCTAACCCTCCCCAGTCGCACTTCATCATCGTCGCCGCCTACTCTACCACCAATGTCGCGTTTGCCAGATCCGTCCAAATCCACCATTGCCCCTGCTCAAACACCCACTTTACAGAGCCGCCATCACCATCGGCTTGTCACCATCGCCACCGCCTGGTTCCCCTCCCACGTTCGACGCTGTAGTCGTCTGCTCTACCTCCCTAGTTGCCTTTGCCGTCTGGTTCCGCTACCACCGTGGTGTGTATGTGTGTGTATACATATATAGATACAAATATACAGATTTGTATATATATATATAAATATAATAAGTTTATATCTATTAGTTTTATTATAAATTTAAAACTAGCTATAAAAATATATATTAGTTATGAAAATAAAAAAATAAAAAATTATATAAACTACATATATATATATATATAGGAGGATAAATTTGGGCCTTTGATTTCTATTAAAATGAATGGTTGATATTAATTTGATTAAATAAGATATCTCTATTTAATCTCAACCGTTGATCTTTATCAATTAGATCCAATGGTTATTAGATAGGGGCAAAATGGTCTTATCAAGGCAAAAATATCATAACCACTCTCAAAATGCGCAAGTGACGCGTGTGGGGAGCTGAATTGCTTCATTAATTTTTACACAGGGAGTAAATTGTCTATTTTTATTTCACGGGGGTTTCTGTGCACTTACGAAATTTCACGGGGAGTTAAATTGCAATTACCCCCTATTTAATATTTTTGCATACTGCGGAATATTCCTTTGAGATTCAATCACATGCGGGTCACATGCATTGTTTTAAGGACACATCGGTCATTTGACATGTTTTATTTTAATTTTTAATTTTTTAAACTTCATCTTCCCCAACTTAACCTAAACCCTAACGTATCATTCATTACAATGACTGAACATTCCAAGAAAGCTCAGTCTAGGTGGAAAGGGATATTCCACCTGGAATAGTCTTTCTCGTGTCATTGTTTGGATGGATTGGAACCAAATTTGTATAGTACTTTTAGTCATTTATTTGACCCACTTATATAGAATTACACTAAAATGAAATCTTATTTATTATTACTATCATAACTTTATTTAAACTACACAATCATAATATATAGAAATAATATTTAAATATGAAAATTATGGCTAAAATCTAATATATCAAATAAATACATAATTTTTGATATAGAGGCATACTTACATGTATTAAATTATATATAGATACAAAACATATATTACTACGTAACGGTATAATATGCACTATAGATACAATATATATATATGTGTGTGTGTGTGTAAATATATATATAATAATTATATAAATTACTATATAAATATATATACATATATATATATATATTGTATCTATAAATATATGTGCGTGTGTCGCATATACAAATACAAATATAAAATAAATATATCTATACTTATATTATATTGTATTATGTGTGTGTCTTTGTGTATTTATAAAATATATGTATATATATATATAGGAAAAATTAGATATATTTAATGACATATAAAAAATAAAACACATGATTGATATATAAAATTAGGCTGATGATAATTCCAGAGCTACTATGCTAATGCCAGAGCAAATAATATAAATTGACAAATATGCCCTTAATTCAGAAATAACTTCACAAAGGAAAAACGGAGAGAATCGGTCTCTGCACCATGTCGTCTTCACCAGTATACTAGTCTGTGCAGAAATTACCAGTGACCTCCCAAGCACAAATGAGTGCTTCCCATCATTTCCACCACATATGAGATGAATTATTGATGTTTTAAAAATGAAAATCCATTGTTGTATAATCAATTCTTATGGATCTTAAATCACCCATTTTTGCCGACAAGCCCATTGAAGTTTGAACCTTTTCTAATCTTTAATTGGTGAAAATTTTATTTTTCCAATATCTAATATTCTTGAATTTTTTCTCTAAACATATATGTATTCAACGCCTATAGTTATCCAAATTAAAGATCCGAAATTGAGCCGCGCCCGTTTCTTCCCAGCCGTACCCATACGCTTCTTCTCCATATCCAAAGACGCCATACAACCACAAATAGGTGAAATCGGGGGCCAAATCGACCCGTTTCTTGTCCCGATTTGTTACGGCTTTCCTTGCAGAAGATTATGGGTGAAAAAAAAATACGCAACGAGCAGTAAACTGTGAAAAACCTCAACCCAGTTCCTAACAACCCAAAGATGTGGTTATTTCATTGATGCCACGAGCTCCAAGTAAGGATGTTAAGTTTGCCGGCAATGTTTGCAGGGTATGCGGGCAGTGGGATAGGTACAAAGGACAAAAACGTCATTAAAAGAAATAAGTTGGTAATTTGCTCTGGCATTAGGATAGGAGCTCTGTCATTATCACCAGTCATATAATTACTTTTAGTTGTAATCCATAATTTTGAGCATAAGAACAGGTACTTTCTTTTTAATTATAATTCCAATTATTCCCACTTAAGTGGGAATAGCTATTCCTCATGGTTGAATAAGGATTGAGTATTCGCAGAAGTGGGAATAAGCTTTCCATGGACTGCTCAATCCCAACTTCTCACAATTCTACCAAACATGAAGGAGATTGAATAAGTGGGAATAGTCTTTCCTGGAATCCTCATTCCCTTGTACTAAGCGTGTCGTAAGGTTCCTCCTCCACTACCCTCTTGTCAACATTCAATTTCTCCAACGACTACTCCCCCACTAGGGATGGCAACGGGGCGGGTATGAGCCGGGTATAGCAGGACTTAGGACCCGTCCCGTTAAGAAATTTTCTTACCAGGACCCGTCCCGGACCCAGTCATTACCCGTCCCACCCCTGACCCGACGGGTACCTGGCGAGTCCGAGTCTTTCCCGTTAGACTCGGCCAATTTCTATTTTTTTACTTTTTTCAGACTTTTTTTTGCTTATCTTGTTTTCACAAACGTATTCAAAACAAATAAAGAAGTAAATAACATCTAATCAATGATTCAACGTAAGCACATCCACTACAAGTCATCCTGTACTTGAGAATGAGAAGTGGGTTTTGAGTTTAGACTTTTGATTCTAATTAATTGATTTTTTTTTTTTTATCTAGTCAAGGTTGTAAGGTAAGTTGCTATTGCAAATAACACTTTTTTGGATACAATTTATAAATACTAATAAGTTTTAATAATAATTAGATATATAAAATTAAAAAAACAATATAATTTTATTAACCCGAGCGGCTCTGGGCCGGGTATCGACTGGACTTGTTACCCGCCCTGGACCAGGCGGGGTCTTGAATTTCGATACTCGTTACTGGCCCCGGACCCATTTTTTTGGATTCATGGCGAGTACTCGTTAGACCCGGATTCATTGTCATCCCTATCCCGCATGGCAAAGAGGTGAGTTTAAAGCGAGTTTGGCAAAACCCGCTATCCGAATTGCCACGCTAAATACTTGGCAGAGTCGGGTTCAACCTGTTAAACCCATTTGAGTCATGAAAATTTAGTAATTCACGGGATGACCCGTCCCAACCCGCAATGATCCGACCCGAATCTAGTGAAGCCTAGCTCAACATTACGAACTCAATTCACAACTAAAATATACTCAAACAACATATTAAAATTTCACACAAGTAATAACTAGATTAAAATCCATATAATCGAAGAACTAATAAGCCAACAACATAGACAAACATTATGAAATTTCACACAAATAAATTATGCTAAAAAAATTTAAATTAAGCTGGAAAAAAATATAATTGAAAAATGATTAATAATATTGGCTGGGGCGGGTTATGGGATGGGTTGTACTAAACTTGATACGCTGCTCGAACCTGGCCTGGTCAGATTTTTTAAGATTTATAACCCATCACGTAACCCATTTAGTGCACCCGAACCCAACCCAAACAGGGGGCGGAGTGGGGGGAGGCGTCAGATCGAATACCCATCTAACCCTACCCCATTGTCATCCCTACCCACCACCCCCTTCCTAAATTCCGATAAGCCAGCACCCCATCCCCTTCTCGCTCCAAAATCACCACCACCACCACCACCACCCCCCCTCGCTCCGTCTCTCTCGGCAAAATAGTTATTTCACAAAAATCTCATCCGGAATGACTGTTTTTGCCTTCAAAAGTGGCACATGTGATAGAATCCGACGGAAATATTCCATTGAAATATGCCAATATAAAAAAGTGCTGAACTTGTGAACTTGGGAGGTAAAGTGGGAAAAGAAAATATTTCTAAAAAAAATGTGAAAACGATCATAGTTTGTAGGGTTTCATATTTTTATCCCTAACAATTATTATCATTATTAAACTAGTAAAAATGTTATTGTAAGAAAATAGAAAAATTATCACTTAAAAAGAATAATTAGAGTCAAGTTTCACACTTTTACTCAAAAAATATTGTCACCAATATTCTATTTATCTTCATTTCGATTTGATTAATCAAGACGAATTTGATTAGGATTCTGTCCAGGAAAAAACTTAAAAAGAAGAGGCATTTGAATTAAAACTAATAAACATGAAGAAAACATCTCCAATCCAAGCCCGATAAATCAAGTTCTAGGGCATAGCTAGTAGCATTTATTCTTTTGTTTCCATTATATACTACAAAGTGAATATTCCTGCAAAACTAATACTATAGATCATATGTACGCATTATATACCCTCTGGAGTCTGGGCTACATAATATTTTCCCTAATATAAAACCTAGCCCCCTAAAAAAAATAAATGATATGAGATGCACTACATAATATAAAGGGAAATTACATACAAACCCTTACTTATTGAGTGATTACCAAAACCTCCTCCATTTATTGAAAATTACCACTACACTCCCTCATATGGTCTATTTGTAAGATTTACATGTGATAAAATTATAAAAATAATTAAATACACATGGCGTCTAATTGTAAGAAATGCCATGAGAGCTTGAAGGTTTATTAGTAATTTTCATAAAGTGGGTTGATTTTGGTAATTTCACAATAAATGATAGAGTTTGTGTGTAATTTTCCCTTATATATCTACAAGAAAAATGACCTTTTGTTACGACTCTTTTTGGTACGCTGAAAAAGTTGTTCCGAAAGGTACTTAATTACTACAAATATTGGGGCGTAACAAAAGAATCATCAAAACTACGCAGTATTATGTTTTTGTTACGCCTTAGACATCGTAATAAAATCACTATTTCCTACAATACCCCCAGTGTAGTTAAAAACATGACAAAACAACATAGTTTAGTTTTATTATTATTTTCTAAATTTCTTTTCCTCCAAAATCGAGTTGGGTAAAACCCCAATTCCCCCCCCCCCCCCCCCTTACTGTCAAATAATGGAGTCTCCAGCCTTTCCTCTTCCTTTCCCAAACCCGCTTCATTTCCTCTGAACCGTGGCGGCAGCGATCATGCACAATAACCTTTGAACCGTGGAGGCGGCGGTCTCCATTAACAGTGGCGGCGGCGGAACATAGTCTTCGCCAAAGTCTCTTCCTTTTCTCCGAACAGCGGCGCCTCCAGACTCCATTAACAACGGCGGCGGAACAGAGTCTACACCCAAACCCTCTTCCTTTCCTCTGAACAATGGCGCCTCCAGCCTCCATTAACAGTGGCGGCGAAGGTAATTCATACGTCGGCATATTTTTATTGAATCTTCATAAGAGGCTGAAAGAAGAAAAGGGGGATTTTATAATGGAGGAAATTTGCACTTGTACAAACACCTCTTACACCTCTTGACCATACTTCTGTTCTATCTATAATGTTTTTCGCATTTGATTGTTATTCATTTAGTATTTTTTTGGGTATTTGTACATATATGTGTCTGTATGTGCGTGTAACTTGAGCTTCCGCTATTAGATTCCGGTGGATTGTACACTATCCTTACATCGGAAGATAAATTCGTGGAAATATGTAGTTAATTAATTGCTGCAGAATTTTTCAGGACAAGAATTTATTTGTTCAGTAAGAAAATTGTTATTCCTGTTGCTTTAATTTATTCTTTCTTGCATTTACCAGAACAAGTTTAGGTTACTTCATTTCTATTGCTGTGGATGCTTTGAACTTCAGTATCTACAACATTCTATTAGGCTTGTATTCATTTTGATTGTTAGAATTACACATGGAATTAGCTGTTTTCAAGAAGAGCTCTTGTTGCAGCAATTTGGAGCTGAATGTGTCCTCTTGTTTCTTTGCCGTGATTATGCTTTCATGAAAATTTATCGTTTTCAGTTTAGCTTTCCATGTGTGAGAATGCAGATTAGATATACATACATGCATCTCTAACTCACCATTTTCAGCAACTCGCAGGTATGTTCTCTCTTCAATTTCTCTCTTCCATTTTTGTCTAATTTTTATTTATAGTTAATTGCTCCTAATAATTAATTTGTAAGAGTTTAATGATTACATAGTTACATGCGGGTAATTCTTAGTATATGCTTATGAGTCAGCTACGAGTCAAATTCATTGTAATTAGGGATTTTCTTAATTGGTCTCTTAGTTAAATAATTAAATTAACTAATTGGTTTATCATTAGTAAATAATCCTTAAGCCATTCTGAATATGTTATTTTAATTAGATTAATTATAATCCTTGTACACCATCTATTAATCGGTCTAATAATCCTTAATCGTTCTTACTCACGGGGGTAGAAAGCAGGTAAAATTGCATGTTGATTTATAATTTTCAGTTTTTTTGGTTGTTCTACTACGTCAACTTACTTCATTGTTTTGTCTCTTCGCCAATAACTATTTGACATGTCGAATTACTTACATACACTAACTACAAATACACACACAGAGTACATGATCTAGGACTTACTGTTTTTAGATGTTCCTGTAAAGAAAGACCATAGTCAGCCGTATGACGAAAATTAGATATGCTACTTCAAGTGTGATGGTCATTAAGTGCTCTGTCAAGTGCTTCCACCTTATGATGTTCATTATATTAAATTATCATGAATTCTTGAGTTGCATTACCTTTTTCTGTTGAATGAATTAGAAATCAAATTTTCATTTACTTTTGTTGGATGCATGTTGGTTGAAAACTACGTAACGGGCATTTAAATGCCCGGTAATGGCAAAATTTTGGCAATGGATCCGGGTAGAGCGGGTACCCATCCTGGACTCGCCCCGCTTTTAATTGTATATCTCTTTTGAAATAAAGCATGTTGTTCAATTCTTTTCTCTATCTATAAATATATGCATTTTGTTTACTAATTGCTTTTTCTTGGCATGGACTCCTAGTCACCCATCTTGAGATTCAGTGTTTCTTATCATTGATCAAATGGGTCTCCTTGACTTGGAAGGACAATTAACGCGTATTTTGGTCAGTAATCGCAATATCTTTTATTGCTGATTTGTTTTCGTAGGTGAGCTAACTCTTTTACTTTCTTTTATATTCTTAAGGTTTCACTTGTCAGCAAGGACTCGTTAATGTTGGATGAACTTGACGATGCTAGTATTGAGATAAAAGAAGTTAATGTTTGTTTTGAGATTCTCTTCCGATAGTCGTGCTTTATCTTTATTTCTTCATAGGCTTCGTTTGAGACGTCCCTGTTCCCCGAAGCCTAGTTAGTGAAGTTAATAGTCTCTTCCTTTTTGCGTTTCTTAATGTTTGTTGTTTTTGTTATGGAAAGGAACAGCTCCTTGCAAGCATTCCAGTAGAGCGTGAAGTTCGCCATTCTTGTGGGTTTTCTTCTTTGTACTTATGGCTGGGTTGATGCTCTGAGTTTCGTTATACCTGTTTGTAGATTAAATGTTGTTGCTCATCCTTATTTCTTTGCTATTCATTTGAAACACAGGTTTAATGGTTTTCTCTTTATGGTGGGGAAAATTACAGTTTTCGTCCCTGAAGTTGTAGCCAAAAACAAATTTAGTCCCTCATGTTACAGACTCGACACATTTGGTCCCTCAACTTACAAAAAATGAACGCATACCGTCTCTACCGTTAACTTTCCGTCCAAATTAACGGAATCCCCCAAAAAAATAAAAATCAGGGTTTTGGTTAGGTTTTTCAATTTTGAAGTTAAGTGTGCCTAGGTGGTCAAATCTTCATCCGCCACATGGATATTGGATAAAAATATAAAATTAAAATGAAAAAATTAATTAAAATTCAATAAAAAAGAACAAAAAATTAAAAATTTAATTAAAAAAATTAAAAATTTGAATAAAAATACAAAATTTTGAAAATATTTAAAAACTTAAATATTATTTTAAATAATAAAATTAACTAAAAATAAAAAATATTATTAGATTAAAATTAAATAAATAATGTAAATAAATATTAAATTAATTAATTAATTAAAAAAAGTATATAAAATAATATTTATTTATATAATTATAAAATAATATATTATAAAAATAAATATATAAATAAAATCTATGTATATAAATAAATAAAATAAAACTAATTAAAATGACCAAAATATTTAAAAAATAAAAAATTTAAATATTATTTTAAATAATAAAATTAACTAAAAATAGAAAAAAATATAAAAAAAAAAATAATAAAAAATACAAAATAAATGAAGTAAAATGAATAAAAATAAAAATGATTAAAATATTAATATAAAAATATTTCAAAAATAAATAGGTTAAATATTATTTTAAATAATAAAATTAATTAAAAATAAAAATGAGGGACCAAATCTGTTTTTGGGGACAAGTTCAGGGACGAAATCTGTAATTTTCTCAGACCGAAACCTAGGTATTTTCCTCCAAAAGCAGCTCACGTGCGCGGCACATGGCACTTCCGTTAGTTGCAAATGGCAAATTGACGGCAGGGACAATATGCGTTCATTTTTTATAAGTTGAGGGACCAAATGTGTCGAGTCTGTAACATGAGGGACTAAATCTGTTTTTGGCTACAATTTCAGAGACGAAATCTGTAATTTTCCCCTTTATGGTGCTATCTTTTTGGTTTCTGTCCATATGATATGAGAAATATATATTGCCAACTTTTTCTTTCGATATCTCACTGGACTTCGAAAAAAAATTCATTCCTCTCCCTCAGAAAAATACTCGAACCGACTGGTCTTAGTGCATATATTGGATTGATTGACATTTTTTTGTCTGGTCTAGCTCATTATTGCATTAACTCACATAAAAGACATCTCAGAGCTTGTGTATTTACTACATTTAATTCCTTTGGCGGATATATGCCTGGTGATACCATCAGGTAGTCTTTCTGTGAAGAGTTTATTTGGCAATGTTTTATAAATCTAACTAATTTTCTTTTGACGTTATTACAGGATGATCCTATGTTTATGATGTCAATGGAAGGAGTTTTGTTAAGAACTCTTACAAGTAACATTTCCTGGTTACTGATTTCGTTTTCATTTATAGTGTACGTTCATAATGAGTTAGTAGATGGATGTTATCGAGGAATTGTTCTGAAAAATGTGTTCCCCTTCCGAGAAAAAAATTTATATGATTTTTTTATTTTTTTTGTGCTTAGGGACCGTGGATGAGAGTGTGCTTGCAAGCCATTTCATCAGTCAATCTATAAGTTCCTGCACACATTCTTCTTCTTATTATTTTTCTTTCCGAATGTTAATCATTAATTATCAAAATGCAGAAGTTACGACGATGCTGCTTGTGTGTTGAGGAAGATATTTTTTGATGCAAAAGACCCACATCTGTCTTCAACAACTACTCCAATTTTACCTGGAAGGTTAGAACTTGTTTGGACCCAAAAAAAAAAAAAAGAAGAAAAAACAGAAGCTTTGATATATCATATATTTAATTATATAGAGCAGATTGGCGATGCACAACAGGAAATTTGTTTCGAAAGATCAAGACAAAGTTTGTCAGGTCCAATGAACTGAAACCCATGCATAAACATATTGAAAAACTTCCAAATAAAGAGTGTACTTTTCTATCTTCTTTGTTGTTTTCATAAAATTTAATTGTACGTTCTTTATAAAAACTTTGGTGCATATTTTTTGGTAAATGCACGACAAATAATCTTTGCCTCTTGTTTTTTCTTTAAGATCACTCTGTAATGCTAAAAATATCATCCAGGCCTGGTTGAGAAAGTATAGTGAAGCTGAAGTCGTTGAGCATGCTGAAAAACTTTGCCAAGTGAAAGCTATACTTTAGGAGGTTTGTTTAAATACTTTGCTAAAATTGTGCATACAAAATACCCTTTATTCAGTTGGTTAATAATTTTAAATTTTGGGGCGTTTTAGTTAGTTTATCTTTACTTGAACAAAAGTAAGGAGCATAATAGATCCACCAAATTTTTTCTTTGGAAAAATTGCAATTTTGGTACCGTAGAATAAGGCTAGTTCACAAATAGTACTACGCTTTTCACTTTTCTCACTTTTGGTACCAAAAATGCTTTTTTTCTCACTTTTGGTACCGCTGTTAGTTTTTTTGACGGATTCCGTTAACTTTTTGGAGCTTTTCGGCTGTGCAGACAGCTGTGCGCGTCTTCACGAGAAAATTCATAACTCATTGTAGAAAGTTCGGATTCATGAACCGTTTTCTTCCTATGAAACTAAACACATAGGGCTATCCACACATATATCGCACATAATCAGGAGACGTCTAGAACAAAGCAGTTTTGTATTCAAAGTTAGCTACAAATCTAAGGGCTGTGCAGACAGCAGTGTGCGTCTTCACGAGAAAATTCATAACTCATTGTAGAAAGCTCGGATTCATGAACCGTTTTCTTCCCATGAAACTACACACATAGGGCTGTCCACACATATATCGCACATAATCAGGAGACGTCTAAAACAAAGCAGTTTTGTATTCAAAGTTAGCTAAAAATCTGTCGGCTGTGCAGACAGCTGTGCGCGTCTTCACGAGAAAATTCATAGCTCATTGTAGAAAGCTCGGATTCATGAACCGTTTTCTTCCCATGAAACTACACACATAGGGCTATCCACACATATATCGCACATAATCAGGAGATATCTAGAACAAATCAGTTTTGTATTCAAAGTGGGGGAATTTGTTGATGTATGTCTAGAACTATCGGAGAAGCAATTCATAAGTACATTCATTGGGAATTTGTTGATGTATATCTAAAACTTGACTACTTTAATATTCTAAGTTTTTTTTTGTTTTCTTCACTTATAAGATGTAATTAATATGTGATATTATTTTTGTTATTTTACAGGTGATGGAGATTTAAAAGACATTGCTAAATGTTGATATTGTTGCAAGCTACATGAACAAATTGTATTATATATGCAAGCTACCTTTAATCTGGGAAAAATTGCACTTTTGGTCCCGTAGGAGTCGGTTCAAAACACTTTTAGTCCCGTAGGACTTTTTTCGACACTTTTAGTCCCATAGGATTGAAGAAGTGACACTTTTGGTCTCAAATATTAAAAAATGGTTGAAAAATGACGAGTGGATCTCACTCTCCATTTAAAAAAAAATAATTCAAAAATAAAATTCAAAAATTAATAAAATAATATAAAAAAAAAAAAAAAAAAAAAGATGAACACTGTTCATCATCTTCTTCTTCTCGCCCGCCTACCCCCCAATCAAACACACCTTCCAGCCATCTCCTGCCGCCGCCGAAACCGCCGCCGCCCCCCACCTCTACAACCTTTCCTGCCGCTCGACCAAAACACGACCCCTCCTTCCAACATGACTCTCCCAAACACGACTCCTCCAACACTTCTAAAACCTCGCCGGCGATGGAGTTGGCGGCGGTGGTGGGGGCCAGTGTGGCTGCGGGGATGGTGGTGGGAAGAAGATGAACAGTGTCTTTCTTTTTCTTTTTTTGCTTTTGTTTTTGTTTTTGTTTATTTATTTATTTAATTAATATTTTGATTTTTTTTATTTTTTATTTTTTTTGAAATTCTTTATTCCCAAATCACGCACCCCGCGTGCGTGTGTTACACGCGAAAACTCCTATGAGACCAAAAGGGAGATTTGGGACCAAAAGTGTCGCTTTTTCAATCCTATGGGACTAAAAGTGTCGAAAAAAGTTCCATGGGACTAAAAGTGTTTTGGGTCAACTTCTATGTGACTAAAAGTGCAATTTTCCCCTTCAATCTATATGTGTTCATGCTAATGTAGAATTTCAAAATTTGACCTTCTTTTTGTTATTTGTAGTTATTACTGGATATTAATGTGACTTTTGGGTCTTAGTTGCTTTTGTGTAAGTTTGGATATTTTCTATGAAATTGAACGTGAAATATGTTAGTTTATCGTTTATTTATATAAGATCTTAATTTGTTTGGTGAAGTTTGATTTATAGAAAAAAAATTAGTATTTAAGATTGATAATGTATTTTATAAGTTTTTACTACGCCCAAATAAGCATAACAATTGAGTAAAATATTCTAGTTTATTGTTACATTCTTATTGTTATAGCAAAAATCTTGTTTTTACTACAACACATAAAGCGTACCAAAAGGTGGTCATTTTTTACACTTATTTGCTATGAATCTTAAGGCGTAACAAAAGTTGTTCTGCTCGTAGCAAATACCTTTTGTTACGTTGTTACGCTTATCGATCGCACCAAAATTTTTGACACGGCTGCATTTGGAACGACACCAAATTCGTAACAAACTCGTAACAAAAGACTTTTTGTTATGAATTTTGACCTTTTGTTACGACATGTGTGTTGTAACAAAAAGCCTTTTTTCTAGTAGAGTATATATACAACCTAGCCCTCAAAAAAGGTGTCATCACTTTGTTTTGGATAATAGTTAAATACTTTTAATTTACTAAAAAGGCTAAAATAGTATTTATATATATATATATATATACATATAAAAATATGGCGGTTTCGCAGTATTGGTCCAAAACTGCCACAAAACCAATTTGACAGTGCGATTTTCTTTTAAAATCTAAACCGAGAATTGCATAACATTTTGGCAAAAACAATTTAGTGTGGTTTGGAAGGTTTCACAAAATTGTTAGCCAATGTCTAGACAGAATGTTCAAATTGCACATGGCATGGGAAATGCTGGTATACATACCTTATATATGTTTGGTATTGGAATAATTGCATCAACCTCTCTTAAACTATGATCATTTGACATCTATACACCTAACTTTTGGTATATTGGCATGAACCACCCCTTCAACTTTTCATTAAATTTACTGGTTATGGACTAAAATGCCCTTCATTCTTAAGCTAAAAATATTGAATTGTACTAATATCTTATTTTTTTTGTAGTGTATTTAATTTATTGCATTTCTTAACTTGTATGAGCCTCGTAAAAGCTCTGTGTACCCAGAAAGAAATAGACCCAGTATGCACCCTAATGATAACGACTGTGAGTTTCCCTCGTCACCAAAAAAAAATAAATGAGAATCCCTTCCATTGTCATGACTCATGAGACTATTGCTTTAAAATATGATGTGATGATGACAATTTTTTCTTTCCAAATATTTTTTTACATATTTCTTTTACGATCATATTTTTAATGTAGTGATGCTATATAACACCCATTTTGAGTCACCTATTTTTCACTGGCTTTCCTAATCACCCCTCAACTCAACATTCAATCTTTATTATCATTTTGAAAAATACTATATATATCATCTAATTTTGGGTCATCCTTTTTTTACTTCCAATGCGGCTATCTTAGTAATTGTCCAACTCAACATCCAATTAGTCTTTATTTATTTATATTTAGATTACTCTTGATTTTGTTCCTAAAATCTATGAGATTCTCGTTCCTTAAATCACATTCAAAATCCAGCAGATTTCATATTTATATTTATATTTATATTTATATTATTCTTGATTTTGTTCCTAAAATCTATGAGATTCTGTTTCCTTAATTCACATCCAAAATCCAGCAAATTTCTTTTCCCCGCCCGAACTAAAACTCTAGACGTTTCAAGAATCCAAACTCCATTCTCCTTTTCATGGCTATGCTCTTTGTCAAAAGTATCTCTCTCATCCAAAATTAGTTTCGAAAAAAATCTAAAACATTGAAGGGAAAAAAGAAATATGACTTCAACCGAACTTGTAAATGCGCAGAACGCAAATTTGTCCCCTCAGAAGCTACAGTCAATCAAACAAGCAGTAAAACAATTGATATCATAAATGTCACAAATAGTCTTTTTAAATATTTATATACATATACCCAAAAAATTCAATCTATAGTGTTTTCAATTTTGATGTCTTCGTTTTGCCAATCAGCTGAACACGAGAAAGAAAGGTCCAAAAAAAAAAAAAAAATAGAAAATCCATGAGTAATATTAATGCAGATATACTCCATAGCCAATGTTTTGACTTTTGAGTTCCTCCCCCCCATAGTTTGTTATGTTCAGAACTCAGAAAATAGTTCACCAAAACTAAACTAAACTCACAAATATTGCATAAATTCTTCAATTTACTGTTACTTTTGACAAAAAGAGTTAAATGTTCCATTAATTCCTTCAAACTAGATCAAAATTTACTCAATTCATCGATTAATAATATTTGATAACTCTGATTCCAAGATAGTCAGTTTCATCCCCATCCGGCACCACCTAAAATTCTATAAAATTCAAATAAATTATCCATAAATTATTATTAACAGGAATGGATCTTTTCGGCCATATGAGAAGAAGAAGAAGAAGAAGAAGAAGAAGAAGAAGAAGAAGGTTTTGTTAACCTGTTCACCTTCTCAACTCTAACTATCAATTTTAACTTGTCAGTTTTGATTCATTCTAACTTTTTCTTTATCAAAAAAGAACAAAACAGAAAAGACACACATAAAATAGATGATAAGATGGCAGAATGATTATTCATAGAACAGCTCCGAAGAAAGAAAGACGTGGAGTGAGGAGTGTGTGAGCGAGGGCAAAAAGGTTCTATAGAGATTTTGTTTAAGATTCCCTTGGTAAGGGAATCATAAAACCTCCTTTAAATTGGGATTCTTATTCCCTTATTTTAGATATGGAGGCTTCTGTTGAGATGACTTTCCTTCAGTTTAATAAATTAAAGAGCACCAACCAAACAAGGTTATTTAATTTATTTATGGGAATAAGATATCGAATTTAGATTTCATTCCCGACAAACAAATGAAGCCTTAGTAAATCAAATAAAGCTGCTGGCATGAGTGATGGCACATTATATATGAAAATAAGTGCAACTTTAAGCAGTGATGATATGCTAACGCTGAAGTCATCATGGATGACATTTGATTAAATCCAGAGACGATCGATTATCTTGCTCACGCATTCGCTTTGACTTATTGACAACAGCTTTCCGCCGTATCAAGTTAATCTACTAATTAAAGGAAAATCCCTTTTCTCAATTGCAGATTATTATTTCTCATTAATTAATGAGCAGTTAATTAGGGCTTCAAGGTGGGCGTCTGGCTATAAATACAAACCTAAAAAGCCTCGTCCATTGATCACTCGCACAGATTAATCTCATCATCATCATCATCATCATCAACCTTAAATATTTCTATATATATATATATATATTCCCACATTACCATTCTCAGTCATATTTCATACATACAAATAAAATGGCGTCTAAAAAATCTGTTGCTGAAATAGTTGGTATAGGCAATGTTTCCACCACCTCAAAGTACCCTGCTACCGGTCATACTTCGAACAACAAACCCCACACCGATTCACTTCTTGCGCAACAATATTCAACTCATCTTACTAAAACAACCACTACTCCGAAACACCACGCGGCTGCAGATTATATCTTCGCCAACAATAATGGATCTGGAACCGCTGCCGAGATAAGCATCTCCAAGAACAAACCGCGACGGAGCGTTAATTTATTTGGTCAAAAAAAGGATAAGTGAAACCGGCTCCTTCTCAATTTGCATGTATAATTTTATGTTCGCGTATGTAGGTTTGTCTGTTGCTGTGTTTTTGCTATACTTATATGTCATGTGGATGTATTGTATGCTTATTTATGTAACGAATTTATGTTTAAATTAAGCTCTTGTTATATTCACAAGAAGCGTAATTTGTGTACGCCTTGTTTTGAATGAGAATAAACGTATTTGTTTTGAATTTAGATATACCGTACGTGAATTGTGTGAAGTCCCTTCTACTTCTGCGCCTTCTAAAACCACCATTTCGAAACACCACGGCGCTGCAGATTCTATCTTCGCCAACAATAATGGATCTGGAACCGCTGCCGGGATAAGCAACTCCAAGAACAAAACGCGACTGAGCGTTAATTTATTTGTAAAAAAGGATAACTGTGAAACTGAAACCCCCATTCGATCTCAATATATATGCGTAATTTTATACTAGAACACTTGATTGATCAGTCATCATTTTGATTGAGACTAAAAGTTAAAAAGAGAATTGAGGCCCATGACCCATCAAACATCCCTAAATATAAATAATCGGAGCGAATCTTCTATTCTACAATGGTGTATCACAATGGTATAATCCCACATCACCATTGTGGAATAGAAAATTCTTTCCAATAAATAACACTCCTAAAACACCCACATTGAAAATGGGGGATCGTATCATTTCTAAAAATACACAAAAGGTGATTGTCAGATAAAAAACTTGGTTTATCGTGTTGTAAGTCGGACCCACACTACAACAAAAAGTAATACTAGTGACAAAATTTGAAGTGATAATATTAAAATTGTCACTAGATATAAAGAATGAGTGATAAGAATATTTGCTTTGCCATTATAAGAATGTTTAGTGACAAGAGTTTCTCTAAAGTTGTCACTATTGACAATTAGTGATATGTGTATATTGACAACTTAGTGACAACACAAATAGAGTGACAACTATAATTGTTGTCATTAAGTTATCACTAAAATTGTGTTACTAATTGTCATTACACTATAACAAAAAGTAATATTTGTGACAAAATTTGAAGTGACAATGTTAAAATTGTCACTAGATATACATAATGAGTGACAATAATTTTTGCTTCGTATAAGAATTTTTATTGACAAGAGTTTTTTAAAAGTTGTCACTATTGACAATTAATGACACATGTATAGTGACAACACATATAGAGTGACAATTAAAATTGTTGTCACTAAATTGTCACAAAAAGTGTGTCACTAATTGTTACTGTGACAAACAATTTCCTTGTCATTAATTATCAAGAGTGACAACTTCTATACAAATCTTGTCACTATTAACCATGTACATCTTATTTTAGTGACAAAATAAAAGTTCTTGTCATTAAATTTTTTTAATTAGTGACAACTTAGACATTGATTTAGACATTGTCACTTTGACATTTTGTCATCAATGTCTTATTTTTTTCTAGTGTTAGTGACAACAAATTCCTTATCACTAACTATCTAGAGTGACAACTTTTATACAAATCTTATCACTATTAAACATGTAAAACATATTCTTGTGACAACACAAAAAATGTTGTCACTAAAAATTTACAATTAGTGACAACTTTGACATTGTCACTTGATATTTTGTCATTGATGTATTATTTTTTTGTAGTGTCATTTCACGCTATCTCGCTTCCTGCAATATTCTTGCTAGAGTTGACTATCCTGAACTCGGATCACTTTTCATATTGTACCCGGCTCGTGCTATGCACGAAAATCATTAAAAAAAAGTAATGCTCATTCATGCTCGTTATCCTTTATTTCCTAAATTAAGGGAACAAAAGTAAAAGTTAAAATTATTATTTTAAAGTCTACGCAGTTGAAATAAATATTTTACAATACTAAATAACACATTAACTCGAATTTTACTTTTTAAAAATTAGGCTGGACTGCTTGAATCTAGAACAATTTCACCAATTGTGTTTTTCGATCTCTTTCTCTTTTTTTTTTTTTAATTGGGGGAGAGGGGACTACTTTTGATAATATAAAAGTAAAATTTGAAATACAAATGTGACCTATAAACCATGTTGAATTGATTTAACGACTCAATAGAAAACAAAATTAACTTTTAATAGTGTACCAACTTATAACTACAAATGCACAAAAGTTATATAGCGAAGTTCTAAAACCTACACAAGCAAACATACATAGAAATGTATACACCCAGTGGCGGATCCAAAAATTGATGTCAGTGGGGGCACTCGCCCAGACCTTCCATTTTTTACCAAATAGACGAAGGATTTAAGGCAGGGTACGCTGTATTTATAGGAGAAAATATAATAAGAAATTAGGTTCAATTATTACAACTTTTGACATAATTTATACTCTTATACCTCTTTTGTTATAGCCAGGATTTTGAGTTTTGGGGGGCAAATTCAAAGTAAAGAGAGAAAACGCGATATTTTTCGATTTTGGGTGGGCAAAACTCAAATATAAAAATTGAGGGGGGCACTTAATAATTTGAGGGGGGCACAAATATAATTTACAATTAAAAATTAAAAAATATCTATATATTAACAAAGAAAAATTAATTCAGTGGAGGCACCCCCGTCTAAGCTTAGATCCGTCCCTGTATACACCCCATCCATATAGATATATACATGGGACTATGGGAGGTATATATGTAATTATAATTAAGGGCATGCACTTCATAAGTTGATATCATTGATCTAGTTGGGTATTATTTCACCAAGGGAGAGCTCCAGTACGTGTAGGCAGCTGGTGTTGATCAAATGTGGGTGCAGTTTGAGCTCCAAGAAAAGATAATATGATCAAGTGTATGTTATAAAATAATCAAATTAATGTTTGAGAAACTAATGCAGGAAAATATATGTGCCATCAATTTAATTTATAGATAGGCGCTCGATGGCATGCATGGGTAAACCCTACATGGTAAATTACTTGGTCATTTCCACGTATTACATATTAATCTGCCGTACGTGTCTTCATCGCGTTATAATTGATCGATCTAATCTTTAATCTGAAAATGTAAGCTTGTCCTTGAAAATTAAGGAGGTTTAGGGCAGCAACAGCGTACATTCACGCGATTAAATCTTCAATAAATAAATAAATAAATAACTTCAAGGAAGTTTCCCATAAATACTTAAAACGATCAATGCTACACAAAATATATATGAAGGCGTGTAAATTTGTACAAGTAATTCCTAGTTATATATGTTGGGGTGTGGCATTGTGTATAAACGCAGATACTATTGAGCAGATCATTGATGTCAAACCGGCAAAGCTAGCTGATATATACAATTAAAGAGGTTCTGGGAAGTTACTTAACTTACTTGTTTGGGAAGTTAATGAATATATTTCATTAATACACACGTCGCACACGCGGTTTTGAATTTTGGTGATGTTTAGTTAATTGTCTGAACAATTTGGTATTATTACATATTGAGGGAATTAACGTTAATAGAGCAGTCACATATTCAGGTGTTGCGTTTAGCCCAACGATTGAAAAGCTAAAATCTTTATTTGGAGTCCAAACACAACGGTTGAAAAGCTAAAATTTTTATTTGGATTCCAAACACTATTTTGACTCCTAACTTCTAGCTATTTAATTAATTCTTTGACTATGATTAATGCGGCTTCTCTTTGAATTAAGCCACCGGATTTCTTTGTTTCACTCAACCTTCTGAACCGCCCCCCTTGTACAAATTATTTCAGTACTCACTTTGACCTCATACAGACAGCCACACACATATACATTTATATTTACCTACGTTTTTATGTGTTGGAAGTTACGATTAAAAGGTGTAAATATAAATATGATCATTTATTTTTGTTAAAAAAAGAAGATATCATTTTTTTATTGGACAATAATATTGATGCTCCATAAATTATTATAGAAACTAGCTCCATCTTTAATTTTTAATCTAAGATGTCACAATAATGCCCATAAGTTTTAAAATTCATAAATATTAATATAAAAAAACATTATCAAGTAATATATGTTCTTTTCACCACTTTATATCAAAATTAGTCGATTTAAAATATAGAGCATTATCCACAAAATACAATTTATAGTATGTTAAATTTGAAAAGGATAATTATAATATAAACTAACCAAAAAGTGAATTTAACTTAAATTATGTTCATTTTAACTGCATATTAGTACTGATCGAGTAATTAACTTCAAATATATTTGTTCCTTCAACAATATCAACAACAGTTGCGCATAAAAAAAAAATCAAATTAGTCCTTGTCTTTATTAAATAAAATAATAATAATGATATAGGTAGTCAATACTTTTTAAATATGCATATGAATAAACAAGAAGTTAAAAATAGATTCCCTAAGGCGATTTAATATTTATATTGTATAATTTTATGTTTCAATATATATATATATATTCCATAGAAAAATGTTCATAGTGGGAAATTAAAATAAATGAAGTACAAAGATTTAATTGATTATTAAAATATAAATTTTAAATTTTTATAATAATTTATGGAGTTCCAATATTATTAATTCTCAAAAAATATTACGAGAAGAGTAAGCAAGAGAATTTACTTTCAATTGTATATTAAATATAGCTGGGGTTTTTTTGTAAGAAGTTGTTGACCTGCTCCTGCCTATTTTATAATCACTTCATTCGGTTAGTCGAACACAAGTACCTCAAACGGTAAAACTCTTCGCTTATTTGTTGATTATAAGAGCTTAATATATTATATTCGATTAGATGGCTAATTTTACATATACATGGAATATTTATAGATTAAGATTGCTATTTATTTTATGGATTTTGGGCATTTTCTGGCATACATCGGGATAATACTCCATTCATTTTTTTAAAATTCAAGACGAAGGGGGGATACCCTAAATATATAGTCCGACAAACTCGGGATGATAGTCATAATCATGTGCCATAAAGACTCTATCTAGCTCCATAAAACAGGGAGAGCCACCTGTTGTGGAACTCAGAGTCATATTCCACCAAATATAGAAATAGCAAGGGAAATATTGTACTAGAAAACCACACTAGATTTAATTCCCAGGAAAGATTGGAGGCGTCACAACGGTCGCGCTTAAAACCCAACCTCCTAGACAGAATTAACTAGACGAATTTAATAGCACAATATAACACTACAACTATAACTAACAATGGCTACTTGAAGAATAACACAAAATAAAGAACACCAAATTTAACGAGGTTCGGCTAATTTAGCCTACGTCCTCGGACCCCACCAAAATATTTCACTAAAGGACTAAAGTGAAACTATTACAAACTATAGAGGAAGAAAGAAGAAATTGCTAAAAGACTTAGGCAATTTGGGATGTCTCCTAAGGTGAAGAGAAGACCCACTTTTATACAACAAAAGAGCCTTCCACTTCAAATGTTTTCCTATGTGGGACTTTTACTCTTCTTTTGAAATGAGCCATTCTTCAACAAATCTCCACCTTGGCGAATTTCAAAATCTTCAATCTCCTCATCAAACGGGGTCACCAAAACCAATCTTCAAATTTTGACAATGTTGATCAAGTCCAAACAAAATTTGAACTTGATTGCAGTCACAACTTTTGTCAACATATCAGCAGGATTCTCAGTAGTATGGATCTTCTCGATTCTGACTCCACCTTCTTCAAGTATCTCTCTTATGAAGTGATACCGAACATCAATGTGCTTCGTCCTTGCATGATAAACTTGGTTCTTTGCTAAATGGATAGCACTTTGACTATCACAATGTATTTTCACATACTTTTGTCCAATCCTCAGTTCACCAAGCAACCCTTGAAGCCAAATTGCTTCCTTTACAGCCTCTGAAATTGACATATACTCTGCTTCCGTAGTAGACAGAGCAACCGTTGACTGTAAGGTAGACTTCCAACTGACTGGTGCTTTAGCAAGAGTAAATACGTAGCCTGTAGTTGATCTACGCTTATCTAAATCACCAGCATAGTCTGAATCGCAATATCCGACTACATACTCACTATGTTCCCGCTCAAATATCAAACCAACATCAGTTGTGTCATGGATGTATCGCAAAATCCATTTCACAGCTTGCCAATGTTCCTTTCCAGGATCATGCATATACCTGCTCACAACCCCCACTGCTTGGGAAATATCAGGCCTCGTACACACCATAGCATACATCAAGCTACCAACAGCATTTGCATACGGTACTTTTGACATGTATTCCCGTTCTGCATCAGATTTCGGTGACAAAGCGACGCTAAGCTTAAAATGAGGAGCAAGCGGAGTACTAACTGGTTTTGACTTTTCATCAATGCCAAAACGCCTCAACATCCTACTCAGATATTGTTTCTGAGTCAAACAAAGCCTCCTCAATTTTCTATCTCTGAAAATCTCCATGCCGAGAATCTTCTTCGCCTCACCTAGATCCTTCATCTCGAACTCCCTTTTCAAATGAGTCTTCAACTTCTCAATTTCTATTAGACTCGGGGAGGCAATCAACATATCATCAACATACAGAAGAAGATATATGAAGGATCCATCTTGTAGCTTGTGCAAATACACACAATGATCGTATTTGCTTCTTGTGTACCCAATTCCCATCATAAACTTGTCAAATCGCTTGTACCACTGCCTCGGAGATTGCTTCAATCCGTACAACGATTTTTGAAGTTTACAAACCAAATTTTCATTTTCAGCAACTTTGAATCCCTCTGGCTGAGTCATATAGATTTCCTCTTCCAAGTCTCCATGTAAAAATGCAGTTTTTACATCCAACTGAACTAGTTCAAAATCCAACTGTGCTACCAAAGCCAACAAAATTCTAATGGAGGAGTGTTTTACAACTGGAGAAAACACCTCATTATAATCAATGCCCTCCTTCTGAGCGTAACCTTTGGCCACCAATCTGGCTTTGTAGCGAACATCACCTTGGCTAGGAAATCCATCTTTCTTTGCAAATACCCATTTGCATCCAATTGCCTTCTTTCCCTTCGGGAGACTGGCCAGTTCCCATGTTTGATTCTTATGAAGGGACTGCATTTCTTCACTCATGGCAATCCTCCACTTATCTTTCTCTGGTCCTTTGACTGCTTCAATATAAGTGGTAGGAACATCATCAGCGGCAATTGCAGATGCACAAGCCACCATATCATCAAAGCGAGCAGGCTTTCTGATTGTCCTCTTTGGCTTGCTAGTTGCAATTGATTCAAGTTGCTGTGGAAGTTCTTGGGGTTGAACTTCCTCTTCTTCAAAATCTCCTTCTACCGTAGGAGAATGATCAAGAGTTTCTTGATCTGCTGGGACAACAAACTTTTCAAACTCCACCTGTTTGGGAGTACCATCCTGCTGTTCTGCATTCACCTTTTCCAACATGGTAGATTCATCAAAGGTGACATCCCTGCTAAAGATTATTTTCTTTGTCTCTGGACACCAAAGGCGATAGCCTTTTATACCAGAGGTGATCCCCATGAACACTGCTTTCTTTGCTCTAGGATCCAACTTTGATTCCTTAACATGATAATATGCAGCGGAACCAAACACATGTAAGGAATCATAATCAGCAGCAGGCTTTCCAAACCATTTCTCCAATGGTGTTTTTCCATCAATAGCAGTAGATGGTAGACGATTAACGAGATGACACGCATATGTCACAGCCTCAGCCCAAAATTCTTTACCCAACCCAGCATTGGATAACAAACACCGAACTTTCTCCAGCAAAGTCCGGTTCATGCGTTCTGCCACTCCGTTCTGTTGTGGTGTATGTCTAACAGTAAAGTGTCTGACAATGCCTTCATCCTCACAAAATTTTTGAAATGGACCACTCCTAAATTCTCCACCATTGTCTGTACAGAGACGTTTGACCTTTTTATCAGTCTGAGTTTCCACCATCTTTTTCCATTTGAGGAATACCTCAAACACTTCATCCTTTGTCTTCATCGTATACACCCAAACTCTCCGGGAAAAATCATCAACAAAGGTTACAAAATAGTGTTTCCCTCCCAAAGAACTCGTTTTTGAGGGACCCCATACATCCGAATGAACATAATCCAAGATACCTTCAGTATTATGGATTGCTGTTCCAAATTTAACCCTTGTCTGTTTCCCACGAACACAATGTTCACAAAACTCTAATTTGGAGTATTTCACTCCTTTCAACAATCCTTGATTTATGAGGAGATTCAAGGATTTTCCACCTGCATGTCCCAAGCACATATGCCATAGCCTAATTGCTTCTGAATTCCGATCATCAACAGTAACTGCTGCTACTGCACCCACAACTGTACCACCTATGTAGTGATACATATTGTTGTTCTTCCGAATTCCTTTCATTACCACGAGTGCACCAGAGATGATCTTCATCACCCCATCCTTAACTCTTACTTCAAAACCTTTCGATTCTAAAGTTCCAACGGAAATAAGGTTTTTCCTCACTTCTGGTGCATACCGTGTTAGAATAGTGCCCTGTGAGCCAATCCTAGATAGGCTTTATTTATCTATTCTTGTAGTAAACAATTTCGTTTTACATTATATTAATAAAAGGCATTTCTTCATCTTATGTTTATATCGTTATAACTGTATGATGAAGTCCCTAGAATTCACACATAGCTATGGGGCTTGATATCTCATTGGATGGATATCATAAAACAAGTTTCTAAGGCTGTGATTTCTAAATACTGTCCAAGTCATAGAATTATCAAGATGGGACATTGATAATTCGGATAGACTTGCGCCTATGATGCACACTCTTAATTGGAGAATGTCTCGTTTTATAGACATTAGTGTAGTTGACACAAATGCACATACGCGGGTGCTTGTTGAGAACAAGTTCACTGATTACCCTAACTGAAACTTCCTAAATTGGAATTATTTCTATATATGTCGAATTAGGAGTTTCTTAATCACGATAGTGCAAGATTAATTCTTTGACTTGAGTCATCACAGTAATCTTGTATATTGACTCACTGCACTTTGACTCCTGTGCCAGTTCTTTTACAAGGACACATATGGACTGGTGATTGGGTGTAGTGACTCGTATATGGAGGTTGGTGTTGATAACAAAGGATCCATCACTTGTCTAGATGAACAAGTGAATTTCCTATATAATTCTGAGTGATTTGACTGAGTTAGTCCTTGGCCAAGGCAAGTAAGTAATTAATTGAGAAATGAGTTTCTTGAATTAATTAATCACTAGTCAAACACACTTGAATTATTAAGATTGAATTTACAAGGATCTCGACCAATAAGATTCCTCGATTCTTAATTCAATTGGGAAATTAGTTGATGGAAGAATCTCACTTGCATGGAATGCGCGATTGGAAAGGTTCACTTTGAATCGCCTACATCTAGGTCTTCAAGATAAGTAGCTAGAAACTTTTCTTTGATTTATGGGTATCTTATATTTAATGGAGATTAAATAATAAGATGGTTAATTAAAAGTGTTTAATTAATCGAGACAATTTAATTGTCCAAATTAAATCATAAAGGTTATGAACCCATTACTAGTATGTTGGTGAACCTAAAGGGTCACACACAATACTCGGACAAATCCATTTCTTAATTAAGGAAATTTAATTCAAAGTAGTTGAGTTAATATATTAATTAATTAGATTAATTAATTAAGACTTTTATTTATTCAAGTGTTGGATAAATAAATTAATTAAGTTGATAAGATCAATTTAATTAAGCTTAAGTCTAGAAAGCATTTAATTTAATTAGAAGTGACTTTTATTAATCTAGTATGGTGGATTAATTATTAAAAGACTATTTTATTAAGTCTTGGTCGAAAATTTGGTGGAGGAAAATAATTAAAGAGTTTAATTAATTTTCTTCTAGAAGGAAATAAGATTTCTTGGAGAGAAAGGAAACTAATTAAAATAGAAGAGTTCTATTTAGAAATTAATTAGTCTTCTATTCCTACATGGAAAAGGATTAATGTATAAGATTCCTACATGGAAAAGGATTAATGTATAAGAGTTCTACATGGAAAAGAATTGCAAGAACCTAGTCCTATATATAGGACATGTAGAGAACGAAAATAAGATGATGACTTTTGAAGCCAAAATTTTTGTTCCTCTTGCATAGAAAAATCGTTTCTTTTTCTCTCTCTCATATAGTGTTCTTGAGTTCTTGATTATTCATCAAGATCTTGAATTCAAGAATTCTTCCAAAATACTTAGAGAAGTAATTTTTGCTTTCACCTTAATCCCATACACTATTCCTTAGAGTTGGAATAAACGTTTATAGATCAACCTAGCTAAAGATTATAAACGAGTGGGTATCCGGGGTGTGGATCAACTTTAGAGGAGAAACACTTGGGTCTCTGAAGTGAATCAAGAATCCGATCAGAGACGTTTTTGGTGGAGGAATTCGAAATCTACATCAAAGGGAAAAACGAAGGAGTTGATTCAAGGAACGAGAAGCAAGCTAGGGAGCTTACGTTAAGGAAGAAGAAACTCTTCGATTTTTACGAAAAATCGAATAAGGTAAGATCTTCTTCATTTAAGTTTTAAATAACAAATCAAAGATGCGCAAGCCTATGATACGTGATAAGCCCGTAGGATTAATAAACTTGCATGTTTAAATCCTAGAAACTAAAATTTTAATTTTCCGCTGTGCTTAGTCGGGCTATATGTATATTTCCCAACATACCGAACACCCTTTAGGGTTATGATTGATCCATCATGATTCTTCAAGCGAACTGAACCAATCCCAAGTGTAGTAAGAGGAGCTTCATTTGCTGTGAAGACAACGTCATTTTGTTCTTTGAAATCAAAGAACCAATCCAAATGTGGTGTCATATGATGACTACATGCTGAATCCAGCATCCATACTTCAGAAGCACCGCTGGATGATGTCGCCAATGAGAAGTCCGATTCGGCATCATCACACGCGGTTACTTTTGATTCCGCCACGGCCTTAGAATTGCCCTTAGTTGTCAGCTTTGGGCAATCTCTCTTCCAGTGTCCTGTTTCTCGACAATAGGCACACTCGTCTTTGCTTAGTTTATGTCTGGACTTGGATCTCCCTTTCTTTCCTTTGTTTTTGTTTTGTGACCGACCTCTGACGAACAAAACCTCTGCATCTCCGCCTGAGCTAACTTGCTTGTCCTTCTTTCTCAGTTCATAACTGTACAGGGCAGCACAAACTTCGCTAAGAGATACAGCAGCCTTCCCGTGAAGTAGAGTGGTTTCAAGAAAATCAAACTCCTCAGGAAGGGATCCCAGCAACATCAGAGCCAAATCCTCGTCTTTAAAAGTCTCATCCAAATTGATCAAATCGGTAACCAGTTGATTAAAACTGGTAATGTGACTATTCATAGTGGAACCCGAAACAAATGTGAAGCGAAAGAGCCGCTTCTTCAAATGGAGCTTATTCTGACAACTTTTCTTCAGAAACTTCTCCTCCAGTGCCATCCACAATTTATATGCCGAGTTTTCTTTCGAAAACGCATATCTCTGCTCTCTGGATAGACACGAACAAATTGTTCCACATGCCAACCGATTCATCATACTCCAATCTTTTTCCTCTATATCATTTGGTTTCTTCTCTTCAATAGCTAAGTATAGACCTTGTTGAAAGAGTGTGTCTACAACTTCGCTTTGCCACATACCAAAATGGCCTGTGCCATCAAAAGACTCCACTGCCAATCGCGTATTCGCCACAGTGGTTCTCGCCCAAATGGACGACGACGATGCTTTTGAGGTGTCTTCCATTTTTGGTTTACAAATTATTCTTCAATAGCCCTCCAAATGCGAAAGCCAAATAGCCCGAGAAAACTTTTCTGATGTGGAAGATCAGATTAAACTGCGACCACAGAGCATACTCAGAATACCCGAGCTCTGATACCACTTGTTGTGGAACTCAGAGTCATATTCCACCAAATATAGAAATAGCAAGGGAAATATTGTACTAGAAAACCACACTAGATTTAATTCCCAGGAAAGATTGGAGGCGTCACAACGATCGCGCTTAAAACCCAACCTCCTAGACAGAATTAACTAGACGAATTTAATAGCACAATATAACACTACAACTATAACTAACAATGGCTACTTGAAGAATAGCACAAAATAAAGCACACCAAATTTAACGAGGTTCGGCTAATTTAGCCTACGTCCTCGGACCCCACCAAAATATTTCACTAAAGGACTAAAGTGAAACTATTACAAACTATAGAGGAAGAAAGAAGAAATTGCTAAAAGACTTAGGCAATTTGGGATGTCTCCTAAGGTGAAGAGAATACCCACTTTTATACAACAAAAGAGCCTTCCACTTCAAATGTTTTCCTATGTGGGACTTTTACTCTTCTTTTGAAATGAGTCATTCTTCAACACCACCCAACTTGTGTCAACTTGATTTCGAACTCAAGACCTCTCACATAAAGTGGGAGGTAAATACCACTAGATCATAGATCTTTAATGGATAATACTCCTTTTTTTTAATAATAAATAAGGGATAAATACTCTTTTATATTGGATATTTTGGATGTTATTTTATCTTAGCTTATAGCTAACAAACCCATTAGCTACTCTAGGCCCAAGTTAATACATTATTCCCTAGCTATCAATTTTTTTTTTTTACCCAAATGTTTTTAGCATAGTGTATCAACTTCCACAAGTTGTGACTTTTTTCTTTGTATTTGGAGTCTTATAGAGTTTCTATAGCCCATGATTAAAAAACTATCGTCCCAGATTTGTCGGGTCAGGGTATCCCCTTCATCTAAAATTAAAACACACACACATATATATATATATATAATTTTTTGGGTGAAATTCTTGTACAGAGAAATTTAGCATGTTAGCTTGGTGTGCTTTTTAATTATTATTATTATTGTCGTTCTTTTGATAATTATGTTAGCATGGAGTTAATTTTACAATTTTTTTGGTTACAATGGGGAGGCGGTGTTAATTTTACTGAAAATACATTAAACGCAAGGTGGAACTCAAACTCAGCAGCAGAGGACGCGGATCATTCCCGGGTCACGGGTCGGTCAAACATTCAGTCTTTATTCAAAAAAAAAAAAACTAAAGAAGCCCAACAGACCAACAAAAATAAAACACTATACTGAAATAGAGACATCAACTAATTAAGGGTGTAAGGCAGTGTCTATAATTAGATCTAATTACAGAGATGTGCCCTAAACTTATTTGATATTATGGAAATTGATAACAAACACTAGCAAGCAGATGTAGTATGGATAGATATACATGGGAGGTATGTATCTAGGGTTCATTGATCCAGCTAGGTGTTTCCCCAAAGGCAAGCTGCAGTACGACGTGTAGGGTGGTGGTGTTGATTTGTGGGTGCATTTTGAGCTTCATTGTTGGCAACCAGATGATCTGCAGCTGGGACGACACGACGATTATTTGAGGACGCGGTATAATTAGTTGAATGGGCAGCGAGTGAATCGGACTGGGGTTTGTTGTTGGATTGATAACCTCCAGCACCAGCAGGATTTGAGGGATTCGAAGATGACTCCTTTGCAAGCCCTATTTTTTCTGCTGGTGATTTCTTAAGACCCATTAATATAAGTAGAATATGATGATCAAATGTGATTATATATGTTGAAATGTTTATAACGATGAGAAAAGATATATATATCTGGCTAATCAAAATGTTCAGCTCGATATATCGAATTGAGAAACTAATGATGGAGATTGACATTTATTTATAGAAACTCTATGGCATGCATGGGATGGGTAAAGCTATATACTACAGGGTACTTATGAAATTACTAGGTTATTTCCACAAATTACATATTAATCCACCGTGTCCTCGTCGCGTTATTGATCGATCTAATCCTTAAAACTGAAAATGTAAGCTTGTCTTTGAAAATTGAGGACGTTTAAGGCGACAGCGTACACTTAAGGGATTAAAAAAATAAAAAAACTGCAAGGAAGTTTCCGGCGATAATTATTTAAATCGATCAATATAAGGCCACAAGAAAATAATGAAAATGTTTTTAAATAAATCTGTGCATTTGTACAGGTTCCTATGCATGGAGATGTGGAATTGTGTATGAATGGAGATGTGAGCAAATTAGTTAATGTCAAAGCTAGCTGCTGCAAATTAAGAGGTTCCTGGAAGTTACTTAAAACTTTACTTTCCATTAATACACACACGTCGCGCGCGGTGTTGTGAATTTTGGTGGTGCTCAGTTAATTGTCCGAAGAATTTGTTATTAACGGTGATAGAGTATTTAAAGATTCAGCTGTTTCCTCAACCCATGAAGACTAAAATTCTAGAATGAATGACGACCGCGTTCAATTTGTATTGTTCTGGCCTGGTTTATTTGTTTGTGTTGACGGGAAATTCTAGCCCACTCCCGGCTCGTCCAAATTCATGTTTATTTTTTGAAATAACTTACCAATTATATGGCAAGTGTAATACACTCTCCTTGTTAAATATACTTGGATGCGGCCAAGCCGAATCTTGGCTAGAATTTTCCTTGTGTTGACATCTAGCTGCTACCCTATTTAGTTAATTCTTTGACTATGATTAATGCGGCTTCTAGAGCGGGTTTTCTTTGTTTCACTCAACCTTCTGAACCGCCCTCCTTTTAAAAATTCATTATTTAACTCACTTTGACTGACGGGTGGCAGTAATGGTACACCCTCGTACAGACACCCACACTCGCATATATTTACATTTACATACGTTTATACTGGGTTGCTTGCCTTACAAACGTTTGAGTGTCCATGAGCTAACACTACAATAAAAATAATATTTATGATAAAATTTATAGTAACAATATGAAAATTATCACTAAATATTGTGACAATAATTCTTGTTTTATCACAATAAAAAATTTGAGTGACAAAAGTTTTTAAAAGTTGTCATTATTGATAATTAGTGACATATGTATAGACAATTTAGTGACAACACAAATAAAATAATAACTAAAATTATTGTCACTGAGTTGTCACAAAAGGTGTGTCACTAATTGTCAGTAGTGACAATAATTTCCTTGTCATTAATTATCAAAAGTGACAACTTTAGTTTTATACAAATGTTGTCACTATAAAACATGTACAACCTATTATAGTGACAAAACAAAAGTTATTGTCACGAAATTTATAGTTAGTGACAATTTTGAAATTGTCATTTTGATATTTTGTCACCATTGTCTTATTTTTTTGTAGTGTCACGCGCCGACTTACGAACTTTACTATTATTATATTTATGTATATAAGTATGTTATTTTATTTACTTAACATTATATTTTGAATTTATTTTGTAATCTCTTATTCCGCATATTATATTATATCAAATGATATTGAATAAATATTTCACTTGTTAAGTGCCAATTTTCATATATCTGTGTATGTATGTGTGTGTGTGTGTATATATATATATATATATATATATTAGCAATAATGTTTTTAGTATTCATGTCTTACTTAAATTAGTAATAACAAATTCAATGAATAATATTGTAATAATAATAACTAAGTAATTAAGAAATAATACATTCAAAAATATTATAAAAGTTCTTTTTAATTCAAAATTTTCATTCTTACAATTTTTCAGTTATACGAATCCAATCTAACTACTCGAACTAGTAAACGATCTAAAGTCTCGAGCTCGGCTCGAGCTCGAACAAGCAGACGAGTCGAGCTCAAGCTCGGCTCGGCTCGAGCTCGAATGAGCCAACGAGCTGAGCTCATTGGCTCGAGCTCAAACCCGAGCTTGGCTCATGCCTCAAGCTCGAACCCGTTTTACTTACATCATCATCATTATTATTATTATTATTATTATTATTATTATATCTTTTTAACTATCATTTTCCCTTCTTTTTTTTCTCAATTTTTTACTTTGATATTTTTTTTTGCTAAATAAAACGACTCACTAAATAATCAGATCTGAAGGGTGCCTCATTCCACTCTGCCCATACTATATATACACACATGATATTTTGTACTAAATAATCAGATATAAAGGGTTGCATTTTTCTGAAAAAATTGGTCGAAAAAGTGACCCACTGGTTTAGTTCAGATGAGATCTAATGGCTCATATGTTTTATACTTGATTCTCAATTATCAAACTGTTGTATGAGTTAAAATCTCATGGTATGTAAAAATACATGTTTAACAAAATAGAAGGTATAATGTGTATTTCAAGATAAATTTTTAAGTTTTCTAACGGCAGGTGAACATGAGTAGAATTTTTCAATAACCTAGGCCTTAATTGGATAACCACCTCTACTATAAAGAAAAAAAAAAAATTCTCTGAAAAATGTGTTTAGTTGGTACATATTCAGAATCTTAAAAAAAAAAATCCCAAAATTGTAGCTAATGTTAAAGAATATCTTGCAAAAAAGAAAAAGAGAAAAAATAAATTTTTACTATGAATAGTTTGGCGGTCACCATTAATTGAAAAAGCTTTTTCCGACTATCTCTTAATATCAAATTCAAATTAATCACATATTTTAATGTGAAAAAATGATCCATGCCAATTTGTTGATATCTAAATCGACGAAGTTGACCAAGATATATGTTTACAAAAATTATATCTAAACATTAATCCAAACCTATTTTTCACAATAAAAAATAAATCACATCACTCATAATCATTACATATTTCTTTCTAAAAATAAAAAATTCATTCAAACACACTTTTAACACCACATTTTTTGTCCCTATAAACAATTTTTCACACTTTTGTAATGATTTTTTTTTTCCAAAATAAACATGTCATCCATTAAACTCTCACTTTATCTTTGGACTGATTTTAACACGAGGCTTTTTAGTCAATAATGGATTTTACCCCTTTTTTTATATAACAAAAATAAGGGGTTTGTAATTTTTAAGGTGGTCAATAATCAATTATATTGCAGTTTACACGAATGTCCTTCCTTTTGCCGTCGCGTTCTTCATCATCATCATCATCATCATCATCATCATATTAATGATGCCCTCCGCCTCCATTGAATCTCCGGCCAAAACTCAGATCGCCTCCACTCTCCACCGCCTCCAATGAATCTCCGGCCAAAACCCAGATCGCCGCCACTTTCCACCGCCTCCAATGACTCTCCGGCCAAAACTCAGATCGCCGCCACTCTCCACCGCCTCTTCCTCCCATTCACCACCATTTATCCACAACACTAAAACCACAATGATTCCCAACACAATGCCCAAAATTAAACCAAATCTTTTCTCAAACCCACTCTTACTCTCGCATCTCAATGCCCAACAATCTTCAATTTCTATTTATTGATGATTTGTTACAAATTAATAATTCATCTTGTATTCGACATCACAACATATGTAAAAAAATCACTAATAAAAATATAAACGAAAGATGATGTGGATTTTACATGCGTTTATAAAATAGAATTAAAATAAAACAATATATTGAAATAGAGAGATATTGAACAAAGGGTGTAAGGCGCAGTCTAATTACAGATGTGCCCTAAACTTATTTGATATTATAGAAACTGATGAGAAAGACAGTAGCAAATTAACAGATATGGATACATCATATATACATATATGTATAGATATACATGGGAGGTATATAGGGTTCATTGATCCAGCTAGCTAGCTAGCTAGTTTTTTCCCCAAAGGCATGCTCCAGTACGACGTGTAGCCTGGTTTTGAGTTGTGGGTGCACTTTGAGCTTCATTGTTGGCAATCAGATGATCTGCAGCGGCGACACGACGATTATTTGACGACGTAGTATAATTAGTTGAATGGGCACAGAGTGAATCAGACTGGGGTTTCGTGTTGGCTTGATAACCTGGATTTGAGGGATAAGAGGAATGATTCCCAAAACCTAGTTTATCTGCAGCTGATTTCTTAGAACCCATTACAATATCAATATGATCGAATATATTTTTATCTATATTGATGAGATGATCTAGCTAGAAAATATGTATCTGTTGGGTAATCAAAATGTTTATATTTATAGAAATTGTTATGGGCATGCATGGGTAGCTGGATTTACACGGTTACGTAAATTACTTAGTGATTTCCACAATTTACATATTAATCCTCCATGTCATCATCGCGTGCGTTATTGATTCATATAAAATCCTTAAAACTGAAAATGTAAGCTTGTCTTTGAAAATTGAGGAGGTTTATTGCAAGTTGCAACAGCGTACATTTATGCGATTTAAATCTTCAAAAGATAAATAATAAATTAATTAATAACTTCAAGGAAGTTTCCGGCCATAAACACGTAATCAATCGATCAATGCTACTCAAAATATATTAGAAGGTGTATGTATATCTGTGCATTTGTACAAGTCCCTATATGTGGTGGTGTGGGATTGTGTATAAACGGAGATATATGGTGAGCAGATTATTAATAATGTCAAAGCTAGCTGATATATAACGAGTACAGGTTCCTGGAAGTTACCTACAGAGTAATTATTAAATTACTTGGTTATTTCCACAAATTACATACTAATCCTCCATGTTTTCATCGCGTTATCGATCGATCTAAACCTTAAAACTGAAAATGTAGGAAAAATTGCATTTTTAGTCCCATAACTTATGCTATATACAATTTTGGTCCCAATATTATTGAACTCATCACATTGCATCCCATATCTTCAAAAAGTGGCAATTTTGGTCCCAAGCCTAATGTCCGTTAGTTTTTGGATGGACGTAACACGTGTTTGTCATGTGCATGTTTAATTGTGCAATTTATGTCCCATGATATTGGATCAAAATTGCACATGACCCAGGTTTCGGGACTAAAATTGCACATGACCCAAGTTTGTCATTTCCATTTAAAAATTTGTGAATTGTGTAGGGTAACATCCATAATCATATGATATGAGATCTTATTTCTAGAAATGATATGCACAAATTTTGTTTGTCTTTATATATGTTCATTTATATTATTTTACTAATCTATATCATGTCATATCTAATTAATAGAACAATTAGTACAATTTCAGGCAAAATTAAAATTGTTGTGACTTGGTGTTATTTAATATTAAATTTTTGTCACATTTGAACAAATTAAAGGAAAATGAATTAAAATTAAAGAAAGTAAAGACAATAAAAACACGAATAAATAATTACATTAACAAAATCTAACTGAATGTCGTGTGCAATTTTAGTCCTATAACTTGTTGCACTTTTGGTCCCAAGAGCGAACGGTGCACGTGAGAGAGGCACGCACTATTTTCATCTAAAACTAATGGAGATTGGGGTTTGGGACTAAGATTGCACATTTTTAGAAGATATGAGATGCAATGTGGTGAGTTCAATAATATTGGGACCAAAATTGCACATATCCAAAGTTATGGGACTAAAAATGCAATTTTCCCGAAAATGTAAGCTTGTCTTTCAAAATTAAGGAGGTTTAAGGCAGCAGCGCACATTAAATCTTCAATAAATAAATAAATAATAAATAATTTCAAGGAAATCTCCGGCCATAAATACGTAAAACGATCAATGCTACACAAAATATATATGAAGGTGTATCTAAATCATTGCATGTGTACAAGTCCCTAGCTATGGTGGTGTGGCATTGTGTATAAGCGGAGATATTATGATTGAGCAGAATATTATTAATTTCAAAGCTAGCTGATCTATAATTAAATAGGTTCCGGGAAGTTACTTTCTTACTTGTTTATTTTGGGAAGTTGTTGAATAGTATTTCATTAATACACATATCCCACACGCAGTTTTGAATTTTGGGTGTTCAGTTAATTACTTAATCGTCTGAACGATAAACAAATAGTTACTTGTCTGAAGACTTTGTATTATTAAATGAGGGAATTAACGATGATAGAGAGAATTCACACATATTAAGCTGTTATGAAGTCTAAAATAAGAGAATTAATGACCGTGTTCAATTTGTACGGGTTCTTGCAAATATTTTTGCAATCTCTTATTACATCTCACCTATGAACATCATATGTATAAAATATTTTTCTGAATATAAATTTAATAAATTATATACACTTCTTATTTAGGCATGATCTGCGCGCATGCAAGATGTAACACCAATTTAAAATAGAAAATCTCAATGTATGAGTTTGTTATTTTTGACACATTGCTATGAATTTAATATTTAATTAATTCTTTGACTATTAATGCGACTTCTCTTGTAATAAGCGAGCGATTTTCTTTGTTTCACTCAACCTTTTGAACCGCCCTCCATCTAAAAATTATCCCTGTAGTCACTTTGACCCTTATACGGACAGCCACACACATATGCATTTACATTCACATACGTTTGTGTGTATATATGCCTGTCAAGGTGGTGCATATATATCCGTGCCTTTTTTTTTTGATCTTAATTCAATAGGAAGGAGATACCTTGCAGATTTAGCCCGACAAACCCGAGTTAATAGTTATAATCTTGAGTCATTAAAACTCTATCTAACTCCATAAAGGAGCGAAAAGTCACAACTTGTGGTAGCTTGGATTCAAACTCAGGACCTCTCACATGAAGTGGGAGGTGGATACCACTAGACCAACAGGTCTTGGGTATCCGTGGCTCTTTCTGAGATATAAATGTGTACATATATATATATATATATATATATATATTCTTTTTTAGTGGTATGACATTATAATTTTGTTTGGAAGTTACAATTAAAAGATGTAAATACAAACCCGGGTTAACTAAAAGACTTTTATCCATCGATATTTTAACATATGCAACTAAATAATTACATTTCTTGATTCGAAATGACGCAAGGTGCAAATTACTTTACATATTTTTTGATTTTTTAATCGATGAGTATAACTAAAATATGTCTAAATTTTTTTATACAACAAAAACCCATCCATACTATTTATTTGTTACGTTAGTGATCAAATCACATGACAAATGTAGTTAATTTGTTTTGGGAATATATATTTGAGTACGATCAAATCAGGAGTGAACTATAATTTACCCTCGTTAACCTCAAAGATAGTAATTCATAAAAAGAAAAGGTATAAAACGTGTATCCAAACATATTGAAATTAAATGCGTACGTTCAATTAAAAGCAGCTGGCAATTGAATGTGGAACTCATATTTATTCCCAAAACGAAAAAAATTGAAAGAAGCAATGTGGGGGAAAAAAAACCAACTGGCCAATATATTCATACTTTTTTATCAACTAGAAAGTATCATGTGCCTTACACGTGGTGGTTTGATGAGAAATTTCAATTGAAGTAAATATGGCTGATTTATTGACACATTAATAACTGATTAAGAATTGATTATTTGATATTTCATATCTTATACTTTTTATTTATTTGTTTTGTAATCATGTGCGATCACCATGTGTCTAACACTAACATATTACAGATGAATACTCATGTTTAAAAGTTGTTTTTGTAAATAAAATAAAGAACACATCATATTTTCACTCATTCACTTATTTGATTTTATTTTCAAGTATAATTTTGCATTTGTTGTTACTTTAATCACTTTATTTACACAAACTAAATATACATGGCCAAAAAAATAAAAGAACTTCTACATATAAGATGATTGATTCACTTGTGCAAAACATGTTATAGATTTAACTTATCTATCTTCATATACTTCTATTTTGGGTTTGACCAAACTGAATTTGAGCTAGAAGTTCCACTTCGAATGCACCATTATTTGGTGTAATTTAAATTGCTTAATTTATTCTAGTCAATTTATAATTGATTATTTATCGTCCATTAAAATATAAAAGTAAAGAAAGAAATAAGATGATCATATACAAAAATAAATACAAACGGGCAAGTTCATTTTTTAAAGTTGATGGATTTAAATTTCCACGCAGATGGACATTATTGTCCATTTAAACAAATTAAAAAGTAATTGGTGTGTCATTATAGGAATATGGAGTGCTGATATTAATTTCTAAAATAATTGTAAACATCATATATCATAAAAACACTCGTATTTGTGAGTTCTTTTGAAAATTATAAGGACAAATATATCATATTCTCACACTAAAAATACTTATATGATTTTATTCTTAAATAAGCTTTTTTAATATTTGTTATCATGCTAATAACTTCGAGTACATATAAATTTTCAGATATATGTTGATAATTCTATTGTACAAACATGTTATATTCCATAATAATAAAACATTACTAAATATTTTTATATAAGAAAATAATTCATTTGTATCCCAGAATATGCGTATGTGTCTCACAGGTATTACTTTTTTTTTTATGTCAGAATAAAGTATAATTTTTTTAATTAGTTTTTTAACCTTCAAATCAACTCAATCAAAGTAATGATCCGGCACTATAACAATTTACTACTAATTACCAAATACTAAAAATGTTTATAGAATTTAAGATTAGCAAAATTAATAACCAACTTTTTGTTTAAGTTGGAATATTGGTTGTGGCCGTGCGTGTAATAATTTTCTTCTTCTTTGTTGGTGGTCGTAGGAAAAAATCTATTTTATTTTATTGGTTAGTATCTTAGAGAAAATAGGAATCTATTTGTTTTTCTTATATTAAATAGTGTCCTAGTTCTAACATTTTTTTTATTATTAATATAAGGAGTTTCCAACTAATAAAACAATTTCAGATACTACTATAAATGGTTTCCTACTCCTCAATGGATTCTTTTACTTAATAAACTCAATTATTAATTATTTAATTATTAGTAGTAAGGGTGGGTATGAAAGTCTTTTCACACTGGAACAAACAATCGAGTTATTCACACATTTATATAGGGATGGATAGATAGATAAGTAATTAGATTAATCCAAGTACAAGGAAGATTATAAATCGTTCATGCATTTATACATTCAGTGCTATATATACTGCTAGGTGGTGATATGAGACCATGATATATCCCCAAAATCTTCAGCCTTCTATTTTTCGGAAGGTCTTTCTTCTTTTGTTTTAAACGTTTTTTTTTTTTAAATCATTAGTGGAGAACATTCTATTTTCTAATTAATTATTACATAAAAAAATGATATTTATATGTGAAAATTGTAATAATCGTCCCACAGGATATGACTTGTTGCAATTTTAGTCCCATAAGATACCTTTTTTTTTTTTTGCAATTTTGGTCTCACCCATTAAAATTAAAAAATGTTTCGCGCGTCATGTAATGTACGCGCCGCTAAATTTATTACCAATCACATGCAAAGGACATGACCAAACTAACGATTTTCGTTTCCTTTTTAATGGTTGGGACCAAAATGCCAAATTAATAATAAAAAAAAAATGAGAGCATCATATATGGGACAAATTTTACAAGTTTAAACAGTCCCTATCCTATGAGACTACTATTGTAGGTTTTCTCATTTATATTTACATCTTTTAATCGTAATTTCCAACATAATTAATGTACACCGCTAAGAAAAGAAACGTATGTAAATGTAAATGTATACGAGTGTGGGCGTCTGTATGAGGGTGTACGAATGTATGTACCATATTGCCACCCGCCGGTCAAAGTGAGTTAAATAATTAATTTGTAGGAGGGCGGTTCAGATTTCAGAAGGTTGAGTAAAATAAAGAAAACCGCTTATTGAACGCCAGAACCTAGACAAATTGAACGCGGTCGTCAATTCATGCATTCATTCTAGCTAGAATTTTAGTCTTCATGGGTTGAGAAAACAGCTGAATCTGTGATTAATTAAAGCTCTCTATCATCGATCGTTAATAACAAATTCTTCCAGACAATTGACTGAACACACCACCAAAATTCAAAGTTGCGCGCGACGTGTGTGTATTAATGAAAAATTATTCAACAACGTAACTTCCCAAACAAGTAAAGTTAAGTAACCTCCAGGAACCCCGCCCTTAATCTGCCTGCGGCCTGCAGCAGCTAAATTTGACATTAATTAATTTGCTCACATCTCCATTCATACACAATTCCACACCACCATGCATAGGAACGAACCTGTACAAATGCACAGATTTATTTACAAACATTCATTATTTTCTTGTGGCATTATATTGATCGATTTAAATATTTATCGCCGGAAACTTCCTTGAAGTTTTTTATTTTTTTAATCCCTTAAGTGTACGCTGTCGCCTTAAACGTCCTCAATTTTCAAAGACAAGCCTACATTTTCAGTTTTAAGGATTAGATCGATCAATAACGCGACGAGGACACGGCGGATTAATATGTAATTTGTGGAAATTACCTAGTAATTTCATAAGTTACCTGTAGTATAGCTTTACCCGTCCCATGCATGCCATAGAGTTTCTATAAATAAATGTCAATCTCCAGCATTAGTTTCTCAATTCGATATATCGAGCTGAACATTTTGATTAGCCAGATATATATATATCTTTTCTCATCGTTATAAACATTTCAACATATATAATCACATTTGATCATCATATTCTACTTATATTAATGGGTCTTAAGAAATCACCAGCAGAAAAAATAGGGCTTGCAAAGGAGTCATCTTCGAATCCCTCAAATCCTGCTGGTGCTGGAGGTTATCAATCCAACAACAAACCCCAGTCCGATTCACTCGCTGCCCATTCAACTAATTATACCGCGTCCTCAAATAATCGTCGTGTCGTCCCAGCTGCAGATCATCTGGTTGCCAACAATGAAGCTCAAAATGCACCCACAAATCAACACCACCACCCTACACGTCGTACTGCAGCTTGCCTTTGGGGAAACACCTAGCTGGATCAATGAACCCTAGATACATACCTCCCATGTATATCTATACATACTACATCTGCTTGCTAGTGTTTGTTATCAATTTCCATAATATCAAATAAGTTTAGGGTACATCTCTGTAATTAGATTTCATTATAGACACTGCCTTGCACCCTTAATTAGTTGATGTCTCTATTTCAATGTAGTGTTTTATTTTTGTTGGTCTATTGGGCTTCTTCTGTTTCTGGGTTGCGTTTCAGGCTGATGGGCTTGTTTGTATGTTGGGCTTCTTTAGTTTTGGTTTTATTGAATAAATACTGAATGTTGACCGACCCCGTGACCCGGGAATGATCCGCGTCCTCTGCTGCTGAGTTTGAGCTCCACCTTGCGTTTAATGTATTTTCAGTAAAATTAACACCAAGCTAACATAATTATCAAAAGAACGACAATAATAATAACTAGTCGGTAAATGCAAATATAAAATTGATATGAAATTTTTTTGAGCAAAATTCAGTTAAGTTTCAATAAAATATTAGAGAAGAGAATAAAAAATGAAAAAAAATAAGGTAGAAAGTAAATTTATTGTGATTAATGAAAGAAGTAGATAGATAAGGATATAGGAAGTTGATAAAAAGAGAGAAATGAGGGGAAAGAAAAATAATTGGTTAGTAGGAGATGAGAAAGAAATATTAGGAGAGAAAGAGAAGTGTATAAGAAAAAATAGAAAAGAGAAAATAATTTGTGAAATAATATATAAAGAAAAAGGGAAAATTATATTGGGTACCCTTGAGGTATTGCCTAATTACGGTTTACACCCCCTAGTTTAAAATATTACATCTAACATCCCGTAGTTTTATATATTGATATAAGGTTGTACGGATTAGTATAATTATGGGTGTTATTTGTTATGCATGGTAAACATTATGAGTGTATATGTTAGGATTAGTATAATTATGGTGTTATTTGTTAGGTTTAGAACTTCTTGAACTTACTGAATTTTTTGCATTTGTGTTTCTATTTGGTGTAATATGAGCATTTATGGTGTAATATGAGGATTAACTAAGAAACCTTATTAATCCATGAACATTAGAGGATTTTGCCCAACCTTACATCAATATATTAAACTACAGGATGTTAAATATAATATTTTAAACTAGAGGGTGTAAACCGTAATTAGGCAATACCTCAAGGGTACCCAGTATAATTTTCCCTAAAGAAAAATTAAATGAGACACTTGTTAAACTTTAAAAATTGGAATGATTTTATCAAAAATTTGACAGATCAAGATAGTTAATCCATGCTTATGTTTTATATAATAGTATAAATAGTTAAAAAGCACAACAAGCTATAAAGTCATGAGCAATTGCACCCCGGTTTCGGCTCAGTCAAATTCATCTGTATTTTATAAAAATTTGTCAAATACATAACAAGTAAAATATATTTGAGTGCGATTAAGTTTGATCTGGGCTAGAATTTTACCCTCTTTTAACAAAATCACAGGGTTTTTGTAATTTTTAAGGCGATCACGGTGGTTAATTGCACTTTACACCCAATTTGCTTTTCCCATCGCGATCTTCATCTTCATCTTCATTTTCATCATATTAATGATGCCCTCAGCCTCCAATGAATCTCCGACCAAAACCCAGATCGCCGCTACTTTTCACCGCCCCCAATGAATCTCCGGTCAAAACTCAGATCACCGCCACTCTCCACCGCCTCCTCCTCCCATTCGCCACCAATTCTCCACAACACTAAAACCACAATTATTCCCAACACGATGCCCAGAACCAAATCTTTTCTCAAACACACTCTCACTCTCGCATGTCTCCTCTCCTTAATTCTCCTCTACTCCTTCCTCTTCTACCCTCCTTCAAATTCCTACCCTAACAAAAAAATTACTTTAGATACTTACAAGCACAGTAATGGCGTTGATGATATCTCTAATATTAACAATAAAGTCAAAATATATATGTATGATTTGCCCAGGCGATTCACGTTCGGTGTGATACAGAGCTACGCGGCGGCGCGTGGGGGAGAATCGGTAGCAAACGACGCCGTGTTGAAGTACCCCGGGAATCAACACCCAGCCGAATGGTACTTGTTCTCCGATTTAAATCGTCCGAGTGATGAACGAGTCGACTCGGCCGTGATCCGGGTCATGGATCCGGAAAAGGCGGACCTTTTCTATGTACCTTTCTTCTCGTCTTTAAGCCTCGTGGTTAATCCCATTCGACCCGCCACTGTGAACGGGTCTTTGGTCAGGCCTTTTGTATATAATGATGAGCAAACCCAGGTACGATATTTATCAAAATTTTGTAATTTACTCTCCTTTGTGATTGAAATTATTAATGAAGACATAAACTGGTAATTTTTAAGGTCAATGTAGAATCAATTTTGCACTATAATTTATTATTATACATCATATTTTTCAAAATTTTCGCGAAACCGAGGTTTATATATAACAGAGTAAGCAATTTGGTGCTCATTTTTATGTTGATGAGTGATGTAGGAGGCTTTGATGGAGTGGTTGGAGAAACAGGTGTATTGGAAGAGGAATAATGGGTGGGATCATGTATTTATATGTCAGGATCCTAATGCTCTCTACAAGGTTATTGATAGGGTGAAGAATGGGGTGCTATTAGTTTCAGATTTCGGGAGGTTGGATCGGAATCAGGCATCCCTAGTGAAGGATGTGATTGTTCCATATTCACATAGGATTCGAACATACAACGGAGATATAGGAATTGAGAAACGCAAGTCACTGCTCTTCTTTATGGGTAATCGGTATCGAAAAGAGGTAATAATCTGCTTTGCTCTTGTTGCTATTGCCTTGCATCCTCTTCTGCTAATTTTTCAATTTAGGTGTATTTTTTGTGACTTGTAGTTCTTTGGCCCTTGTATTTGTATGGAGTTCACTAATCAGTTGAAAAATAATGACAAAATAGAAGACTGCTTTACATTTGAGATGTAGAAACCACTTTTAACATTAGGTGGAGTCAAAATTACAATCGGCTGCATTTATTGAATATGGGCGGTATTTGATGTGCATATCAAATTCTGAAAACTGTGTCAACGCCTAGAATTTAACTATGATTTTGCACATGGTAAGTAATATCTATAATACGTACAAGCCGCATATTTCCAAAACTCACATCATAAGAAAAGGGGGACTCTTATCTTTGCTAAAAGTTTTGGAAGCATTATATGTGCACTTGGACGAAGCTTATTTTCATTGTGGAATACAGGGGGGTAAAATTCGAGACATGCTTTTCCAAGTGCTTGAGAATGAAGAGGACGTCATTATCAAACATGGGGCACAGTCTAGGGAGAGTCGGCGTGCAGCATCACAAGGAATGCACACCTCAAAGTTTTGTTTACATCCAGCTGGTGACACCCCATCAGCTTGTAGACTTTTTGATGCTATTGTGAGCTTGTGTGTTCCTGTTATCATTAGTGACAACATTGAGTTGCCTTTTGAAGACGTTATAGACTATAGAAAGATTGCCGTTTTCGTTGATTCCAACACGGCTGTTAAACCTGGAAACTTGGTGAAATTGCTAAGGAGAGTGAGTTCGGAGAGGATATTGGAGTTCCAAAAGGAATTGAAAAAGGTACTTCTCAGTTTATTAAGAGCTTGCTCTTTCTATGTTCATGAAATAATTGTCTCTGGTTTGGAGTTTTGAGTTATCTGCCTTGGATAAATATTATATTAAGTTCAGAGGCTAAGTCATTCTCTACGACATTAATCTGATTTCCCAAAATTTTCAATGATTCAGGTGAATAGGTACTTCGAATATGATGATCCAAATGGGACTGTGAAGGAAATATGGCGCCAAGTATCTTTGAAACTGCCTCTTATTAAACTTATGAGTAATCGTGATAAACGGATTGTGGTGCGTGATTTAATGGAACCAGACTGTTCATGTCTCTGCTCAAACCAGTCAGGAGTTCACTCAATACTATGAGAATACACACAACTTATTCTTGAGGCTATTTGCGCTGGAGATGGGTTGTTGTAGGGTGCAATTTATTGTTTGGGAAGCCACAATCTTATTTTCGACAATTCATTTATTCATTATGCAGTCGGGGGGTAGCTAATTTCATTATAGGTTTATCCTCATGCTTGCTAGTCCGTAAAGGCACGTTTGATTGGGCGATGTAATTGTAATCGAGTTGCACTTAATGCTGTAGAAAAAAACCACAGCTACTGTATTATGTTGCAGAAAATGTGTTTAGTGTCTTTTGCGGATTTGGTTCTGTATTCAGCAAAGCAAGATGTCACGAATTGCCGCCAGTTTTGAGTGTTGTAAACTAGTTTACAGAAAATTACACAAACCTCCCCTCGTATAATGTGTAATTACGAATACTTCCTCTTATTTTTTGAAATTACATAAAGAACCCCCCCCCCCCCCAATTGTAAGGCATTTCCTACAATTACCCCAAAAAAATTTACAATTTAGCCCCTAAAATTTTTACAATTAGACCCCTACAATAGGGGGTGTTGATAATGTCAAAAAATTAAGAGAATATTTTTGGTAGTTGCACATTATAAGAGGGGGTATGTCTGTAATTGTTCCAGCAATTTTTCTTAGTTGTAACCAAATACCTAGTAAGTAATAATTATTTAATGATGCAAATAATTTAGTATGCAAGGTATTAAATTTCGGTATCGGTATCGATATCGGGGTAGTAAATTTACGAAAATTTCGATGAAAATTTTGGGGATATTCAAAAGTTCGATATCCATTTTAAAGAAATCGTGAATATTTATAGAAATATTTGGAAATTTGCAACGAAATTTTGTGTAACTTTAAATATCATAATTGTTCATCTTTTACATAAATAATATTGTATATATAATGTATGTATAGTGAATTTTGTTAAATAGTATGATTAAAATCTGTGGCGAGAAATATAAAATAAATATGATTTGAAAGTGAAGTAATAATTAAATCTCTTAAGAACTTCATTAAAACAAAATACCATAATTTTAATACAAATCATCATTTAAAACCACATTGAGTTTCTTGGAGGATTGAATTCACTATCTTTGGTCTCTCTTCTCTCTCAACTTTCATACTGCATGTACAAATTATTAGTCAAATGTTGACAATATTCATCCCATGACATTGAATGTTGATAGTACCGAATATAATGATGGCAATATCCTTCTGATGTTGTATTCTGCTGAACCACAATGGGCACAACATATTCGACAGTATTCTTCCCATAAATATATTTTTTTAAAAAAAATCTAATGTGAATTAGTAAGTACATCACTTATTTACACAAGAATTGACATAAAGATCACACTTTCCAAAATAAATGTATAGTACACGCGGCAGGGGCAAGAATACAAAATTTTGAAGTTTTTTGAGTATGGTGGATATTTCAGGATATTTCGGGAATTTCGATGGATATTTGACAAAGCATTTTTTATTAAGAATTCAAGATTTCGGGAAATATCGAAAATATCGGGAAATTTCGATAGATATTCTGCAAAATTGGAGCGAAAATGAGATTTCGCTTCGAGATCCTCGGAAATCCGAAATTTCAATCAAAATTTCGAGGTATCGGAGGATATTTAAAACCATGTTAATAGGTAAGACATAAATAAAAATATTTTCGGACCATGTAGTCTCAAAGAACAAAGTAATACAACAAAAAGGTGCAGCTTGAGCCGGTCATCAAGGCCATGAAATATATCTATCTACGTATCCGTTCGTGAAAGCCTAGTTTCACATTAGACTTATGGAAATACATAAAGATAGACATAACTTCTGCTAAAAGACTAAAATTATAATTGCTGTCTCAGGTATACTGAATATACAAAATTTACTTCACAATTTTAGCATTCACGTCTTATTTGTATGATATGGGGCCAGACCTTGACACTGCAAATCTTGGCAAGGGACTGGGACCAGTGCTGGCTGATGTTGACCCTTCGGCGAATTTCGACTTGCGACTTAAGCTGTAATCCAAGGGGCCAGATCGCCTAACATTGCGATGTTTGTTGTCAATGCTTCTTATGCTAGCACTTTCAGTTTCATATTGATCTTGTCCTTGAGTTGATGAAGCTTTGAAATAGCCAGAATCATTGGAACTTGACTGTGGAGTTGAGTCACCACGGGGCTGCCTCATTGATGGAGAAGAGTGTGCCAATGACACAGCAGGAGAATGGCGTGGGGATTGACTATTCAATAATGCCAGGGGTGTCGATGAATTTGAATAGTATTGGCTATAAACAGAACGCAGAATCGAATAAGGTACGTGAGATTCCAATGAGCTCCTGGGCACGTGTGGTGAGATTTCACAGACTTGGTCAAGAAAGATCAGTTTTGCAATAATGTGAGACCTGTAAAAATCGCAAAATCGAATTTTAGTTTATGTCTTACCAAAAAAAAAAAAAAGAAAGAAATAACTGAACTCTGAGATTGAAAAGTCTTCAGATGAGACTTCAAAGTAGTGTTTAACAGCTTATTAAGCCATATGAGCATGCAAGTTCATATAGGTGAAAATGGTCAACACTCTCAATTGCTTTTAGCCAAGAAATAACACCTTTATCCTCATCAGCACAAAAATGTAGCCGGAATTGTCACAAGAAACAATCAATGCCAAAGGCTATAATGCTGTATGTTTAACATTTAAAGGTATCTTCAACATAAAATGAAATCTCGTCTTATGGTTAATAGCGACTTTTATGTAGTATGCTGATAGAATCATCATCTCAACAACTTACTGTACAGTGCTAATATTAATATCTTATATAGTTACATGTCAAACAGTTGAGAGGAAGTGAGATAGCTTATCCATTTTAGTGCATGATAAGAATTTGTCAACTCACCTATTGCTTTCACTCCAACCATCAAGAATGACTCCTGCTGAGAACTTGATGAAGAGCTGCATTGTGGATTTTATGCTCGTCTCTATCGATAAATAGTTTTGTGTCTCGGGATCCAGTGATTCACCAGTATGGCCATTTGAAAGGGCCTGTTTTTGTTGATATTCTCGTTCAAGTTTAACACATTCACTCCCCGCAATCACAGCACAGATGCACCTGATAAAGGAAATTTGTGCATAATCAAACCAATTTTTTGAATACATGTATAATAAAGATGCCATGCCATAAATTTTATTAAAACATATGTCCTAACTGTATCTTATATATCAAGCAGACAAAGATGATTCCTTGGCTAGATGAGAAAATCTTAATCCTTGAAAAAATCATCCAAATTTGAACTTAAAACTTTGTTACAAATTCAATTAAATTATGTTTACCTTGCCAAACAATGAACATTATTGCTGAAGCCTCCAGTGTCAACATTAAAAGCAGTGGTATTCCATATATTAGATGTCATAAATGTTGCAAATAAATATGGCAACAAGCTCCATGAACCATCAGTTGCACCCCCAACCTCTTCTAATATAGATCTAATCCACTCAAAATCATGATCACCAACCACATTAACAGTGTTTGCCACTCTTTTCATCCTCCTAATCTCTTTCTTCTCAGGTATTTCATCCGGTAAATGTTTAGCAACACCTGCTAACAGTGAATAAATCAGAGGTGCACCTTCTTTTAGCACAATGCCAGAAGCTTCTGCTAAAAGGGAATCAAAAGCAATTGCCTGCCCTGCCTGAATACAAAACCTAACCATTGTGTCCATATCAACAATCTGTTTTATATTTCCTTCTGTTTCCATTTTGTCACCCAAATGCATACTTCCAGCAACCGCCTCCAAATTCTCACGATTTGCCCGCAATGTTGTGTCGATACAATTTAGGAGTGCAGCTGTATGCTCTTTCAGCATCCTGTCTAACCTGTCAACTCCATAGCTACCAAAAGTGCGAACAAAGGCTTTCAATTCCCCGAGATCTGTGACTGACTCAGCAAAATACCCACCGACAGGCCTCGTGCTCTTAAAGCATCTATGAAGTGGTGCAAAAAGGATGCCAGCACCAGACACATCCTTAACAATGTTTTCAATGTACCAGTTGCACACAGCTTCAGTAGCTAACCCGGTCTGCTGCTCTGAAGGTTTCTCAAACAATTGTAAAGAGGAAACAGGACCAGAATAGGTCTCTGTAAGAAGGATTTCACGAATACCCTGGGTTAGGTCCATGCTGACATGTTGCTCTGCTAGATGAACTATTGAAGTATGTCTATGAATAAGTGACTCTAGGACAGATGGTCGTTGGAGATCAGAATCAGTTTTCAGAACGGTGAGCAGCCTCCTTTTGAAATTCCCAAGGATGCACTCTCTCATATACTGTATCACGAAATGTAAAAACTGAGAAGATATATACTTATGCCTTGACCAATGAAGCCAGACTTAAAAGAATAGTGAAAATTTGAGCTAGACAGCACCAACAGAGGTCGGCTTCGAACTTATCGCAAGTTGATGAGGCTCAGATATCAACAGGTTAATATTCTTATCCATCACAAATAATCTCTCATAGAGATGTGATTATCAAAGCAGATAAGGTGAGCAAACTCGAGGAAATCAGAACTTTAACTTACCTCCCTAAGAACAAAAACATGGTTTAGAACACATATTGGCTCCATGTCATTCAAGACCGAACAGAGATTTGTCAACCTCTGCATTGCAGCTTCTAACCTGTCGCCAAAATAGAAAATGAATATGCATTTGAATCAGTTCATGTAGCACTAAAAAAGTTAAAAAGGGACAACAGCTTATGGCAAGATTTAACTCACATTTTGATAGAATTGTTATTTTCTGGGTAGCTCTCATAGCCTGGCAAATGAAAACCATATGAAGCTTTTGGAGATTTTGCTGAAGGAACAGATAATCTGGATGTCAAATTCATGAGATTTGCTGCTTGTTCTGGGAGAAGCTGAAATCTCATATAATTAGTCCAATAAATATAGCATGCTAACCATGGTTCATATATAAAGAGCATGCACAAAGAGTAAGAACCTGCATCTCCAGAGAGCCAAACCCTCCTTCTGAGTCGAGAATATTTATTAAACCTTCCAGTCCTCCCATGATAGATTCAATAAGGGATTCAACATATAGAACTGCATCTCGACCAATTTTAGTCACCTATATTCAGAAGCGCTGAAGTTTATGGACTATGATGGTGGTTCTTGCACTAGGTAATTTATAAGACAATCAACTCATCATCTATAGACTATTATTTGGCCAACATGAGCAACTAGCTGGTTGAAGTTGTTCATAAATACCTCTTCTGGAACAATTGGTGAAGCACATTCTGGAAAACTGCTAGCAACACCTAGCCAAGCACAGCAATGTTGTGGACGACCCTCGGGCCCAAACATGGTGTTACGAAAAACCTATAACACCAGTTGAGTTTAGATCAAAGTTATATATAGACTTGTTGATTTAGAAGACTACGTAAATTGTGTAGCTTACGGTTGTAAGATGCTGGTGGTAGAAGTAAAGTTTCTTCAGACTCCCATATTTTGACAACTGAGTTTCGAGCTCATCAACACACCTGCATATATGCAAAATCAGTTAATAAAATCTCTTGCACCATAAAGAAAGAATACTGCGACATGCATTTATTATTCACCAATGTAGTTGATGACACACTTTATTGAAAACTGCACTCCTAGATTAGTGAAAACTGCAGAGTGCAGAGTTGAACCCAGGATGCTTGCCAGACCAAGCAAAGTATCTAACACAACCAACTATATTTTTAACATATTGAAAACAGCAGGGGGCCATCAGTTTATTGAGATATCACGAGTCCAAGAAAGGAAACAACAGTATATCAGATCAGGCTTGGATAAAGTGAGAGCAAGCACCTGGACCAATTGTATGCAGCATTTCCTTCTGACAATAAGCCCTCTTTCCCGGTAGATACTGTAGCTTTCTCCAAATGTCTAATGTTAATAGATGACCGAGCAGAAGTGACAATCATCAATATGGATAACCAATCCTTGCGTAAGTCCTGAATGATTGTTTTTTTCAAAAGAAAAAAATTTAACAATAGCAATAATTGCAGGAGTGGCGAAGCAACAATGTTCAAGAAAAATGAACTTGAAAAATAACAATCTGTCTGATACACTGAGAAGCATACTGGAAACTAATGAAGAGTTCAGAATCAGCAATGTGCTACCCATTTTAAGAACAGGGATCAAATTTTTATTTTATTTTTTTTATTTTATTTTAGGGTTTTTTTTGGTTGGGGGGGGGGGGGGGGGGGAGTTGAGAACCATACTGAAATAAATACTATAGAGCTTGCAAAATGGAACAATAAAACTTCAGGATCCAAATAAAACATCATTAGAAGACAACTGGGATTCGGGAGACAATTCAGATAGAACCATGATTCAGAACTAATTATATGCATATGATGTAGAATTATTTAGGTCATGATCATAAAACCAGTTTTGAGATAAACTTGAGTTCGCCAAACATATGAACGACAAAGCATTATATACTAGCCATTTACATGATTTAATAAATCTTAACATCGCTAACAACTTCAAATTTTCAGTTTATGTGATACAAAATGTAGGTCAAGTTCTGGCAAGGAAAACAACAAAAGACTTGATAAACAGCTTACTGATAAATCACATGTGATGGCGGAAATATTTTCACCCTGAGGCTTCGGTATGTTTTCTAGGTGCTGAACAATCCTCTGAAAGAGTCCCTTCAAGGTAGCATCTAGGTCAAGAGCCACCATTCCCGGAGTTCCCAGCAGAAAGCGGATTCTACCAGCACAGGATGATAGATATGATAAGGCGTAGCCTCTAATGGCTGAGAGAAAATGAAATTTGCATCAGTATAAAAATTAAATAAACCATAAAGGTCAACTTATGTCACTTTGTTTTATTGGGTAACTAAGTTTAATTATCCCAGCAGTGCTGAAGGTGCATTAATTGTTTAATTGACAAGGTCGTAGGGAGCTTCAATGTAATGCTTGATTGAATGAGTTATCAGGTCGTCTGATTAGATATTCCATGCTTCAAAATTCATTATATAAGATGATTACTGGACCTAATAAACAAATCAGTGAGTCACCATGTCACTGGAGAATATTACACTAGCACAAGAGTATGACAGTGTATCAACAATCCCATACAAATCTGCCATAATATCAATCCAGACACTATGATAGTAATACATAATTGAGCATGTATTGATTAATACAACCTACTACTTTTCCATACAGGGACCCTACCTGCAATATACTTGCGAACAAGACAGCAAAGACGATCCATTCCATCCAATAAAAATCCAATAGTTGGATCATTTGGATCCTGCGAATAAATCAAAATCAAGAAAGATAATTTCATTAACTAGCACATCTTAACAGATAAAATATCCAATGAGAAGCAATCCTATAATAATACAATTGAAATATTATTCTTACAGTTTCTACTGGTACAACTCGAGCTGCTTTTGATTTCGAAGACGCTATACCAACATGCTGGAAGTACCATAGCACCTCACTCTGCGCAAAGGCTAAAGCAGAAAACACCATCTGTACAACCACCAGCGAACAGAGACCTTGTTATGTTTATTATAGAGCCAAAGGCAAATAATGCAGTCACTAGAGCTGAAATTATTATCTAAATAGAGACATTAATCAACTACTTGCTCATGTCCTTCGTCTAAATGCTCACTTACTCAACAAACATGAAGAGAGATTGACAAATTAAAACCCAGCAAATCATTTAATTTGGCAATTTTAAGGGCATCGGTATAAAAATAGAGTCCAGATAATTTCATCCATTCACTTGTAATTTTCCTCAAACATCAACTAAGATAACAATCCCCTGAACTCCCTTCAAACATGTCAAATACTCGATTGGCATACAAATAATATATTTAAATAAAAAACAAGTATGATCAAAGATTCAGTAACCTAAACATGTAGCACGAAAGGTAAAGCACAATCTGATGTGGAGCAGGTGCATGAGCCGGATGGAATGGATGAGACGATCGATCCAGGCGAGGAGTTGGAACCGAGACCATGGCGCGTTTATGAAAGAAGGAAGAAAAGAGCCAGCCAATTTAATACTACTGCTTAGTTGTTGTTTTACTTTATTAATTCATTATAGTTGTTGCTTTGTTTAGGAGTCTTTATTTTTGGCAAGTTAATATTTGAGATTGTATAAATACCTTAAGTAGGGTTTTGACGTTTTTTATCGTATGATCAATAAAGTATTTGGCTGGGAAAGAACGTGAGTTCTTTAGTTTTATTATTGCGGGTGTTTTACGTAATATTTCGATTCCACCATCCATCACAATCCTACTAGAGAGACATGGAAAAATACGTAAGTTCGAAGTTCAAACACTGGCACACATGATCACTACCCAGGATCCTGGAAATGTAAGCACCAGCTATAAAAACTCGAGCCTCTAGAAAACTTCTGCATAATCAAATGACTGGTAGATTGACAATTGTAACACAAATTGTAACAATGGTTTTAGATTATATCTCTTATCACAGAAAGAACCCTATCATTTTTTGGGGAAATATAGAACAAACTATTAAGTTGACATCTTTAACCTAAAGACCATGATCTCCCTTCAGTACAATGGCAACTCTACACTAGTCTAAAACTAAATTTTCATGTCTGTGAAGGCTTAATTATATCCTTGTCTTCACAAAATCATTTAGGATACCCAACTCATATTAACAAGTAGATCAAGAGAAGCATGCATATGTGTGTAAACGTGCACAAGATACCTGAATATTAGGTGCCAATAGACTTGGCTGATCCGTAAAGAATAGAACCATCCTTCCAATCTCCTGCTTCAGTAATATTCTCCTTTCACGATGTATAGCATCACAGGAGTATAGTGCTTGCTCATGGACTTCACTGCTATAAACAACAGCAATGTTAAATGTAATTCAGGCAGAGTGCTAAAACTAAGACTATAAATTACAAAATGTTCACATAATCTATAACTCTGAAACAAAAGTAGTGTCAGGTAGGACATATAAAATTTATCCCTGACATGGAAAAATCTGCTGCTAAAGAGGTAAAATGGCTACATTTGAAAAATTATGATATGTAAGCATTGCCAATGCATCATTTTGAGGTGTGAGGCATATCTTATGAAATGATATTACTACAAGCTGGACAATATTTGTTGGCATCTTTTCACTACCTTTTGTGCATACTATATCTATTGCATCAAATCATGATTTTTCCCCTAAATCAGGAGACGCCTGTGCTTAGTAACAAATAAACAAAACCAGAAAGTCTACTTGGGTTTCTCAATACCTTATCATTTTCTCTACCTGCTTTGCAACACTGTACTCTAAATCTGCTTCTTTTTGCTTTGTCCGTCCGGACTTTGCCATCTTCTTTGATTCCAATATCCGCGGTAAAACATATAACTGATAGTCCTCGTGCAATAATATATACTACACACGTAAAATAAGAAAAAATCATTTGCCTTAAAAGGGGTGTTTACTGAAACCTGAAATTGGACAAAGATGGAAAGAACTCCACATAATTGGGAGGCTACGTCAAAAGAAGGGAATGAGGGGGGAAAAAAAACAGAAAAAGGTTCCAGAGGCCATCACTGTCAGCATAGCCTTTTACACTTGCTCTTGTTGTTGTTTTTCTCCGAATAACTTTTACTTTTGACAATAGACAACAGAATATAAATGCATGTAACAGGAACAGCTACAGTAACATTATGCTATTTACAAGTGAGAAATTATTGATATTAGTTCATCATGGCTCTCAAGCACGTTCTCCATGAAAGACTTGGAAGAAGCTACCTACATTCTGGGAATTCGCCTATATAGAGATAGAGCGAATAAAATGATAGGACTCTCCCAAGCGCTCTACCTAGAGAAAGTCCTCGAGATCTCCCTTTGTCTTTCTAATTTTTCCCTGTGTAATGCTTAAAGTGGATTTTCATTTACGCCAACCTGCCCCCCAAAAAACTCCAAGCTTCCTCTTGGTTTCACCAAAAACGCCTCATTTTCACAACATATCATAATCTTTTCTGGATCAGAGTTAGACTAGGCATAAAGAAAGCAGCAATGTTCACAAAAGATTCTGCGGTATTGCAACTGTGTAAAAGATGCAGCTGGAAAGGATTTGATGAGTATGAAAAACATTGGCTGGTGAAAGCATTGTTATTTTATTCAACTAAGGTTATAAAAATTACAAAAGGTTAAATATTTTCCTTGCTATTGTGATAATGCAAAAAGGAATCTGTTAAGAGTAACTGAAACATAAAACTCACTTCATCCCTGAACAATGTCAGAACTAGGTTTTCCTTGAGCACAACCTGAAATTTTCACAAGAAACAAATACGAACAGCTATTAGTCAAAAATGCTTGAGTCAATCTGTAGCAAATCAAAGCACCAGGATTCCGCCACACAAATGTAAAGCAACCAAAAACCTCATTGAGAATTAATATTGGAAATCATTTTAGAAAAAGAAGAAAAGGATGGCTTGCATCGTACCAAAGCAATGTCAATGCTTGTGACTCTAAGAAGCTCGTCTGGGCAAACCAGATATCCAAATAATACCCATTCTCGATAAGAAGTAACATTTGCCAGGTCTTGAGCTCTCTATAGATGACAAAAGATTCAAAATTAGTGATCGGTGTGAAACGTGTAAAATATTCAACCCTTATAGAATGCACAGTTTTCTTCTACAGAAACAACTTAATGTAACGCCGTTCACGTTCCACAACCTATTTGCACATGCTAGGATATGTCAACATAAAACAAGAGAAGCCCGGTTACCATTGGATGTGCAGAGTTTGTAAGTATGTCAGGATATCTAGGATGAAATGGACTAAGAAAACCCTCGTTCCGCAACTTCCTTGTATCTGTAGATAAAAATATAATGGGGCCCACAGCCTCTAGAACCTGAGAAAAAATATGCATCATGGAAACTAGTTATATTCCATCCTAGCTGCCAGCACCCTAACTAAAATGTGAAAAAGGTGATCATAACCCAAGAAGCAACGACATTAACCGTTGTAAAAAATTCATGCCATTTCACATGATGATAATACAGTATTTTTGTAATATAGACAAAGATCTCTCTTTATGCTGTTGCAAGCAACACTTACAAGAAGTATATTGTGCATATCATCATTTAACTTCAAGCCAAGGCAGATCTATTTATGCATAAAACAGTTCATCGATGTAATGATGGTTTTGTTTTGAGGGTTAGAAACTGAAACATGTGTCTACATGTAATCCAGGAGAAAGCTCTTACTAACTAATCAACTTGTTGAACGGTCCAAAAGAATTACAATTAAAAACCTTTCATTACATCACAACCTAAAAAATCCGAGTAAAAAGAAAAGGATTATTTGTATATAAGTTTAAGAGTATTAAAAAACATATATATTAGCTTGAGAACTCGGAACTTTTTTGATGAAAAAGCCAAACTCCAAAATAAAACATTAGACATATCCACCAAAAAGATAAAGAATGTGACCTCTCCAATTCGAGGACTGACGAAATTAAGATCCTCATGTAACCCCTTCAATGATGGATCATAGGAGTCTACGAATTGAATTAATCTGACAATCAAGACAGGAATATAGATTAGCGGCACTTACAAAAGGGTTTTCTAATACTGATCTAATGTCCATATTTGATAACTAATCATAAAGGCTTACAACTCAATGAGAGAATTAATCATAAAGGCTTAGAACTTAATGAGAAACATCAACATAATACATAATTACATACAGTTACTTTATTCATACCAAAAACATAACTTGTAACATAAAAAATTCACCTAAATGAAACCCTTCTACAAGATTTAAACAGTAAATAATATGCCAAACTATTAACAAAACTGAGAACAATAATAAAATAAGTAGTGAAGTAGTTTCCCCATAAACACCTAATTACCTAGATAGAGAGACAAACCACCACATCTATCCATGTTATGGCAGAAGACATAAACACCTAATTACTTAGATAGAGAGACAATCCGCCACATCTATCCATGTTATGGCAGAAGACAAACAGTTAGCCTTCTGCACCATAAACACCAAATTTCTTTTTCTTGGCATTAAATAGGTGGTAGGACCAGTAGTCCCGTGATATTCAAGACTTGTAAACTGGATCCTAGCTCTTGCTTTGTCAAGATACTCAGCAAAATATTGCTAAAATTTCCCATTTCGGAACACGTTTAACACCATTATCATCTCTCTGCAAGAACTCACGCTTCTGACAGACATAAACAACTATACACTCAAACAAGAAGTGGCTGCAAGTGGATTCCGTGTGTTACTTCTTGTGGTTACACAATTACTACAGCATTTAAAGATTCCACTTTATCTTGCCAATTTCATCTAGAGATCATCTTTCATTTGGAAATTGTGTCATAAAGTACCCCAACCCACTCGTCATGCAAAATATACAGAGTATCACACACTTGAGTTCAAAACTAATGAAAGGCCCATAAAGAGTAGTTACAGTCTCACCTATGGTAAAAATCACAATCTCGATCATTCCGTGCCATGGCGTGTAACAGATTGTACGTTTGCAGCAGCATTTTTCTAGGTATCTGTAGGGCAAGTGTTTTATGTGCATGTAAGAGAAGAAAATTCAGTAACGTTTTCAGCTGGTTAAAAAAAAAAAAAAAAGGGAGAATGGGTCAACTAGGCTGGCCGTAGACTTGCCTTTTCAGAAAATAGGTTGACACGAACAAACGAGCAAAACAGATCCATAAAGGCATGTAGTATGAGAGAATTTTGGTGTGGCTGCAAGCAAAGTGGTCAAACCATTAAAAAGTTATGATTTGATAAGAACAATGTCCTCCTTGTAACCATTACCGCCCACAATTTTCTTTCTGGTTTGACAGATAATTCTTTTCACGACATTTAGCATGACTATGATTAAATGCCACAGCCACTATACGTGTATAACATAAAATTAGTGCATCTTCAACTTCTCAACAAGTCTTTCAGCTAATAAAGTTCATAATTCCTTACCAGCAAGGTAATCACAGTACTGCTTAAATCCAATATGAGCCGCAGAGCTTGTTCCCGGAATGCCATCAGGTCGAGAAGCAGCTAATCAAGATAATGGAATCAATTTAAAAAATTAACACATTATAAAATGTATATGAAACAAACAAGGTAAACAAGATATTAAGGCAGGCAAATACATAATTTATCACATTTTCTTGTATCACCTTTCCTCCCATATTTATTCTTTCTGAAAGAAAATATGACTGAAAACTGTTCCGACAGCAGGTTATTCAACCAGCCAAATTGTAGCAAAGAAAAAGATAAGTTAGATTTGAATCAGCAATCACTCTATTGTAAACATAATTTTTGGTAAGAAGCAAACTATTCCATCCAGAACAGATGATCTCGTATCAATCAGAAATACAATGCTAGCAAAATTTAAGATGACGTTGTACCAATAGCACAAAAATGGAACAGTGCTTGATAGTGCTTGTGTTAATACAGATTATATAACTATGAAATAGATGAGTGAGGTCTCACCTGAATCCATGGCTCCAGGCTCTGTAGATGAACCTCAGCACTATCGTTCATAGCATCCAAAGCAATTTTATCAACCTACACACACTTCCACGAATCAATGACACCTTCAAACCCAATTCCAAGTAATGGGAAAAATAGAAATTTTATGGATCCAAATGAAGAATCTAAATATGCTACCCGTTCAAGCTGTAACTTGCTGTGGTGTTCAGGAAACTTCTTCTCAAGCAAAATACAAATTTTGGGATGGTTTGGGAAAACGCCTGCTTTCCAGAATGCTTCAGAGTAGATATGACTAATCAAATCCGGATAATCCAAAATCTGATTCAATCTGTAAATTTTTGCCATTAGCCCTTCAGCAACATGTGTGAGCTGGTACACCCACTGCATGTTCAAACCCTTCTGGGATGATCCGCTTGAGCTTTGAGTTGCAGCACCTTCAGCTCCAGCAGAATTCCTGGATGCATCTGGACCTAAGTATTCAGTCCACCTTGTTGGACCCTCCCATTCTCTCGACCTCACTGCTGCCTGCGTGGATGATAACACGTCTTGTGCTGGGAAATGTGGCCTCGACTTTGCCATTTCCACCTCTCTCAATCAAAAATTTCAAACCAAAAAATCCTCATTCTCCTACATAGTAGACAGCGGATGTTCAGAGATCAAAAGAAAATGATCAAAAAGATTGTTAAGATTCTAAACCCTGTTTTCCTCCTAAATAAACTACTTACAACTGGAAGCATAGACTAATCTTCGCCTTTAAAGAAGCACAACTCTTCCGCTTAAGAGAGCAGTGTTACTGTACTACAGGCTTAACATGCAATAGCGGCATCACATTGTTAAAATCTATGACAATTACCAGTTATTGATTCTCTAACAATCCACGTTTTTCTTTCTTCAAATTATAAATTTCGTGGTGTACTGACTTCCAATTGTGAACAAAACTGACCGACAAAATTTTCTTTCTCCCGCAAAAATAAGAACATTTGATAATTACAAAAGTAAAAAATAAAATAAACAATCCTACAATTTCGAGCGTGAGAAAAACAAATAGATAAAGGTACCATAGGAAGGAAAAGCAGGAGCAGGTGGAGGGAGGTATAGAACAGAATTGAGTAGAGAACTTCTTCGACTTCAGATCTGTCTACTGCCGCAACTGTTACTATCTCTACACTACACTACTAAACCCACTACAGGCAGGCACAGGGGTTGACGATGTCGATGTGTGTATGTATATGTATGTAAGAGAGTAATATATACTGTTTTGGGCTGGCTGGCTTTCTTTCGCTTTCTTTGTCTGGAGAGAGAGAGAGAGAGAGAGAGAGAGTGGAAAAATGGAAAAACCTGCCCCGCACGATCTCCGTTAACGGAGCAATTTTATATAGAGAATAACTAGAAGAATACGCTACACTCCCCGGTATTTTGCTTTAATTCGGATTCAACCCTTATTCAAATTTTGTTGCTTTCATAATTCGGATTAACCAATTTCGAGAAATTTAATTTAAATATTTAGTTGTCGCCATACTGGCCACTTCAACACTAATATCGTCAAAAAATACGAATGTCAATAATATCTAATTTTAACATAAAGGAGAAACTCTAAAAAGTCAAGGTTACTAGCCAATCCTAGGCAATCTACCGTGCTGATGCCTCAACCAATTTAATTACCATGGAGTACACCTACTAAAGGTCGTTCTTATTGCATACTGCTGTGTTACTATGATAAATACCTAATCAACCTCACATAATGACACTATTTAATTATGTATGCTTTCTTTTCCTACTCCAAGTGGCAAAATTGGCATCTCCCTGAATTTGATTTGTGTTTACCACTCAAAGAAAATGTCAAGCCAAACTCATTTACTTTTAACGTCCAAAAATAAGGGTTGTGTTTGCTTTTATTTTCAAACCAATTTTGGCCAAAACTTGTTTGCTTTATGTTTTTTTAACCAAAAAAATTATCAGTTATTATCTTCTTATTTGTCTCTATTTAAGGTGCCTAACTAATTACATCAACTACAATATAATCATTTAAAACTTATATTATATTATATTTTTCAATCATTAACTAATTATAAACACAATTTTTCAAACAAAAGCTTATATGATTTGACTGGTACAGTAACTTTTGTCTCTTCTAAAAATAAAATCAAACACAAAACCAAACACGTTTTCATCAAAATACACAACTCCCAATAAACCTTTTCACCAAAAAAAAAAACCCCAAAACAAAAGCAAACACAGCCAAATGTTCCCAGCGAATTAGTGTAAATTAGACCCATAATTAATATTTAATTAAAAAATAAAATGATGGCAATATAGTGAAAAGAATAATGACATAAGAATGATGTACTATTGTTACAGGGTAAGTGGATTTGGATGCGTATGAAGGAAGTCGAGGATCCAAAATGTGGATAACATCCTTAGCTTTGACATTAAGCCTGCATCATTAATTATTTCCTGTTGCACAAACTGAATTACATGGCTGATAGTGGGCTTAATCAAAGTTTGATAGGCGCCTAAGCCCACCTATCTCATTTTTATATTACTTCCACTAAAAAAAGATGCCACATAATTAACAAAAAATAATTACACTATCAATCATTTTGTACCAAGATCAAAGCGAATGAGCAAAGTTCCACTAAAAGATTTTCTTTTTGTTCTTTTTAAAAATAAGAAAAGCAAAGCACTAATAGAACCTGCTTTGCTGTTTGAATGATGAAGACTGCTACCGACTGTGTATTAAAATATACTTCTTACAGTACGAGGTATATTGTCTGAAAACGATGATCAAAAATGGTTACTTTTAAAGATAGCAACAAAGATGTTTAAATAGACTTATTTACTTTACCGGGAAAAATAATACGATTGCAAATTTTGTAGGAAAAAAACACCAAAATAGACAAATTTGTCATGAAGACAGTTGAGTTCTACCTGTCTCATACGAAGTCCACGAATACATAATCTGTATGTTGAAATTTGTATCAATATCTGCTGCTATTCAATTCGTAAAAGTGAAACACTCTCTGACTCAATATAATTTGCAAATAGTCCAATGAAATGAAATGACATTAATACAAGAAATGCCACATCTCCATATTGTGTATGTAAAGCATGCCAAGATTTCTTTAGTGCCCGTTGGTATGTTTTCATCAACCATGGCCAAAAGAGCTACATGTCCTCTTCAACTGTCCCCGATATTTCAAACAAGCAGAAATTCCAACCTCTTCAAGAAAATCTAACAGCAACAATATCATAAATATTAATAAGCCCGGTCCAGGAGAGACAAACTGCATAAGTTATCACCTTTAGACGAATCTGCTGTAGTTGACTTTTAATGTTTCTCATTGTTAAATCTTCCCAGCCCCAGTAGCACTAAAAAGCACGCATTCGTCTCAAACAATGATGAAATGAGCACCTCAGGCGGCTTTCAATTATATAGTGTATCTGAAAATTTCTTACAACCTGAATCCTTAAGGAGATATGCCAGGAATATCAGGAACTAGCGGTTTAGTTTTCTTGGTTTTCTCCACCATTATCGCTTGAGTAGTAAGTATCATACCAGCAACAGAGACAGCATTCTGAAGTGCACATCTTGAAACCCGACAAGGATCAATGATTCCAGCAGCTATCAGATCTTCATATCTCCCATTCAATGCATTATACCCGACACTTGAATCACAAGCTTTAATTTTTTCCACAACTACAGCTCCATCAAACCCTGCATTTGCTGCAATCAATTTTGCAGGTGCAAGAAGTGCCTGAAATTCACTGGCAAATGATTAATATATATTGAAAAGTAAACAGAAAAATCTTTATTACAATTTCATCCACAAAGAAAGTGATTATAAATTCAGAGAATTATCTGAAATTTGGTAAGATAAATAGAATACAGAAAACAAAGGCATTGCAACAGAAGACTACAAAGTACTAACCTAGACAATCAATGCAAATTTTGTCCAAATCCTCTAAAATATAACCACAACAATATATATCATTAAGAATTAGAAAACACTATTTTCATTATTGCCTCCTATTCCTCTAGAAATTGTGTGATAACATCATGAAGATGCGATCTCGAGAATCTCACACACTGTATTTTACTTCTGTGGTTACTTTTCAAGAACGCGATGAACAAGTACGTGGTACAAACAGGCCATGCGATGCCACGCAAGATGGAAAGAAAAACAACTTACCAGTCCAACAATGTCTGCACCAATCTGCTCATCTGGATCTTGTAAGACCTTCCTTATAACAGGTATTTGCTTTGATAGGTGTATATAGGTGGCTCCACCACCAGGCACAACACCTTCAGACATAGCAGCAAAAGTTGCACTTTTTGCATCCTCGATTCTTAGTTTTCGATCTTCGAGTTCAATTTCTGTATGAGCTCCGACTTTAATTATAGCCACCCCACCACAGAGCTTTGCAATTCGTTCAGTAAGCTTTTCTGCCAAATATTTGCTATCTGTCTCTGCAAGATCCTTCTTTATTTGCATAATTCTTGCTTGTATTTCAGCTTTAGTTGAAGGGTCAGCAACTATAGTTGTAGATTTGCTTGTTATGGTTATTTTTTGTGCAATACCAAGCTGATCGGAAGTAGCAGTTTCAAGTGTCAGACCCAAATCTCCAGAGATAAAATCAGCTCCTGGTTAAAACAAAGCGGGAACAATTGATAAAGAAAATAATAGGAACCACAATTATATCTTGAAACCCATAACACTCAGTGATACAAGAAAATATGAAACGTCTTTTGAATGCCAATCTATGTCTAGATTGCAGAATTCGAGAAAACAAACAATGGAAATCTGCATAAAAATAATCTCCTCCTTTTAATTTCTCTTTTTTGGGGCCTAGATCAAAATTTTCTGAAATTTGAAAATCAGCATATAAGTTCACCTGTCATAAGTGCGATATCTTGCAATATAGCTTTCTTCCCCTCTCCAAGCCCAGGGCATTTTACAACTGCAATGTTAAGCACGCCTTGCATTTTATTCACCACTAGAGTTTCCAATACTTGCCGAGAAATATCCTCAGCAACAATCAACAGAGGGACACTCAACTGTGTAGCCTTCTCTAGCAAAGGAACAATCTCTTTCACAATGGATATTTTTTGGTCCGTCACAAGAACTCGGGCATTTTCAAATTCCACTATGGATTTGTCCTTGTTTGTGACAAAATGGGGGGACATGTACCCTTTGTCTATCTGTAAGAAAAGATTGCCTGGAGAAATCAAGAAAATAATGAAAACTCAAGGGAAAAGAAAAATGCTTTACCGACAATGAGAATGATGGGAAATTAATCAAGGTTTGAGAACGAACAACTAACCCAACTCTAGTTTCAGGTTTGGAAGCAAATGGACAAAACAAAAACAGTTACGGAATTTACTGAATGGCTTCAAAATGAGATATTTGCAGGTCAAAGTACACACGCACAGAGTCGCGTGAGAATGATAAATAATGCATACTTAAAATATGCAAGAGTTCCAAGACTAACTTTAGAACTTGGATTACCTTTGGAGTCTTATCATAAGTGAATATTTTTCTGGAACCCCCGTCTTCAAATCTTGAAACATTGCATTGGCTAAAAATGCTGATTAAATAAAATGCAATATAAATAACATCAGAATTCTTTCTTGGTTAACTGATCCATCTGCTTCCAAGTTTTTTTCACAAATCCATTTGAAAATACTATGCACTAAATCATATAGTTAAGATCATATTCTTTTTAGTTCTTAGTGACTTACTATCCTCCCAATCAGAGGATAGAGGAACTCTAGTGGGAATGCTAGGTTCCAAATGTCTTCAAGATAGCAAAATTGGTCACAGGGAGGTGCTTCACTTCCAGAGTATAAGAACCAAAAACTATTCTAGTTGGGCAAATTACCTTCATTCCTTCTTCAACTGTCACAGAAGTTTCGGATGATGAAGATGTTTCAATAGATATAACTCCGTCGGGACCAATTTTATCTATAGCTTCAGCAATTAAGTTCCCAATATGATCATCGTTTCCAGCAGATATTGAAGCTACGGCTGCAGATAGGGGCAAGAACAAAAGATGTATAAGTAGATGGCAAAAGAATATTTAGCTGAATGGTGAAAAAGAAATAATCAAACCTTTAATGTCATCTCTCCCTTTTACAGCGTAACTTCTCTCCTTCAAAGTTTTGATTAATTCTTTTACTGTTTTATCCATTCCTTTTTTCAAAGAAACGGGGTTAGCCCCATTTGTGATAGCCAATAATCCAGATTTAATCAATTCACGAGCCAACACAATTGCAGTAGTAGTGCCGTCACCAGCTGACCCGTTTGTTTTAGTTGCAACCTGCAAAAGCCATGTGGTTATCTACAAAATTTATTGCAGCAGACTATATCTAACATGAGCCTAATATGGCTAGGGTGTTTGACCTCTTGGATTATCTGTGCTCCTGTATTCTCAATTGTGTCAGGAAGCTCTATGGCTCGAGCAATAGTAACTCCATCATTTATCACTTTAAGCGTGTCAGACTCCGAAAGGATCACATTTCGTCCTGCATGATTTATCAGAAAACCAATAAGCTTTTCTCCCTTGGGGAGTAATTTCAAGGTATTACATTGTGTGGCAACTGGCAACATTAAAGCTACAGCCCTTGTTACTACACATTTCTTTCTAAAACTAAATGTATGGTGAAGCAATTCATTTCAAAAGTCACAGAACTCAAATAATACAACATTTCGCAAGTGGTGCAACAAAAAAGACCATGAATCATATTTATAACATAGCCACTCAGAGAGCTCTGCAAGGTACAACTTCTCTGGCAGGAATTATGACAAAAAATAATTCAAAACCAAGCAACAAAAGGAAAGACACCCTCAACAATAAACTATCAAGCATAACAAAATAACGACGAAAACCAAATTAAGCACACCTTTAGGTCCGAGGGTCACGGAAACAGCATCAGCGAGCTTATTGATACCAGAAAGTAAAGCATCTCTGCATTTTCTGTCAAATTCTATTCTCTTTGGACCTGCTTTGACCAGTAACAATGTTTTTTCTACACAGTTTCTTCTCCATAATCCGTAAGAACGTGATTTTCCGCTCAATTCCTAAACAAGTCGAAATAAGTTTAAAAAAGAAAAAGTGGCAGAAATTAACCTAACGAAGTTTAGAAATAAAAAACAAAATCAGTGACTTACGGAGAATGCATGATTGGGACGTAAGAATAGTGGTGAAGGAAATGGAAGTGACATATTCTTAGCTCCGCTCTGTTAATCTTGGTTGGTGCTAGCAAAAATGGGAGGGTTTTGAGGGGGTTTTATTTCGTTTTGTATTGGGTAAGACGAAGACGAAGGGAGACGATTTACAAATTAAGTCGCTATAAGATTTGTGTCGTCGCGTTCTTCTTGATTAGCGATTCCAAATGAATAAAATTAGGGCATGTTCGGGCACCGGGCAGGAAGATGAGGGCAATTATTCGCACTCTGCGCCTTTTAAAATTTATACTTGACACTTTGCACCTTTGAATTTGATTATATTGACATATGTCACCTTATTAACTATTTCAACTCGATACCAAACTAAGAATGAATGAGCTTGCACCTTATTATTGATAGTGTTTTAATTTGGAAAATTTATTTCCTTGAATTTTTAGGCAGGTATATTGCATTAAAAACAATTTTAATTTTTAATATTTTTTTTTTGAAAATCACAGGGTAAATCTCCGCCGGTCACCCAGCAGAGCAAACTTGTCCATACTCAATAGCCCGCAAACCACGTATGGAGGTAAGTCTCGATAAGCGCAGGGGCTCCCAGAAGAGGATCTGGGGGAGGACGGAGGAGTAAACTCCCCAAACTATCCCCTTTCTCCCAATCCACTACACCTGGGTTTCGAACCCGAGTGGGCTCTCACGGCCAAAGGCCTTGTGACCACTTCGGCCACACCCCTTGCTTTTTAATTTTTAATATTACTATAAGATATAAATATAATTTTTCAGCAGATATTTTTTTATCATTTTAGAATAATCTTTTATTAAAAAATTTAAACTGCTCAAAAATTGAAAAGTATTCTAATTCTATTCTTATATTAAAATGACATTTCTATTAAATCCAAAAGTGTTTTGCAAGATTTAAAAAATTGAAAGGGTGCAAAGTGCGAATTGGCATGAAAAGAAAACTTAGTCCGCTTGAAGTGAAACATTTCTGTAAGTTTTATTATGAGTTCTGAGAGACATTATTGAATTATCAATTCAATATTTTTATTAATTAAATACCATAATGAATAAGAAATAAAATAGAAAAATACCACTCACAACTAGGTCCATACGTTTACATCTTGTGTTTTCCTTAAAAGGAAAATTAGAGAACAATATTTCATTAAACATTAGACGCGCTATAATCTAAAATCCAAACATGAATAGAAGTGTGCACATATATTCGTTCTTTAAATCACACTATAACTTGAATGCAATTATGATGTCTATAGTGAACAAAAGAACATTTTCCCAAAAATATAAACTTGTATTCGGGATTGTTTGCTAAAAGCATTTATCGCCATCATAAGCCAAATTCTCAATTTCAACTTCTACAATGCAACACAAAGAAACTTATTCTTGAACTAAATTAGTATTCGGACTAAGAACATATAAATCTTAAATGGACAATAGTTGCAGTGGCTAAACATCCTAGGATCAAACACAAGAAGGAAATTTCAAAAGATAAAACGAAAGAACAACTTCAGTAAATTCGCATCGCCTTGAACTTTAAAATGATGATCCCTTCAAGGAAAGATTATTTAAATGAAATTGCAAGGCTTCTATCAGTGCTTAGCATCTTCTTCTTCACAGAACTTGGTGTACTGCTCAGGGTCCATTAAGCAATTCAGTTCATCAGTATTGCTGATTTCTACCTTTATGATCCATCCATTCTCATAAGGGCTTGCGTTGACCTAAATGTACGACAATTTAACAAAGTTAGTGCAAAACATAATCGCGAGAAATACAAGGATCAGATGGCATCCTGATTGTTTTTGAGAAACGCAATTGACAACATTCTATGCAGAGGATTATAACCAACGCCGAAATGTTCAAATTCCTATAATGGAAAGAGTTCTCAACAATCATAAGGATGGTGAAAGCATGTATAACGTCTTTCGTATTAGAATATTAAGCTACAAACAAAATACTGCATGATATGGGAATGAAGAACTTTAGAATATATTTTTCTCACACAGCACTTTTCCAATTGGATAGAGAAAGGGAATATAAAACGTAACAAAAAATTTACAATATGAGAGGACTAGGAAATCAATATCTATAGCAACAATATCATTTCCTTTTCAAAAGAACATAATACGAGCATTAATCCAGTGCAGGACAAGTATTAGAATACTAAATGGCTTAATTTGAAATGCATCAAGGCTTCCTCTTTAAGGGAAAATGGGAGCTCGGCCAATGGAAAAAAGAGAAATACATGGAAATACAAATGAATAAGCTGCATTCACATTAGTAATGTGCCAACCAACTTAACTTAGAAAAACTGGTTGCAAAAGACTCACCAGACCAGGAGAATCACTGAGCTTTGTGTTAACTTCAACTACTTTCCCTGAAATAGGAGAGTTAATGTCACTAGTCGCTTTGACGCTTTCGACAGCACCAAAACTTGCACCTTGAGTTACTTCAGCCCCCTCATCAGGTAGTTCCACATATACAACATCACCCAAGTGGTCTTGGGCATGATCTGTAATGCCTACAGTTGCTGAATTACCTTCAACTTTCACCCATTCATGAGAGTCCGCATACTTTAGATCCTTGATCACTGCATTCGTCCAAAGGAACATATTGACATCTTGAACATGAAAATTCTTATAAAAGAAAATTTAACTTATGAGCAGTATCTGCCTCCACGAATGACTGAACATGCCAATGCACCTACTTTTTCAAAAATTATTAAAGTTTTCAGAATTCATATATGTATCTCATTTCTTATTGCAATTAGTGGTGCTAAGCAAAGTGAATTCTTTTTAATGTATAATTAAGCACTTTGGAATATGCTAACTTTTAATGCCAAAAACTCAAAAGAAAGGTAATTATTTTTTGACCTATCAAATGTCAACCAAATCACTCGACAAGCATAATTTGCAAGCGGAATCGTATGGATCAAGACCAGTAATGATTCGAAATAGCACACCACAAGAAAGAAAATGGCCTGTCTCCGCATCTCAATGCTTCATGTTTGAGTACCCAACTTTAACACATAAAAAGCTGAGTGAAAAATATGAAACAGATGCAATAAAAGGTTTAGGCTCAAAAAAATAGGGGAAGTTGACAATATATACACCGACTCCCTGCTGTCTCGAAAGATCCTGATCGTTTGTTCAAAAAAGAAAACAAAAGATCCAGATCGTTCTTACAACATGGAGGCATGTCAAAAAAGCAAAGGAAAAAATCACGATAATCGCTGATTGTTTTCAGGAATTTATCAAATGAAATTTGCACAGAATTATTCATGTATGTATATAGAACGAATAAAGAATAATAAACAAACCAGCAATGATCTCCTGCTGATCTAAAGTACAAAACCTATAGTGCTTGTCAGATCTCTATTACCGAAAATAACAGATCACACCATGTATGTTTAATAATCAAAAAAGGAAATGCATGAACAAGATTCATAAAACTGAAAAAGGCAAATATATATATATATATATATATATATATATATCTATAAAAGAAAAACGGAGGAGTACCAGTTGCAAAACCTCTGTAAGGAACAGAGATCCTAAAGTATGAAGCAGCCCTTGATGCCCACACCCTTGACGCCATGTTTCAAGTTTAAACGCAAGATACGAAGAACCCCCCACCGCCTTTACTTCGCTCTCCTCAATGCAGGTGGCGCACTCACACTAACACAACACACACACACGCCCCCTCTTTGTTTGTTTGCTTCTGTCAAATTTTGGGTTTTGTGTTAAAAAGTTGGAAGCCAGTAGTAGTTATAAGGTTTTGGTAGGTTAATCGCACTTCTATCCCTGATTCATTTTTCATTCTTTTTGCTAAATAATCCCTGATTCTATTATTAATTAAACTTGTATGCCCGTGTATTTTTTGAGAATCTCATAGGACCTCCATGCCAACTTATAATTCTGGGTTTGTACCTTATAAAAAGTTCCTTTAGTTAGTGTCTTAGTGAGAAATTACGAGTTTCGAAAAACTAAAATAATTCCTTATATTTCATACAAAGAATTCCATAGCATTTCTTTTCTTTCAAAGTCATAAGTGAAAATTATCGAAAGGCATTAACGAATACATATTAACAAATACCAGATAATCGTTGTATATTGTAATCGAAAGGCATTAACAAATTCATATTATAAGATGATCAAATACCTTTCATAGTGATGATATTCATACAAAGAATTCCATAGCATTTCTTTTCTTTCAAAGTTCATAAATGAAAATTAATGATCAATTTCTCATTCAAATTATTATCCAAATATTATATAAATTGGCATTTTTGTTCCCCGTAATTTCACCACTTCAAATCATTGAAATTTTTAGACATTCTTGAGTTTAGCAATGCAGTCAATCATTAACTAAGATTAATTGTATTAATATTCCCAAAGGTAGGCAAAAGTCCAATTTCCAGTAGAACTGTGTTATTTTTCTCAATAGATTTAATTTTGAAGTCATTCGGTATTCTATTAAATGCTCTAAGATTTTATTTTGACACCACAATAGTTCTAGATGTATATGATATATTTCAACTTGATGCAACTTTTTTAAGTCATCATGAAACTTATTTAAGCTTGAATTAGTCCAGAAATTTAATTTGAAACACAGCAAGAATACCTTTCACTCAGTCATGGTTAGGTGGGCGTGAATTTAAATTTCTAGCACATAAGAGGGTATTTGTGCAATTGTCAATGAAAAGTGTCCCACTAATACTATTGTTCACCTAATATGAGAGTAAGTAATGTGGGCAATAAAGTAAATCGCAAGACAAAGGAAATAAATTATATTAAAAAGAAATAAGTATAATGGTGGTTGATGTGTCAGCAAAGCAAAACAACAGGGGTTGGTGAATGGGGAGTGCAGCCCAACTCTTTTAGTCCATGGGCTATGATCGCCTGTTGCTGATTCCCACTGAAAGTATTACATTGTCCACTATGATCATGCCACGTGTCCTGTAATCATCTTATATACAATAATCCATCAAACTGGATCAAGGACACCAAGTCTTTATCCAATCGCAATCATTCATCGATTGCACGTGGGTCCCTCCATATGAATGTGTGCCTATGTTGGAAGTCAAATTCTCAAAAACTCCTAAGATTGAACTAATAATGTTCCATTATCTCTGTGCATGGTTCTAATTACAGTTGTGACTTGCTCAATCTGATCTTCACTAGAACAAGATGATAGAAGCACTTTAGCAGTACCACCATCTGGATAACAACCACTATCAATCATTTCTTCAAAAATCTCTATGCACCTCTTGTACTGTTTCTTTCTAGAGTAAGCTCCAAGTCTAGCAGTCCAAGTCACAACATCTGCCTTCAAATTCTTCGATGGAAGCGAAACGAAAAGCTCTTCCATTTTGTCTACAAATCCTGACCGCCCGTATATGTTGATCAAGATGTTATACGTGCTGATGTCGGGTTTGCACGGTCCCTTCTCCAAGACACTCAACACTTTCTCCATTTTATCAAACTGGCCTAATCGACCATACAAGTTGAGCATAGCATTGAGAACGAAAGTATCTGGTTTGAGCCCTGATTCGTGCATTTGGTTCATAATTTCTTCACATTTTAACACGTTGCCCATTCTTGAATAGGCTGATATAAGCAACATGTGGGATTTCATAGTTGGTTCTATTCCGAGACGCTTCATTTCATCGAAGACTGCTTGAGCACCTAAATTAGGATAAGTTTTAGGCTATATTATAACCAATATGAAGAAAATGGAAAGAACAAATGAAGAAATGGTAAAACTGATTCAAAATACAGATATAGATACCTTCATGAAGACCTGATCTCCCATAAGCATCCAACATTATATTATATGAGGCTCTGTCTGGTTCACATCCCATTTGTTGCATTAGCGAAAATATTTCTGCGGCACCATAAGGAAAACTTGCCCGACTGTCAAAATATAAAGTTGAATATCTCTGTTCAGATGATCAAATTTAATCAAATTCATCACATATTCAACTAGTAAAGAGTTGCTACGTAGATTTTTACTTGTTATCAGTTGCTCTATTATGATAATTGTTTATAATTACCTGTAGGCTTCCATGAGGGCATTATAAGCATACACATCAGGCTCATGTCCTGCTTCCTGCAACTGTTCAAAAATCTCTTCTGCTTTTTCACACAGACCGTCTCTGGCACAAGCATTAACCAGAGCAGTGTAAGTGCAAATATTAGGTTTACATTTTCGACGCTTCATTTCTTCAAACACCTCTAAGGCCATATAAGATCTATTTTCCTGGAAGCAAAAAAGACATTATGATCAGAAAAAATTAAAGTTCAATGACCATAACTCATGACATTACCAACTCACAGCCGATCACCTTCCCGTATAAGTTGATTATCATTGTGTAAGTTTCAGCAGTCGGTTCACAGTTCTCTCCCTTCATCCTTTGGAAGATAGCAAGAGCTTGCTGAGATTCTCTTCCTTTCAACAATCCATCAATATAAGCATTATACACAGTGGTACCTGAAGATGTTAAAGTAAGTTATAATCATTTTGATGAATCCAAATTCCAAAAAAGCAACTAAACATATGGCGAGAAGCAAAAAAGAAAAGATTCTTAATAACATTCTTATTTTCTTGTAAAAAATGGCTAGATCATAGAATATCATAACATACTTGGTGGAAGGTCATTTTTTCGCATCTCGGTAAAGACAGCTTCAGCGTGCTCCAGTAACCCACATTTACAATATGCTTTTAGAAGAAGTGCATAAGTATCCTGAGTAGGGATGCATCGAGCTTCAAGGAGGTGCAAGTAAGTGGACTGTGCCTTCTTAAAACGTAATTTATGTCCATAAGCCTCTAGAAGTAGATTGTAGCAAATTACATCAGGCTTGAACGAGCTCCTTTGCAATATCCATTCACACATCTGTTAAGGTGATTTAGTGTTACAGACAATGCATTCAAGAAAGCGAAACATTGGATTGTAAGTCTTGAAAGCAGTATGATCATCTAAACATTCATCTCTTGTCTCGGAAACTCTATCCAAGAAAAAGAAGCAACGTAAGGGGAAAAATGACTTGTACGAAGAGTGTACCACTATGATTGGATCCCATTGTTTGTTGAGACGAAGTCGAACAGCTATGCTGATTAGGTCATCCCAAGTGGTATTAGTGGGAGGCAAATTATCTAAGGAAGACCAAATTCTACTTAAATCCACTTCCTTTTGCACAAATTTGAGAATTTCTTGTGCAATGGGACTCAACACCGGGAAAATTCCATCAACAAATCCAGATCCATATTTCCATCCTTGACCCCTCAGTGAACCACCTTAATCAAAATAAAGATTTAGGCATAGATGAAAAACATTATTTGATTTCAAGTAAGCAAGTCATGTACAAATGAACTTTATATTTTTGTACCTTTTTTTCTGGAAACCTTCTTATGATTGAAGTTTCTCAATTTCCCACTTTTGTCAATGAAAAGGCTATCGTGCTTCCACTTCTTAGTAGATTCAACACTAGCACCTTTTGCTCTCCACTTGAACCCACATTCACATTGTCTTTGTTTGATGGTTATATAATTTACAGGGCATTTCACAGATAACCTGCAAAAAGTAGAGACAAAAGTAAATTACATGTAATATCCAGAAATCATCAGTAGTCTATTCTTTTTCTTTCTTATTTTTTGGTTTTAATTGAAAGCCAATATTGAGTTAAATTAACACTAGATATCAAGAGATGTAAGTTTCAAAAGTTTCTCAAACCACACTGAGTAAACACTTAAACTCTAAAATATTTTTCATTAGAAACTCATAAACATAAAGAAATCAGCAGAACTGGTTATTCCTTCAAACATAGAAAAGAACATAACCAATTTAGCCTTTGAATCACTGAAAATGATAAAGAACGTAAACTAAAGGATGCTTACATGAATGTGCACAAGATATTAGCCCGGTTAATTTTATTGGGTTTGTTACTTTTTATTGACCTACAGAAGCATCAATATCTATTTATATACATATATACACATAAATTCCTTTACGTTTATATATGTACATTGTGCTATGCAGAAGAGATAATGTGTGGAGTACCTCAAAATATCAGAGACACAAAAAGAGAGATAATTCTCTGTGTTTCTCTATCGTGGCAACGCCTCGACTCTCGTCTCGTCTCGTCTCGTCTCGTCTCCTCTGCTAGATATTCCTTTTATTTTTTTTATTATTTCTCCGTTCTAGTTTGAACTTAAGTCAATATACCCCTCATTACATGCACGTCTCTTCAAATCCACTAAAAACGCATTTTGTATACTCATTAACTAGCAACCGCCACATGCCGTCCCGGCGCACATAAATTACTTGACTATAAAGTATAAACTTACCTATATAGACTTACTAAATAGATGTAAATATTACAAATTAAAGGGATGTTAATTAGTGGTTCGGGGGAGTTAGACTCTCGGGATGTTACCTCAGAGAATACCCTGAGGGATGTAAACATTATTGCTCTCAATTATTCTTACAACACTTGTTTATGCACTTAATTCTAGACTTAGTTGATTACAAATGACACCACCACTCCTATTTATACTAATCAACATTGGACGGTTGAAATCTAATTGATCCTATGGTTGAGAGAGACTCTCTAGAGCTCTCCAAGAATATTTCTTAGTATATTTTCATCCTAGAAACTTACTTCCTATCTAGGATATTTTAGGAACTTCTACACGGTTCTACACATTTATATGAGTATCTATATTCTATAGAGTATTCTAGAATTTTTACATTTCTAGATTCTTTTAGACTTCAATACTCAAATAGTCTCTAGATTACCATCAATGGGAAAAATGGCATCTCCTCGTCGTCCCAAAGTACTTCAAATATGGTGGATCCCCACATTTATATTTATACATATGGGTGGAGATCATCCGAGTGTCCAGCTGCCGAGAGCCACTAAGTATCACCCTTAAATTACTTTGTAAGTGAAACGTGTAACACCCAATTTCTTTTATTAGTCAATCCAACAAATACTTAAATATGAGACATAAGTTGTTGAAGCAAGACTATCCAATTAAGCATAGAACTTAATTTTAGAGACCCCAAAGATGTTTTATTGTCGATTACAAATAATTAAAATATTTTGTCATTTTGAGACTTTAACATACATGACATAGATTTAGATAATTGTACCAGGCTATGCTCAATCTTGCAACGTTTCCTGATGTAGACAAAGATCATAAAGATTTATTCCAACAATGTCATCCGAAAAAATTCATCATTTATTGAAAGTGTGCAAATATGAAATTTATGTGCATGAACTCTTGAACGGATATGGAAATTTAGTTAGAAATTTTACAAATATTTCATTTTAATAGTGAGATCTTGTAGAGAAAGAATTTCATATAAATGATGGTCTACAAATCACATTTCTTTAACTAGGGGATAAATCCTCTCCCTCTCTACCCAATAAATTAGAAATTATAAATTGCAGCGGAAATTATTAATCGGAAAAATGCAACTATGTAATCATCCTTTTAGACATGGCAAATCCCTAAATGAAGAGCGGAAGAATGGAATCGGAGGTTGGTTATGGTTATGCAGTTTCAAGTTTCAATATCATATAACCTTGAAAATGAATAGAAAAGCTGACAAATTGAAGACAAAAACTGAAAGTTGAAGAAAGCCAGCAGCGGTCTTACATTAATTTGTGAGAGTTGAAGCCAAGCAGCGTTCCTGCAGCGAGCGAAGATAAACAAACAAACCATGAAAATTTGGAACCCACCCAAGATAGATTTGACCATAAATTACAGAATAGAGAAAGAAGAAGCAGCAACAATGGGCTGAAAAAGTGTTCTTACTGTTGCAGCTAGCCGAGATGGTAGAAAGAGGCGGCGGCGGCAGCAAAAATGGGCTTTCTCTTCCTCCTAATTTTGGGCGTTTGTTGCTAACAGAATGATTGTATGATTGTAGAAGAAGTTGTGAGATGCAGGAGTTTTTGCGTGAGTGGATAAGTTGTGATTGGAGAAGAACAGCTTCTTATATTACCTTATATTTATAAGCATGTATCACTGGTAGTTTGGTCATTTTTCCGTTGCCTTTTGGGGCCCGCCACTTCTTTACTTGTTCTGTGAGGGTTAACGCCGTTTGGTCAGCCACAGTTTTTCACTCAGCTCTGATTTTCTGTTTCTTCTTCCAGCTGTTGCCTCGCTCGTTCACTTTATATTCTTGTTGAGATTTACCCGACGGTGTCACCGAAGCCCGCACTCCATATGATTGGAATGGCTTCTGAATCCTTTCTTCCACTCTGCCTTCTCTTCAAGGGATTTTGGGGAAAAAGTTGTCCTCAAATTTTCAAGGGCAAAATCCAAAGTATTGGTACCACCCCACGCTTTAATGTCCATCCTGCAAAACTTTCGAGCAATATTCTGCATGATTTAAGCTTTGCTACCTTGTTTATGTGTGTGTATTTTGTAATGCAGAGAGCTAATGAGAAGCTTAGAGCATTGGAAAGGACTCTCAAATTCGTGTTGCAGTTTTGGGATGTGGTTCCTCTGGAGTTGAGTTGGCTGCCATACCAGCGAATAGTTATAGTTGCTTTGTTCGAGTGTGCTTGTTTTTTGTATGCTTGATGATTATGTGATCTTTCCATACTAAGTATTCTTATTTTGCATGATATTTGTAAATTGTCATACCTTATAATTGTTCTTTTCTGTTGATTGTTAAATTTACTAATGTATTAATTTCAGACGAGGGACTTAATATCCCGAATTCATTTCCGTACAAGGAAATTGAGAATTGAGCTCTCTGGAAAGTTGAAGAAAAGGTTAAGAATCTATAGAAGCGATTGCTTAAGTTGCCTAATATTTCTTCTTGTTCACTTTGGGGCTGTATCATTATTTGTCAAACTAGAGTCAGCTTACTAATGTTGTTGTTAAGAAGATTTTAATACATTTTTTGGATGTAAAATGTTGTTAAGAAGATTTTAATAATTATAATAAAAAAGATAGACATAGATAGAATTGGCTAATGTTCATAATTTCTCATAGCCCATTTTCTTTTGTTTAAACATATACTAGCGGTCGTGGCACGCAATCCCCGCGCACATAAATTCTTTAATTATAGTATGTTATTTTTGTTATAATCTTTCTAGTGATCTTATGAACTCCCGAAACTTTAAGTCATCAATAACAGTGTACATGAAAAATTTCACGTGTAATTAACTACATACAAAATTTAATTATTCAAAAACTCTTGTAGAGTTTACGAGCAACTCACTTCTGTGTATCAGAAATATTTTTGCATAATAGCAACTCCAAAGTTCAGATGATACTTTTGCTAATAACAGTGCAGACATTTTAAATCATGCCCCTTGTAAATATACCGCTATTAACCATTCTCATTCGTCAAAAAATATAATTACAAACAATCGAAAATCAAATTGATTGAACTTTGCCGTTAGCCTTGTTAGTCACGCGGTCAAGCTCAGCTCTCGTTTCAGATAGAAGCTTACACTTTCCCCCTCATTTTATTAGTCATGTCATCAAACCACATCTTTGCCTGCATTCAAGAAACTAAATGAAGGTCAATAATATATATATATATATTCCGGGACTTTATAGGAATATAACTTAAGAATAAAGAAGCTATCAATGTGTAAACAAATATTTAAGAATTTCAGAAAAATGTACAAAAGCAAATAAGTTGAATAGAGAAAAGGTTTCCAATTTGGAACACACCAACACTCTTACCGCTGGTTAAAGAAATTGCATCTATACATAGCAAGAAAAGAATTTGTATATATGAGAACAGTGGGACATTAGTGCTTGCTAAAGGTACCTGTGGAGTCACCAGAGGCATTTGAAACATGATAACAATAGGAATTCAATTCCATCTCATGATATTTTCTCTGCAATTGATCACATAGCAGGATCAGACAAATATTCAACAATTAAGCGTTTGTTAAATGGATCGCTGCTTGAAGTAGATGCTCAAAAATAGGAATCATAAGACGATTAGTATTGAAGTTGAAAAGGTTGGAATAAGGTGACGTCAAATCCAGATAGATAATGGAAAGATGTAGGTGAAAGATTAAATAGAGTTTCAAATATATTATGCTATTATCTATGCGTCTTACGGGAAATTCTATGCTGGGACAGCCGTTGGATCTCCCACATGGGGGGGTTAAATTGCTAAATGACCCCCCCCCCCCCCCTATTGGGTGATTCAACGGCTGAGCTGGGTCGAGACCATTATAAAACAGCCCTGTGTCTTACTTGTTATTAGAGAACCAGTTCATCCCTACATGGAGGTTGTAAATTTGATCTCAACGTACCTGACATCACAAAATATGTATTAACACTACTAAATGGAGTATAAATTTCAATAACCTATGTTCTTTATTCACAAAAACTCAACTTTGATATTTCTAGACTTAATTCTTTTCCTCGATATTTTCAAGTCCCAAAAGTGAAAATACTTATCCATGATATAATCACGCCAAAGACGGATTTAAAATAGAAGTACATAATTGGATGCATCTCCGTAGAGTCAGAAGCCACCAAATTGAATCTAACAAAAGAAGGAAGAGAAACCCAGTTACAATAAACTAACTCAAATTACACAAAAATTAGAAACAATTTAGATATACGCGAGCGAAAACCCCTACAAATCTATATATAATAAAATACAATCTTTGAGGTCATCCAAGTAAGCGCACATGTGGATGGCTTAATTGAACTCAATTTTGCCACATAAGCAAAATTGAATAAATCTTTCTACATACATATTAAATTTAAATCAATAAAATTATTAATCTTAACAACTTCATATCTTTTTGGATAAAGTTAATAACTAATAGATTTCTTTACTTAATCAAAATTTCAAATTAATCTATATATAAATATATATATATATATATGGGATAATTGCAAAAAAAAAATCTTGTGTTATTTTGAAAGTGCTAAAAAATCCCCTATGTTAACGAAATAGGTGAAAACCCCCCTGTGAAGTAAAAACATTGCACACTCTCCCCCAACCGTTAAATAGGCCTTAACACCATTAACTTTTTTAAAATGTCTGTTATACCCTTAAATTACTAACCATTGGATCTAAATTTTTAAAATCAAAGGCTCATGTTTTTTTGAGATAAAAGAAAAGGAAAATAAAATTTGTAAATAAGACAATTAAAAAAAAAAGAAAAAAAGCGTCATTTTTCAAAACCCCCAAATGCAGGGGGTCTTCTTCTTCTTCTTCTTGCAAAAAATCCCAACCCGACCCCGCAATCCCCTAACCCTTAAAATTGATAATTTCATGGTATTTATGTGAAGTTTGTGGTACTGTGCGTTGTGGTGATGGTGGCTGCGTATGGTGGTGGTGGTCTGAAGTAGTGGTGGCTGCGTATGGTGGTTGTGTGTTCGATCTCCGGCGAGTTCGAGCACTGGTGGCGACGGTGGGGGACGACTTGTGCGAAGTCGACGGTGGTGGTGGTGGTGGCGGCGGTTCGAACTGTAAATGGTGGTTCGGGGGTGGTGAACTGGTGTTGGATTTGTGTGATGGTGGTTCGGTGGTGGCGTTGGTGGGTAAGTCGGTTTCGCCGGTGGTTGGTGGGTGGGTGGCGGTGCCTATGGTGGGAAAACAAGATGAAGAAGAAGAAGAAGAAGAAGAAAGGGAAAAAAAAAGGGGGGAAAATGAGGGGTATAATAGACTTTCAACATGTGAAAACCAAATAAAAACTTTTCAACTCTCATCACACGCGCGTGCATTTCACACTCCGTTAAGTTTGACAGAATGGAGGTTTTTTGCAGAATTTTTACATTTCACAGGGAGGTTTTCACCTATTTCGTTAACACATGGTTTTTTTAACACTTTTAAAATAACACAGGGTTTTTTTTTACAATTAACCCTATATATAGAGCGGTGTTTGATTAAAATTAAGCAACTTTGACTCAAATTCTCATTTCTAGGATTTTGAGTTATTTTTAATTGTAAAAATCTATTAGTTGGATTAAATTTCAAATTTCAAATATGTTTAAATTGGAAAGATAACAATTTCAAATTGTATTAAATATTTCAAGATTGTTTGAGTATCCGGGGGATGATTTTTTCCTTGATTTACTCCATCTTCAATCTCCATACAAAGTCTTCCAATTTTCTAGCTTAAAACGTTTCCTTTCTCTTAAACCTTCATATCTCATATTTTTCATCGTCACTTGCCAGCGTTCCATGCGTTGTTAAAGGTTAGGCTCAACTTCTAAATTCTTTTGTAATATAATTCTTTTACGGTTATTTTAGTTCATCCTATGTGCATATATACTTTTTTTTTGTTACTATCAAGAGTTTCCCCTAGCCATTAATCTCTTCGAGGCCGAGAAATCACCGAAGTGGATACAGCCTCTCCTAATAAAGTCTTTTCCATATACACAGCCAGAGATCGAACCCTGGACAACATGATTAAGGAACTCAACTATCTACCAATTGTGTTGAGTCTTGTTTGTTATGTGCATATATACTAAAAAGATGTTTTGTGTTGATGTTTCGGAATATGAACTACGAGTTGTTTTTGGATTGTGTGGGCACATCATCTGTTTGTTTTTGGGTTCAATTTGACTTCTTGAATCCTTTAAAAATTTAGTTATTTATGATTTTTTCTTCAATTCGATTGTTTAAATTTTGTTGTTCATCCTTTGATTATTATATATATGGTGTTTGAATTTTTATCGTCAATAATTATTTTATTCTCAAACTTTCAATTATCTTTTTTTTTGTATATACCAGGGTTTCCCCCGGCCGAATGCCGGAGACTATTTCCCTTCAAGGCGTAGAGATCACCGAAGTGAGTTTTGTCTCTCCTAACAAAACCTTTTCCATACACAACACCAGGAATCGAACCATAGACAAATGCTTAAGAAACCCAGCTATCTACCAACTGTGCTGGACCTTATTGATCAAAATTTCAATTATCGAGCTTCTTATTTCTTTGTCTATTTCTTTCTCACGCCTGAGAGGATTTATTTAATATATATTTTTAGATTAGGTGTTGATACTTTCACCTATACATTTTAGTAAATTATTGAGTTTTATTTTTCTATGTTGTTTCTAATTTTACAATTTCCCCCCCTTTTTTTTAGGGATACAATTTCCCCATTTGATTCCAATAAATCATTAATTTTAATTTTAAATTTTTTTGTTTCAGGTATTATCTTCAGTCATTCAGATCTATTATGTTTCTATTTATCAATTATTTCTTTGTTTACTTTTTATAATTGGCATGATAGGATTTCCTCCACATTTTTTCCATCTACTCTTCCTTAACTCATTTTAATATTAGTATTGTTGAATTTTTTTTTCCTGCTTTCTCCTCATCATTTTATTCGTTACTTTTATGTCTGCTTCTCTTCATATAACAGTATTGATTTGATGATCTCTACAAGCATTGTTATGTTTTTTTTTTTGTTTGCTTTTGCATGTTTTTGTTAATTATTTCTTTTCTACTTTGTATGCTTAATAAACCTTATAATTGGTATTTTCGCTATAAAAATTTAATGGGTAATCAGCAAATTACCCCTCTCGAATTGCGACTTTTTGACACACTGCACCCTTAGACCATCTCCAACCCACGCCATTTTGAGTTGGAGATGGCGTGGGAATGGTGTGGACCGGACCCTCCAACCCACGCAATTATTTGCACTAAATTTGGTGCAAATGAAAAATAGCATACCATATGTGGGGTGAAATTGTTCATGTGCACCAAATTTGGTACAAGCCCATCTTTTTTTTATTTGTGAAATAGGGATAATGGTATATAAGATGAGGTGTAAAAGGAAATATTCTAGAGAATATTCTTTTTGGCGTTAAAAATAGAGTTGTGGCTTAGAGTGAATTTACTGCACAACACTAAAATGGTGCAAAAGTTGCACTCTTTGCACCTTAGAATTGTATATACCTTGGCATTTTGCATACTACAACGAATTTACCAAATCTAACTCACTAGAAAAACAAATTCACTCAATTTTGGAGGGTAAAATTATAAATACAAAGAGGCAAAATTGTATGGATAAAAAAATTAAAATCCATAAAGTCTGAAGGCAAAATTGTAGTAAATACGTGAAAAATTGTAGAAATATTCTCAATTCTAGTGTTAGTCAATAAACAAATATCCCTAAAATCCTCTCTTTGACCCATAAACCTTTTTGTCTAGAGGCAAAAATGGTGGGTATATTGAGGTCGATAATTGAAATACTTGAAGTGTTTCTCCAAGTGTTGAAGAGAGAATTTAGTTCATGCTCAATTTTTGATATTACCTGCACACTAGTTCATGCTCGGTGTTAACAAATTTTATTTATCAGATATTCATGTTACTAATGTATGTCTACAGCTTATTCACTTTTTATGCTTCATTATCTTCTTACTCTTAATATTATTATTATCATTGAAATTTTTTATGCCAACGGATATATTCATTTGTTGATAAATTAGATTTTTCAGAGAACTACTTCAACTTTTTTTTTTTGGTGTAAAGTAAGCACTTCATTACCAACCAACAAAAGTACATCAAACAAAACACACAAACTTACAAAACTATGTTTGTGTGCTAACAATCATCATTTAAAAAAATGATACTTTGCAAACACCATGAACACCTGCTATACACCAGTAACTAAATTTTTTCTTATGTAGCTTTGATCTCTATTCTTTAGCTTTCTATCTTGTCTGCCTATCCTCATGGTAATATCTTGTTTGAGCCCCTAACAAATATTGCTCCAATCTCTCTGAACCTGTGTGAATATTCTTGCATTTCTCTCATGCCAGATAACATATATCACCCCTGCTAAACCCACCATGATCAGATCCTGTTTGAGTTTCCATGTTTTAAAAGCAAAATTCACCCATCTTTTCCATCTCCTATATTGAACAGGGCAATTATCCACCTCCAACCAATTCATCAAGTTATACACTAAATTTTTGGACCATTCACACTCAAAAAAAAGATGATCAACAGTTTATGTTTCATCTCCACAAAGAACACATAGCACATCAGAAATTGGTAAAAACTTACTTAACCTGTCTCTTGTTAGGAGCCTTTGGTGGGCTGCAAGCCAAGTGATGAAAGAGTGTTTAGGCATAGCCATCCTATTCCAAACCAACCTGGTATCGCTGAAAATGTGTTGGTCTCTTCTGAGCATGTCATATCCACTTTGTATGGTATAGACCCCATTTTCTGTAAAACTCCATTTATTTTGGCAGAAACCATCCCTCAATTTATTCCTTACCTTCACAATCTTTCTCCACACCCAACTACAATCCTGGGGTGGGGAATGATCCCAAAATTCAGTACTTTTTAAGTAAATCCCCCCAATCCATTTGACCCATAAGGTATCTTTTTTTCTGGGAAAGGGCCCAAATTTGCTTCCCCACTGCTGCCACATTCCAATCCCTACAGCTTTTAATGTTCAGCCCACCAAATTTCTTCCTTGTACACACTTTCTCCCAACTAATCAAAGGCACCTTTTTTTGTAACTCGGACCTTCCCCACAAGAAATCTCTACATTTCTGCTCCACAAGTTTTACAGTTGACTGGGGGAGAATAAATATGGTAGACCAGTAAACTTGCAAGGATAATAAGACTGAGTTAATAAGCAAACATCTACCTGCATAAGATAGGTTCCTGGATGCCCAATAGCCAAGTCTTTTAGTGATTCTATCTACCGATGTTTGACATTCTATCTTTGACCATTTAGTGGGTGATAGGGGCACACCCAAGTACCTAATAGGAAAGGTACCCTCCTTGAATCCAGTAATATTCATTATATCCTGTTTCACTTCCATTGTTACCCCTCTGATAAAGATGTTGGACTTATCCTGGTTAGCATATAGGCCCGAAGTACATGAAAATTCCTTCACTTTAGTCCAAATGGTTTGTACAGAACTGCCGGTAGCCTTGCAGATGATCTTATCATAAGATCATCTGCAAAACATATATTTGTCATCTTTAATTCTTTACATGCTGGATGGAACCGGAACCCACTTTCTTGTGTAGCTATTCTCAAACTTCTAGTAAGGTACTCCATTACTAAAACAAATAGCAACGGGGACATGGGGTCCCCTTGCCTGATACCTCTTTTCCCTGGGAAGAATCCGTGAATATCACCATTAAGCACTAGTGAGTATGAGACGGTCTCTACACACTGCATAATCCAGTTACTAAATTTTTGGGGAAATTTGTACCCTTCTAGAATTTCTCGCAAAAACTCTCATTCCACAGTATCATATGCTTTCCTCAAGTCAATCTTCATGAGACATCTAGGTGATATCTTTGTACAACCTGATCAGTTCTTGACTTATCAGAATATTGTCAATGATGGATCTTCCTTTTACAAAGGCACCTTGATTTTCATTCACAACTGTAGGCAAAATCTTAGCCAATCTGTTTGTGAGCATTTTTGATATACACTTATACAGTGTATTGCAGCAGGCTATAGGTCTGTATTGACTTGCCATTCTAGGATTATCCACCTTAGGTATTAATGCTATTAAGGTGCAATTTATCTGTTTCAACATTTGGTCTTCTCTAAAAAAATCCAACACTGCATCAGTGATTTCTTCTCCAATTATATCCCAAGCACTTTTAAAAAACCTACTGCCATAGCCATCTGGGCCAGGGTTTTGCTACTGTTAATGCTAAACATGGCTTTCTTGACCTCAGCTCTTTCAAAAGGTTTTATCAGATCAAGTTGTTGGTTCACACCGAGCCTAGGTCCACTCTCAAACACTGCTATATCTGTGTGTATTCTGGTGCTGCATGTGCCTAGCATTTGCTCATAGTATTCCACAAAGTGTCTTGTGACAACTGTATAATCTGTAATCAAATTGCCTTCACTGTCATTAATTGTTACAATCATGTTCCTGTACATTTTTTTCTTCAAGAGCATATGAAAGTACCTTGTATTCTCATCCCCCATACTTAGCCAGTTTTCTTTAGATTTTTGTTGTAGAAACTTTTCTAATGCAGTGCTCTTTTCATGTAGTCTCCTTTTAATTTCATTTTCTATCTCTTGAAACCTTTGATTGTGAGGCTCACTATGAAAGTTGGCTTGTATTTCCATCAATTCATCTCTCACTTGATCCATCTGCCTTTCTATGTCGGCGAATTGATCCTTGTTCAGCTGTTTCAGAGAATCCTTCATCCCCTTTAACCTCTGCACTATTCCAAACATTTTACTCCCTCTGATTGTTTTTCTCCAGCAGCTAGTGATCAAATTTTTAAAGTTTGGTGCCTCTGCCCACATGTTGAAGTACTTAAAATGTTTTTTCCCATTCTGAATTTGCACATTTTGATGAATGACCATTGGGCAGTGGTCAGACATCCCCTCTGGTAAGAAGACTGTTTCTGCCATTGGATGTGCCTCACACCAATGATGGTCAATAAGTACTCTACCAAGCTTAGAATAAATCCTTGCCCCTTTTTCATTACAATTGTTCCAAGTGAATTGGCTCCCCTCCAAACACTCTTTAAAATCTACTATTTCGGCAATTGTAATTGGATTACCCCCACTCCTATCCTGCATGTGTAGAACAGTATTGAAATCTCCTAGTAGTAGCCAAGGTTCTTGAATAACTTGTGCTAGGTTTTTCAACTCCTGCCATAATTCTCTTCTCTCCTGTAATTGGTTATATGCATATATGAAACTGACTTTGAATCTCTTCTGAGTAGTTATTTGTAGCACTTCACAGTGTACCATTTGGCTAGTACTCTTAAGTAGCTTAACCTCAAAGTAATCCTTTCTCCAGATCACCCAAATCTGACCTTGCTTATCCTCATTTATATTTGAATAGCTTCCCCATCCTTGCACATTTTATTATAAGTAAGTTCATACTTATTTTTTTTGATTTTGTGTTCCATAATTCCCATTAGACCAATTCCTTTATTATAACAGAGAGCCATTACTTCTCTCTGTTTTCCAGGGCTATTTAGCTCTCTAATGTTCCATGCTCCTATGCGCTCCATGGTCAGTAACTAGTATAGTTACTTGCCCAGGCTCTACTTGAACATCTTGAACACTCTCACTTGTAGTGGCTTGCTCAGGTAATTGGATAGCTCCTTCTTGCTCCACGCTCACCCTCCCATTTTTAGTTATTGTCATCCATGTATTATCCTCCCTCCCCTTGATATATGTTTTCCTTTTCATGTTCTGGTCCCCTGTTGCACCTTGATTCTCCTTCTCATTTACTTAATCAGTAGGAGTCGCTTCTATTTGCACTTTTGGGATCCATATTTGCTTACCCTTTCTCTTCTTGCACATTTTCTCCTCATGGCCATAACCCTTGCAAAAGGTACATTGCACCGGTTTCCATTCATAGGTAATCTTCTGCTCTATTATTATACCCTTTTCATTTTCAAAATGCACTACATCTGGCATAGTGGTGACATCCACTTCCACAAGTACCCTGGCAAATTGGATCATCTCCTTTTCCATTGTCATTTTATCTGCCATGATAGGAGTTCCAACTAAGCTTGTAATCTTGCTTAGAGAACTACCACTCCAATATTTAAGGTCAAGACCTTCCAATTGCACCCATATGGGCACCCTCTCAATAATATTCTTATTGTAGTTCTAATCCTCTTGCCATGGAGTTACAATAACTGGCTTGTTATCAAAGTGATATACTCCCACTTGCAAAACAACATCTCTATCTTCCTCCTTGTTAAACCTAATCAGAAAAATGCCATTCTGCTTCATGACTATTTTGTCAATTCCAAACTTCCCCCATATACGCCTACAATATCCATTCATCACAGCAAATGGTGGGTTTGCTCCCAACACATAACACACAACCGCACTGTTCCAATAATCAAGCTCTGGTTGCACATCCCCAATATCAATTTTCCCTATTGCTTGACCACTATGTTTTTCAGGTTGAACAAAATTCAATTTACAGCCCGGATTTCGCAATTTCGATACATCAAATGAGTCCCAAATCGTACCTGTGTGCTTCGGTGCTGCTTCTGCCACCTTGGGAAGATCCCTCTGTGTACGCTCTTGTGTTTGAATGGCTTCAATTCCATCATTTTGCCCTCCTGATTCCCCATTACAGTCAAGCCCTAATTCATCCTCCAAATTAATCTCTTGCGTCTCCTTCCTTTGTGACCTAGGGTTCCTTAACCCAGATTTCCCATTAGGAGATTGAGCTGGTGGTGTAACCACAATCTCCTTCCTTACCTTCACCGTCCCTCGCTTCCTCCTGGCCATGGCCGCAGCTCACGTGGCTATCGTGAGCCGAGAGAGAGAGAGTTACTTCCTTAAATCAAAATGTAACAAATTTTGATTATTGTTACATGTTTTAACTACTTCGACTTAGTGCTGAAGTAAGTTTAAAATTTTCTTTTCCACTTTATTTAGTGGAAAGACCACCAAATATCATACAAAAGTTAGATATAAAGGATGAACACATTGATTGTACTAATATATGTCTCTTCTTATTTTGCAAGTGAGAAAATGCGCACTAACTATAGGCACTAGCGACCGGAGCACACTCAATGCGTGTGCAAACACAATATATACATGTAAATTAATGAGTGTGCAAAAGACATTTAAATTCATTAAAACAAACTCAAGACATAAAAATAATTTTATGTGAAGAAAACTAAAAGAAAGAGATTGTCAATAGAATATAATTACTTAATAGCACCGAAACTATAAAATCACATATAAACAAATTCTATAAAACCCATAAATTTTTATTTAACAACAGATCTTGTTTTACACTTACTTTATTTTTCGCATATGTTATAATTTGTGAGTAACGACACCCTTAGTACAAAAATTCACCAGTTCCATCTCACCCACTAATCTCTTGTTTTTAGTATTCTTTATAATATAGATATATATGTTCTAGCAATTTTACGCATTCATGATTGTTGAAATTCAATTGACTCGATTTCATCTAATCAATTATTTTTCACCACCTTCTTCTCGTCACCTAAATTAAAACTTCTCTTCATATTTTGTAAGAAAATACTAAGATATATTGCAAAAAAAAAAAAACAAACTAAGATATTCCATATTTTAGTAGTAGCTACAAAACATAAAAAATTAGAGCAATTGCAGAAACTATATAAGTAGAGAGAATCAAAATTGAATTTTCTATTAACCTGTTAATTTCCTGAGCATCTATCGACGCCAAAAACAAAATTGGTGGTGCTTAGTAAGTTGGAGACCAAGCAACACCGTAGCTTCCTTTGCAGAAAAAGAAATTGAATGTGCATGAGTTTTAGACCACTCAGATTATCACACAAATTTTACTTTCTTAGATTAATATATTGGCACCAATAAGAGGAAAAAATTCTATCGATGAGTGCTAAAATATTGTGGTTTCCATAAATCTGCAAGAATGATGTTTAGGCTAGGAGTGGTATGAGTGAACCGTCCATAGCATTTCAAATGCTTAAGAAACTGTCCATATATGGCAGTTAATGCAGAAACCGTCAATAACACCGGATGTTTAAACTCCATTGTTAGAGTGTAGTTTACGAATTACATATTTCTAATGGGGTTAATTTTGGTAGTTCATTTTAAATACACACCATGGCAGTTTTTCTAATGCCTGCACACTTTATAAAAGAGTATAGATATATACAGTACCAAGTTGTTATGATAAAGGGAAGAATCCAAGTTTGAGGTTTGAGGTTAGAGGTTTGAGATTTAGATTTTTATTTTTTTTTAAATTAAGATTTAGAATTTTGATTGTGAGGAACAAATATTCAGCCTAATGAAGTATTTAAATATATTTTATTTTTCGTCAATCTTTATATTCAGCCTTTATAATTGTTACAGTAGTTAGACAAATTTGTGTAACTTTCATATGAATGTAAAAGCGAATTGAATGTTCAAATCAACGTAATTTTGATGGATTTTGTATATTTTGGTACATTATCCCTTTTCATATTTTGTATATTTTGTTACATTAACCCTTTTCATAGTTTAATTATAGTTATGTTAAATGGCATTATTCCTCATGTGGATTTGACCATATTCTAATAAAACTCAATTAAGATATATCTAAATCATGCATAAAAACTAGCAACAATTCAAGAAAGCTTTAAATCTTGAACATGGATACAATGTTGTCAACAATTACCCTTCTCCTTCCATCTCTTTCAGTTTATCTTCGATTCTCATAATTCTTTGTTTTTTTTCTTAATTCAAGAGGAAGGAAAATATTCTATATATCTAGCTCGACAAACTCGGGTTGATAGTTATAAACCTGAACCATAAAGACTCTATCTAGATCCATAAAGATGGGGAGAGCCACAACCTGTGGCAAACTGGATTCGAACCCAAGACCCTCACATAAATTGGAGCTCTCATAATTCTTTCTGTAATGATAACTTTATCAACTAAAATGATCGAGTATATTGGTGAATACATTTTTGTTTCATTAATCTCAATAGTATTTTTCTTTATTTTTTTTAGATTTGTGTTTTTATTAGACTATCTCATTATATCAATTAATGATGATTTACTTAACTCCTACGTTTCTTTTGCTTTTACAAACTGGCTCATCTTATCTGCATTCAATTTTTTCATGCTTCGTCTTTTGATCATATAGGATAAGTGTATGCAAAAGTTGGACATTTATTATTTTGTGTATTTCGTTTCCTTTTTCATGTGCTTAATTTGATAGACTTGTGAGTGTGGTGCGTGCGTGAGGTAGGGGTGTAAACGAGCCGAGCTCGAGCCGAAATCGCCAGGCTCGAGCTCGAGCTCGTCAAGCTCAACTCAAGGGAGCTCGAGCGAGCTCGCGAGCCGAGCTCACGAGCTCGAGCCGAGCCCAAGCTCGCGAGCCTGAGCCAGCCTGAGCCCAGGCTCGCGAGCTTGAGCCTAAATTTTTAATATTTAATATTTATATATTTAATATATATAATTAATATTTAATATATATAATTAATATTTATAATATAAAAATATTTAAAATATAAAACTAAATATATATAAAAATTATGAAGAAGCTCGCGAGCCGGGCTCGCGAGCTTTTTGCAGATACAAACAGGCTCGAGCTCGAGCTCGGGCTCGTGAAGCCCTAGCGTGAGGTGCATGTGCGTGTTAAGCCCCAGTTTAGCTAAAGCGTGTCTTTCTATTTTTTTGGTCCACCAGATTTTCTCTCATATTTTTTCGAGAGATTAATCGGAATCAAATATTTTTCTAATATATTTCATATTTAATTTATATACTTATTTGCTTTCTATATTCCACAAGTTTTCTCTTTCAAATAGCTTTCATTATGTATGATAATGAGTTACACCTGTTTTATTTCAATTTCACTTATTCAATATTTATTTTATTAAGTTTATCGATCATGTATTATTATTACTTCAACTAAACTAATATGATTTAATACATGTAAAGAAATTTCCGGATGATAATCATCCAAATTGGAGCGAATCATTTAAATTTGCATATTATAAATAAATAATTTAATCATATATATATATATATATATATATATTACAGAATCAGTATTCCGTGCCTTGGCACGGGGTTACAACTAGTTTAGCATAGTTTTATACAAACCAATAACTTTAAAACTTAAACGAGAAACACTGTTTCTATAAATTGAATAAGGAAAACTAAAATTACAAAAGTAAAAAATGAATTGGATTCCGGACCAATTTATGCAATCGTTGAATCCATCTTATTCTTTTAATAACCTTTTAAATGCTAAAATATATTATTGTAGACGTAGGTAGGCAGAAATGACATAACCAAATAGCTTACCATATACAATTGCACAAAATGACATATTTTTAAATCCTTGATTCTATCCCTACCTTTTGTCATTCCTTCGAATCCCATTCATGAGGTGAAATAAATCTGCAAAAAGAAATAATTAGAAACCCTTGAATATATTACTTTATTGATTTAGAGAAATTAATAGCAAATTGTTTTAAAAATCAATGGAAATACAGTAGAAATTATAGAAAATAGTGATAAAGATATACCTGAATCAAATTTGATTATCGTATTCTTCTCTATTCGCCTCAATCAAACATGATTAGTTTTCTTGATCAGAAGGAAAAATGGATTTATAGCATAGATGAGATATGGGGTGGTTCAAGCAGTTACTGTATTGGGGATGGAATATAATAATTGAAAACGGAGAAGTTGAAGATGTTGGGAAACCGATCAGTTGCAATGACTATCAGGCCCCCAAGTGATGTCAATTGTTTGACCTCGGCAAACACTGTAGAAAGGGGCACTGTGGGTACATACGAAAAAATGGTATAGCATGGTGTAAAAACCGTCATTTTGAGTGTGTAAAGCCCCGTTTTTTAATAAATAGTATAGACTATAGAGTAATGTCTCATTTTCTAAACTCACAAATCTCATTCCAAGAATACACTAGTATTTTACTTTTGAAAAATGTGATAATTAATTTCAAATTACTATTCTAGTGTTCTATAAATTTAAACATTTGCCTTATTTTAAAGTCGAATCTGACATTTTATGTTAGTTTGAACATGAATTTTTAAATTATAGCAATAGGTTACATTTTATGTTAGTTTGAATATGAATTTTCAAATTATAACGACTGGTGACATTTTATGGTATTTTGAATATGAATTTTAAAATTATAATGACAGATAGCACAAAGTTTTAAAAGACTTTTGTCGGTATGCAACCAAGTGTTTATTTCATTGAACATTTTATGGACTAAAATGTAATTTGATATTGTCCTTCACATTATATTAATAGTTTAAATTTTAGTAAATTATTTTATTTTGCACACTCATTGAGTGTGCCCATACCGCTAGTATTTAGAATTAGCGAATCCACTACAGTGATCACCAATGTCCATACCTTTTTATTATCTAAGAAAAATGACTTTAAATAAATGCCCTTGATATGAAAACACAAGACAGAGACCAAAAATATACTACTTGTTATAACACTTCTATAATACAATTACAATGTCTCTGAATTTCAGCCAACAGGTAAGTACATTTTTTAATAAAAACTTGAATTGGTGGAAATCCAACAATATAACAAATATAATTGTACATGTTAACTGATTAGTCACAATCTATTAAGTAACACAATTAGTTTCGTCTCACCGCTGGTTTTGACAACTAAACACAATTTTACTAAATTTTTATCAAAAACAAATAAACATCTTATAATTTCTATATTTTCGCTTAATCAAACTTAAGAAACCACAAGCCATACACATAAATGAAACGGAAAATTCTTGTATACACTCGGTGTAGGACCCAAATGCATGCACCCAGACACAACAAAAATAATAAAAAATAATATATTCAATATAAAAACAAGTCAAACATTTTATTAATATTTTTGTTGTGTCTTGGTGCATGCATCTGGGTCCCACACCGAGTGTATACAAGAATTTTCCGTTTCATTATGTGTATCGCTTTGTTTTTATATTGAATATATATTTTTTATTATTTTTGTTGTGTCTTAGTGCATGCATCTGGGTCCTACACCGAGTGCATATAAGAATTTTCATAAATGAAACAATAAAGCAGTATTATGTGATAGGACAATTGCAAACTTAATATATAAATCATTGTAATGTCGATGATGATAGTTGTAGTAGTATTAACATTTAACAATAATAATAAGATGACAATGAAAATAGGATATGCAATACAGTAATAGTTTTTTTAAAACATATTATTGTATGCTAACAGATCATCAAAATATTAATTCAATTGAGTATTAGGAGAAAGAAAAATATAATAATTGCCTAAAAAAAAAAAAAAAGATATTTGGAGGTCCGTACAGAAATGGACGCGAGCCGTCTACTGCCCGCCACAACAAATACACCAACACCATAACCAAAATCCCCACATTCCCACTACCCGGCCCCATAACTCCCATTGAAAAACTGTCCAATACTCCTTTATGCCCCCAACGGATACTCCTAAATTTAACCGTCTATTGTATTCGTATCGTATTTGGATCTGATATGGAGACCCTCGAATCTTATTTTCGAATCATTTTTAAATTGTCCAAAAATGAAAAGAAATTCGAATACCATATTTGATACAAAAAAGTATCTAACACGTGTTGAATATCACATAGAATTTTTAATATTATACAGTACTTTTTCAAATAAAATAAGAAAAGAGAAAATATTAAACTAAAAATATAAAAGTTCAACAATTGATAAAAAAAATTTAAAGAATTAAACAAAATTTTATTTATAATATATACAAGTATAATATAGAAAAATAAAATTAATTCAATAGAGTATTGTATTCATATACTCGTATCCATATTCTTTAATCATTAGCTCCCAATCCAATGTAAAAATAGAGATGCCTATTACTTAGGACTAATATTCTATAATTTTTTCGTCTTTTCTTCATTTACTCTGACTCCGACTATGAATATACTACCATACTCCGATTTGGTGTTCTAGAAACTGTGATCAGGATAATCATTGACGGTGGAGGAGAATAGTGAAATACGAACTGTGAATTTGGTATACACACAAATCGCCGATTAACTGCAGTTTTACAGAAGAAACCCTTGATGTTCAGATATTTCACCCTTTCAATAACCCTAGCGGCGTTCGTAAAATCACTGTTTTTTCTTTACAACTTTACATTAACACGTGTGTAGGTACTATTTATTTTTCTTTCTCCCCCATCTTATCTTCAGTTTGTTTTTATGTGTTTGTGTTCAGTAAGATGTTTTGATGAGGCCTCGTTTAAGTTTTACATCGTTGTTGGTGTATGCATTGTCACAGATGTGAGGATTTGGCTTATTGTTTGCGTCTATATGCATTATCACAGTTGTGAGGATTTGACGTATTAATTGCACTGCGAAGTGTGAATTCATATGTTTCTGCAGTTGTTTGTGTTTATGTTTCAGATACACGAATCATGAGTATTGTTATAATGGAAACTACCGTATTACTGCTTCCTTATTGTTTGGTTTGCCCATAATTTTTGGAAGGTTTTTTTTCAATCTGATGTTATCATAAGTGAGTATGGTTGAAGGTGTAAATAACTTATCATGATTTTTGTATTTGTTCATTTCCCTAAAATATATTGTTCCATTCTTTATGTCTCATACTGTAAATAAGACAGGATTGGCATGTTTAGGGATAGTTTATGAGGATTTTCGATGGAATTTGATAAACAAGTGCCGGTCATTTTTTGATGGAATTTGAAAAGTTCTCTTTGCTAGACTTCATCTTCCTATTGTTATAGACAGAAAGAGCGATTTGTTTTCTTCAGGTTCATGAATTTTTATCATATCTCATGACACTCCAGTTAGATTTTTGTTATGTTTCCTCATACTTTATTCTTGCTGATAAATACTCCGCGATTGTATGCAAATGTGAACGGTGAGTAATTCCACACCCTCTGTGCCCCCACCCCTTAAAAAGGAAAATGAAACGAAAAGAAAAAGAAGAACCATTAAAAGAAGAAGTGAATGTATATTATCTGCTTCTATATTTTATGGATGTTATTATTCTCAAATTACTTCATGGGCCAGTTTGCGGATTGTCTAATGGAGTACAATGAGGAGGATGATGCTGCTGCTGGAAGTATTCCTGAATTTGGTGCAATCTTCATGTCAAGTATTGTAACAAAGAAAGAGTGCTTTAAACGTAGAATTTTTGCCCTCCCATCTTCCCAAGCTAACTTTGTGAAACATGTAAAAGCTGGAATGGTCTTGTTCCTGTTTGAATTCGAGAAGAGACAACTGTTTGGAGTTTATCAGGCCTCCTCTGATGGTGCAATGGATATTGTACCCCATGGATTTAATTATTCAGGGAAGCATTTCCGTGCTCAGGTAAGGCGCTTTCTGTAGTTGCTGGTTTGTTTGTATTGTTATTGTAGAAATTGCTTTATTTCAGCTTGAAAATTTATGAATTTTCATAAATTCGTGAATTTTGTTTATATTTAGAATTATGTGAGCATATGTGCCATCTATTCCTTCTGTTTGTACTCTTATGTTTTCCTGTCCAGGTTCCTTTTACATCAATATGGTCTTGTAATCCACTTCCTGAAAAAGAGTTCCGAGATGCTATTAGAGAGAATTATTTTTCTGCAAAGAAATTCAATTTTGGTCTGTCTGAAGATCAGGTTTGATGAGTTTTGCTGTCCGTTACATTAACTTTTACAGGGAGATTAAAACATCTGAATATTTTCTTATCAATGTTTAGGTTCGCAGGCTTTTGTATTTGTTCAGTTCAAGAAAGTTGCAAAATAAGCTGCCCCCTCGTCTGCCAACAGAAGTGGTCGATGAGGCAGCTGGCAAGGACAGAGGACTGGTAGATAATGATAATTTTGCACTAACTCAGAGAAGATACACGGAACAAAGTGATTATGATGAATTTAATTCTGCCGTGTCGTGTGATTATCAAGGGATTTCATTGACTAGAGCCGAAGAAGATGAACTTTTGATAGAGGACGGAGTCTACACTGAAGGTAAAGAATATCCTTTGACTGAGAGCTTCTTGACTGACTACCAAGGCAATTTTCTGGCAAAAAGAAGAAGAATAGATGGTCATTTGCGATCCTTGCGCAATGATCCCCCAAAGGATTCCTTAGAGGACGCAAGAAGATTGGCTGGTGGTCGCCGATTGTTATCAGTTGAGAGGGCATGCAATGAAAATCAGGTGGATGAAAATCTTAACCATGCGCTATCGTCTGAGTACATGATGGGCCCACTGGATGTAAGAATGGATATAGATGATAGGCTTATGCAGAGGAACAGATTGTTCAAAGAATGTGATATGGGTAGTGGTTATGGGCAGTCAATTGCAAGAGAGCACCATTTGGAGCCTTTGGACAAAAGCAAGCATGACATTGACGACAGATTTCTGTTTGATGATTGTGTACGAAGAGAACACAATGTTCGTGATATTGTTAAACCTTTGGTCTATGGTGATGGAAATCTGAATTTACTTGCACAAGCAAGGGAAGCGACAGAGGATCGCCATTGCTCAATGAATGGGATGTTGAAAAATAGATATCATATGGACAGTGATGGTAGCCATGTTCTTCTGCGTAGAATAAGGAAAACAACTGCAGGTGGGAGGTTATCGACCAATGAGGGAATTGAGAGTGAACCTAATCTAGGTAGTTGTTCAGAGGCAGGCTTCTCATCTGAAAATTTCGCAAGGCCATTGCACTATGGTCACAGAATCATTCAGGATGGAAGATTTCCACCTGTCAGTGGAAGAGAGAGTGAAAATATGCTGGAGAGGATTGGAGGCTCAGCCGTCTCAAACATAAACTCTGAATATATTTCAAGTGTTGATGGACGAGTAATTGATGATGGAAGGTTGAGAAAGAGTGAAAAAGTAGAAAATGTAGAGGATAATCACGCATTGGTTAACCCTGTCATCTCAACGGGGTACCCATATTACTCTAACCCAAAGCACAACTTGTCTTCATATTCTGACAAGTTTTTACCAGAAAAAGCACGCTCTCAGTTGACCATAGCGCATAGTTCGGACCCCTATCGCTCGAAATTTAATGATGCAACTACTGCGAGAGCTGTCCGTAACATATCTGAAATTCCGAATTGTGCTTATGGATGCTCTACATCTTTGGCGGCTGATAGGAATTCTGATTTAGTCAGAGAAGATCTTCCTCACCATGGTTCTCTCGGGAATTTCTATTCTGTGCCTGGCAGTAGATCATCACCACAGTTCTTGGAGTCCACAATATCTGGCAGATACCTAGATATGGAACCTGGATGTGGAAATAAATGTTTGCCACCAAAAACTTCAAGCCACCGAAGCTCCTCGCTTCATGAAACCACTAATTCTTTCCTAAACTCCAAATCACATACGCAAATGGAGCTGAATACCTCTGCTCCTTTTGATTACAGAGGTTCATTTCTTCCCAAGCCTTCCATGGATCATGAAAACATTGAACTAGATGAAAGGTTGTTTGCTTATCCCTCCAAATCAAGTGAAAATCATTTCGCACTTGATGGCGGTCTTCGTATGGAATCAAAACGCATGAGCAGGCATGTTCCTAGGCAGGAGATGGACATGTTGACTGGCGAAAACTTCATTCGCTCTGAGGCAAAAGACTACAGTTTGGGTATTTATCACCAAGAAAGAGATTTGGATGATTATGAGAATCAATATCTCAGGAGCTCCAGCAATATGAATCTCGAGGAGCACCGGCAAATTTCTGAAGCTCCACATTTTGATTCCAATGCTCACAGAAGAAGTGTTTTCACTCGTTTGACTTCTGGTAAGGAGGTTCATGTTGGTGAAGAGAGGAAGGACACTCCTTCACATTGTCATGACTGTTACATGGATTCATCGGCCGATGAAGTCATGGAGATGCTACAGCAGGGTAATAATCTCCCCACCAGGGAGCTGAGGAAATCCAGAGTAGTTGAACAACCTAAATGTGGAGGAAGTGATTTGGATGAAAATCTGATCCAGAGTCATGTTGAGATTAATCACTCAACAATTGAGAAGAAAAAGTTGATGCATGATCTAGCTTTTGCAGAGGGTATTAAGGAAGTGCCAGACGAGACACGAATTGTTGGCTTTAAGCGTCGTAGTGAAACAAAGAAAAATTTGGTTGGTACCAACACTTATTCAGATGCAGATAATAAAATTACTGCTGTTAATGAAGAGGTTGAAATCTCCACAAATAAGACTTCGAAACGCAAAAAGCTGGTTAGACCTGTCTTTAGGAAAAATGAATCAGCTACTGACAGTACAGGCAATAGTCAACACTTGGAACTTCTAGGCCAGATCCTTCACAAGGACGATAAACGAAGTTGTCAGAGTGCCATTAACACTTGTGAGGCCAAGATGCCAAATGAGATTACTACGTTAAGCAATGTGTTAGCTTCAGGCAGTCACCAATCTACTGACTTCAATGTAAAGGAGGTCTCAAATGCTGGGGTCCAAAAGGATATAGGAGCTGACGTGGCGTCATCCACTTCCCACGAGCTTGAAGGACATAAAACATCAAATGTGGGTGTTGAAAGTGGCGTTTCACAAGTTCTCCTTAAGGAAACAACTCAAAGTAAAAGTTCTGGTAGTCAAATCTCTATCAAAGGCATTTCATCCAAAGATAGTGATACCACTGTGGGTAAATTGATCCTGGAAGAATCATCTTCAGAAGGGCCCAAACTTGATGGTAATTGTGGGGGCAACCTTGGAGAGGGGAAAAGGTTTAGGATGTTGAAAAATAAAAAGAAAATTATAAGACTTGGCAAGGCAGGTACGCAATAATGCCAGTGATGGAGAGCTACGCCCCTTGTTTACCTCCTTTGCGGTGGTTTTTGGTCACTACTCCGTCATTTATGCCAATTGATGGAGTGCTGAAAAGATTTCGCAGTTTTGCAGCCTAGAAGTCAACGTGGCCATGTTTTTGACTTTTTGTACTTTTTTTAAATCTAGAAGCGTGTGAAGAATGGCAAGAATATGATAGATCTTTTGCTCTTCTGGAAGCTAAGTGCTGGTAGTCAGGATTTTAGGGGTCTTTTTTGACAATCTTCTTGCACTTGAAGGGCCTGGCTGCTGCTTTAGCATTAGTTCATTCCGAGCAATTGTCTTTTGAGCAACACGCAAATTCAAGTCAATTCTCTTAAGCATGTAATAGCATAGTATAGTTACTGTCTGCTTTGATTGATATAAAGTTACGCGTTAACAGCTTACGAGTTATATTGGCAGCTGAACATTATACCTTTTGCACGGCAGTACAAGTTATTTAACTGCTTAAGAGGAAATGACACTTTCCTGAATCTTTTTCTTGAAGAAATTACTTTTGATATTTGTTTTCTGCATATCCTTTTGTTAGTAAACTTTTGTGTCTGTGAATTGGGAACTCGTCTCCCAGTTAACTTTGAAATGTCTGATACTTTTTTCATATAACACAAACCGATGGATGGTGAACTTAATTGTTGGAACCAACTCCATTGAATCGTTCATGATAATTTTTTATTTCGTTTGTTTCCTTGGTCGCTTTGCTGCAGAATGACCCGAATGCATGCACTCGAACGACGAAGCAAGAAACTCATTTTGCATTATTGTTATAAATCTGTAGTTCTATTTCCTTGTAAAGGAAGCTCGGTACAAGGTTTTGACATACATGAAATTGTATCGCTCTATTTTCGAAATTCTAGCACTGAGTCAATGAACCTTAAAGTTGCTAAGGCAGGCAAGTATTAGCCACTCATTAAGTGATAAATTCCTACAAAAATAATTGAATGCCCATAGGAGTTGACATTGTTCCAATTTGGTGGCAAGAAGAATAGTGGATAATGTGGAGGAGGGTTTGCCAGAATTAGAATATTTGGATGCCAAGAAAAGAGAGGAATAAGGTAATGGGATGTATGACAGCCAATTATCTTATCTTGTTTACTATATGCTATTTGAAATTTAAACAAAATATAGTATTGTTATCGAAGATAGGAATTGTTAAATATAAGTGAGAATACTATGTAGCTCTATACTTGAACAAAAAAAGGTAAAGAAAAGAAAATTGAGGCAAAGCAACTAGGCCTCATCATCCAATTTACTTTCGTATTATCCAGTACATTTCTCCATATTTGTTCTTAAACAAAAGAAAAGTGAATAATTAATCTCATTGTTAACCATTACATCATGGACAATTATCAAGAACCTGAAATTCGAGTCAAAATCAAAAAATTCTTTGTTGATGTTATGAGCTATCAACATTTCACATCATATAAGCCAAAGTGGTGGTGTTAGTACAAGATCGAAACGTGGGATTGGGCTAAACAATATTGTCTACCCCGTTGACACATAATTACAAGTACTTGTCAACAAGATGAAAGAATTTAAGATTCTTTATAGAATCGATTCCTGATTGTCGAATGTCAAGGCCATTAATTTGAGATTCCAAGTTGGAGTAACTCTTTTTTTTTTTATAAATAGATGAGTGAAGAATGCTTCATTTGGTATTAAACAGAAGGTTAATGTGGATGAAATTGAGAAGAAGAGAGGTCTTGCATGAAGATAGAAGAGTCTTAGATTTGGTAGCCAAGGATGACTTGCCCATATGTATAGCCTCACTCACCAGAGATCCAATTGTGTAATAAGCTATTATTATTATTATTGGATCTGTGTGTTTGGTTTTTAATATGGGCTGGTCCCTTGGCTAGTTGATTGGCTCTTGTCGTTCATGCTTGGCCTTCTCTTCTTTGTGCATTAGTGCTATACTCTCCAAGCTACTTCTATTTTTCTCGTATATCTCGTGTTACGTCTAAAGTTATTATAATTTTTTTCACATCTTGACCACCTGAAAATATATTTATCACATATCTATACATATAACAGAAAATATTATACAATTATTATATGTGGCTTATTGTTAACATTGTACTTGAATTTAAATATTGAAACTGCAAAACAAAAATCATTTTGGATTCCAGTTGAGTTTTGCCAAGTACTTGAAATGCACATTTTTTGCTTTCTTAGGAAATATTGATATTATTTTAGATGTTGTTTTCGCCATATTACATGACCTGGCGGTGTTTTGAGAATTAAAAAAAAAGAATATAGTACCAAATGTCAATGCCATGCATTTTATTTTTGGGCTGATATTATAATTAATGGTTTCACAGTGTAATTAAAGGCACATTTCAACATTTTTCACCATCGAAAAAACTCATAACATTAACAAGTATTTTTTTTTTATTGTTTTCCTACTGTTGCAATGTGAAGAGGAGTTATTTTATAATCTCATAAAAAAAATCTTAATTCCTAATTTAATTAGGTATATTCTATATTGCAAATGACCTACATATGTACTATTGCAAGTAAAACCTTACGATTTGCTCTGGTAGGGGTGTTGGTAATTTCACAAATAAGAGTTTTTATTTTTTTGTAATTACACATTATAAGAGGGGTGTGGCACTAACTGACGATGACTTGGTGAAACAGTCGTCTACTTCACCACTGTTACCATCAATATCGTCGGCAGGCTGGGTTGGAGCACCTTTTTTCAAGTTGTACATCACATCTTCAAATTTGATGAGACGGATATGGATCTAAGAAGACAGAGTCAAATCTGACGAGATGAAGACGGGTGATACATAAGTTTTTATATAGCGTTTTAGATATTTTGTTTAATTTTTCATTTTAGATACTCATCTCGTTGTGATACTAATGATTGTGATAACTCTATTCGTGTTGGGTGGAAACTGCCTGAAATAGGGCAATGAAAAATTAATGTTGACGGGGCAGTCCGTCGGGGAGAAGAACTCCAAGCCGATGAGGCGAGTATCGGAGGAGTTATTCGTGACCACCAGGGCCACTGGGTTCGGGCACGTCTACGCCTTTAATTGGCTTGGGACACTCGCCTGCGAAATGTGATCATTGAATCGGATAGTAGGGAGGCTATCATGAGCATTCGCGATGGCACCAGGGCGCACCACCATTGGGATCTAATTGATCCAATTAGGTGCAAATTGCAGCTGAGATGGCAAGTTGAACTGACTAATATATGGAGAGAGGCCAACCGTGTGGCAGACGGCCTAGCCAGAAAGGGTTTTAATGAAAACCTCTTTGTCATGCATTCCCCGAGCTTGGATCTGTAGAATATTTTGGAGCAAGATCGACAAGGCTTTACTTGGCTAAGAAAAACGACTATAAACCCGGGCATGTCGGGTTAAATCGTTAGGATTCCCCCCCCCCCCCCCCCCCTCTTTGTATTAAATAAAAAAGTATTTTATTTTCCCTTTCGTATGAGAGCTTGTTTTCTCTCTCGAATAAGAGTTTCATCTCTCCTTGAATAGGAGTTGTACAAGAATTTTCTTATATTCGTTTGCGAGCTTTTAAGATTTGTTATTTTCAAGAACTTGATAGTTGTTGTTTCATATGTTCTTACTACATCGTGTGAGTCGATATAAATTATATTGTTCCAATCATCAGAAATTTTTAATTAAATAATATATAACACCGATTTTTCTTTAAAAGAAGAGGGGTGTGGCAGTAAATCACCCTATTGTAATATTATGTGGTTTAAGAAAATAAGCTTAAATACATGCCTAATAAGAGGAATAACAAAAGGCACAATTTAACACCAATAAAGAGTAAAATCAGAATAGAAAAGCAAAGACTGGTGACTGGAGGATAAATATGTCTTTTTGACAAGAAACTGGTCTGGCAGCACAAATTTCGCCCTAACAACGCCACACTATTTGTTCCCTTCAGATGGCCGCTCGGTCAGTCATGTTACCGTTAAAACTTTCGACAGTTAAATCTTAAACACTGTACACTATACAGAACCACTCCCACCACTTCACATGCTCCGGCACCTCCGCACGCGGCGGCGCCCCCGCTACGGCGCATATATCTGCGCCCTAATCGCGGCGGTGCTCCTCCTCCTCTCCGTGTCCCTCCTCCACAGCCGCCTCTCCTTCTTCAATTCCGATCCCCAACACCCCCACCCTCTCCCCCATGACTACTCCCTCTCCTTCAATCCTCTCCTCGACGATCTCGATTCTGAACCGTTGATCGCTTCCAACTCCAACGACGATCGAATTGACGAGCAGGACGACGCCGTTTTAGACAACAACAATAACAATGACGAAATCCTCACCGAGGAAGAGGAGGAGGACTCAGTCCAGAATCAAAACCCCGCCGTTTCGTCCAATTACTTTTTTGACCCCGTGAACGGCGTCGTTCGGAGATCTTTCAATCGACGATCTATTGAAGAATGGGAAGACTATGTTCCCTTCAATTTGAAACTCACCTCCGATTTAGGGTTTGGGAGAGATGATTCTAAGCCTGTTTTTGGTTCGGACGATGTTTTAGTGGACGAGAAATTGAGGGAGAAATTGAGTGAAGTGAAGAAATTTGAGGATGCATTGTTGTTGAAGGGGTCGGTGTTGAGGGATGGGTGGGGAGAATGGTTTGATAAGAAGGGTGATTTTTTAAGGAGGGATCGGATGTTCAAGTCGAACATTGAAGTTTTGAATCCGTTGAATAATCCGATTTTGCAAGATCCAGATGGAGCTGGAGTAACTGGATTGACTAGAGGCGATAGGATTTTCTTAAAGGGTGTTATGAATGAGTTTAAGCGAACACCATTCTTGATCAAGAAGCCATTGTCGATTTCTGAGTCGGAAATCGAAAATGCAGCGAAAAAGGACAACACTGATGATAAGGAAGTGAGGAGAGTGGAGAGAAGAACTTTAAACAATGAATATATTCGTCAAGTGAGGACTGGTGAGGGTTTAGAGAAAGATTATTATGCAGATGGGAAGAGGTGGGGGTTTTATCCAGGTTTGGATGGAAGCTTGTCGTTTGGGAATTTTATGGATGCATTTTTCAGAAGAGGGAGGTGTAAGATGAGAGTTTTTATGGTTTGGAATTCACCAGCATGGATGTTCGGTGTTCGGCAGCAGAGGGTTCTGGAGAGCCTTCTATATCATCATCCGGATTCTTGCGTGGTGGTGTTCTCTGAAACAATAGAGCTCAATTTCTTCAGTGGATTTGTGAAAGACGGGTAATTCAGTGAAAGTTTCAATCCTTTTCCATTCTTTATTACGTTTTGCATATGACATTTCTCTATGCGTGCAAATGCATGTGTCGGGGAGTGCGTGTTTATGAGAAGTAAGGATCTTGGTCTAAGTGTATTAAGTCATGAGTGTCTTATGCAACATTGTTATAGAATCTTATTTCAAGTGGAGCTTCTTGTTTCTGATGTTCTAACTATGATTAAGATGATTATAATCTCTGTAATTAAAAGGTTTTTACTTGTTCAGATATAAAGTGGCTGTTGTGATGCCGAATCTCGATGAGCTGCTGAAAGATACACCAACACACATATTTGCTTCGGTCTGGCATGAATGGAAGAAGACAAAACATTACCCAACTCACTACAGTGAACTGATCAGGCTTGCCTCTCTCTACAAGTAAGCAGTTGAATCAGATTACATAAGACGTCTAGCTATTTTCCTGTAGAACTCTATCTGTTATTCCATTGAATATCACATACCAAGACTTTTACTTTGGTTAGACTTACAAGGTGACATTTTGTAATGTAATTCTAATAAGCCCCTACCCTAACTCCTTCAGAGGAACTCATTGAACAAATGCTGCTTAAAGATGCCTGTGAAAGTGTGAATCACCCTTAAAGATGAACATGAGTTGCAGAAGTAAATAAGTTTCTCTCCTAGGAAAGTGATTTGCAAACATTTGATAAGTGATCTCATTTGAACATTTTATATCAACATTCTCAAAGTTGAGCACAAAGGGTGTTTAGATACTTCTATCTTCAGAAAATCCACATAGGCAGATAATATATTTAAGTAGTATACATACTATGGAGAATGAAATATTCATTATGATGTTATTATAAGTATGTACAAGATAAGGAACACTTGTGTTAACTTTCCTACTGTGATGATTGATTCACTCGGGATGCATCAGTAAAAATCCCTTTTTTCCTGGTTAACTCTAGATACGGTGGAATTTATCTTGATTCAGACGTCTTAGTGTTGAAGCCGCTATTGGAACTCAATAATACTGTTGGATTTGAGGATGACCTTGCTGGAAAAACTTTGAATGGAGCTGTGATGGCATTTAGAAAGCACAGGTAATTTAGAAGTTTACATCTGGTTCTGCATTTTGTTAATTTTTCATTTCATGCATTAACTGAACTTCCAACTGTGATGGTGCCGCACAATTTTTTGTATATATGCTGCTGGATTGTTAATCAGTTTTTTTTTTTCAATATAATGTGGGAGTTCCTTCTTAAGAACAATGAAAATTGGGTTGTTGTTATCATCATATATATTGCTGAATCTCAATGTCCTGTTACTCATTAATTTTTCGGTAAGTAGACTGGAGAAAGAATTTTCTTTATTCTGAATTGGTACTGGCAAGCATGTCTTGAATTTACAATGTATGCATGTAGATATTCTTGGTGGGTGAAATTTGTCATTTCTGTGCAGTCCTTTTCTTATGGAGTGCTTGAAGGAGTTTTATGCATCATATGATGATGCCCAGTTGCGCTATAATGGAGCTGATCTTTTGACCAGAACAGCCAACAAATTTTTGAGTAATAAAGATACTTCTAATACAAAGATGGAGCTACTATTGCAACCAGCTTCTGTTTTTTTCCCCATTGGTCATGATCGTATTTCAAGGTATGCTTGATATTATAGCTTTGCAGCTTTATTTCTATAAAGATGAATCAACTTAAAAGATATACGTTGATGAACTTTCTCATTGTTTGACAGGATGTTTCCCCATGCATTTAGCTTTTAGAAACATATCGTAATTTTGCCTTAATCCAGACAAATCCCATACTGCTAAGTCTTTGCCAAGTGATTAACATTGAAACAACCTTGTTCTTGGAATTGCAGACACTGCATTTTGCATTACAGCCAGATGAGAAAATTGTGTATCATTCTTGAGCTCTGTAGACTATGGTTTCCTCCTCTTCTTTTTTTCTTTCTTTTTTGCTGAATTAGATTATGATTTGTCCATAGTTAGCTTACTAGAGATGATTCAATTTTGGTGTTTAGTTCAGTTTGCTTCATTTTTTTTAAATTCTTTTTGTGTCGCGCCTAATATCTCAAAATCTGTTATCAGATACTTCACTGCACCGGGAACAGAGACTGAAAAGCTTGAACAAGATGTTCTGTTTAACAAAATCTTGAACCAGTCAATCACCGTTCATTTCTGGAATAGCGTAACCTCTGCTCTGATCCCAGAGTCTGGAAGCCTTGTTTACCGGCTTCTTAATCGGTATTGCATCCATTGTTCGGATGCACTGTGATATTTATAATCGTATAATCTCTCTTTTGGCCACTCAACATCCAACTTTGTATATATTTGAAGAGTCTAAACAATTTTGATATCTGTTCATCCACATGGCAGTAAAGAAATATAATTAAAAATACAATTCAAATTTTACTTGTGCTTTTTTCTGAAAACGTATATTTCAGCCCCTTAATTTCTCTATCTTATTCGAGTATGAAACATACTGCTCTGATGCATTACTATTGGAATTTTCTTATTTATTTCATTACTTTTGATGTAATTAAATCAAAAGCTCGTTGTAGCTCTTCGGTTTTGCCTTGGGGAACTTCCATTCTTCCACCAGCCTAATTATTCTTTTCTTGGCTCTTTATTGAAGTAGCCTTGATGCTTTAAGCATTTCACATGTTGTAGTTGGCCAAATATACTTCATGGCAAAATATTTAAATTCAAGTCACTTTATTTACTGCTCTACAACAAACACATCATAAAAGATTTAAATTCAAGTCAATCCCAATTCAAGTCCTTAAATAAAACATTAATGTTGGAAAACCTGATAATGTTCATACTTTCTTCTAATCCAATGCATTAGGACCAAAACACCTTCTCCTCACAGGGTTCCACACCCACTGCACAAGGTACTTCCTCCCCTTCGCCCCATTCAAATTATAGCCATTCCCCCATGAATCCTTGTACACAACCCCCACATAACCTCCACCAGCACCACTCCCATAGACACCCAAACACAAATCAGCTATCTCAGTAGGAGCCGTCGGATCATCCCCAGCATACCACGCATTAATCAAAGGGTTACTCGATACTTCTGCTAGTTCATGTGCGATCACACTGATCATCCCGTCAGTCCCCACATCCCCATTAGGCGCCCGCATCACACCATTACTTCCCGGTGGTGGCTTCCCACCTGAATACTTAGGCCATGCGAAGGGATAAGAACACATGCCCGCGCATTGAGTCCCACTATACCCAACCCATGCATAAGGCATCGTCACCCCAACAACAGAAGGAAACGTAAAGTAATGGAACCCACAAACTGCCCTGCAAAATTCTTGCACTTGCACATCAGAAGAAGTTAGCACTAAATATAACCCGTTTTGGTAGTTGAGAGGTAATGCTCTTGGATACGATGATGTGATTGCGTTTTTAATGATGTATTGCATTGATAATCTTGTAAGATGTCTGCTGTGAGAGTATTTGGAGTCATGAAACTCACCGGAGAGGGTGATGGAATTTGTGATGTTTGAACCTGTTTGATCGGTGTAAAGCCTAACGGTGCGCCACCAGTCGGATACAGACGGGTAAGGTGCAGGAGAAGATAATGAGTTGATGAAATCTCTAATGGTGGATTGATGTGTGGGATTCCATTGACCATACCATATTATGTAGAGGTTTATAGGGGATGCAAGGACAGGTCCCATGTGGTATTTGAGGTCTATGAAGTCTGAAGAGCCTTCATAGTTCTTTTCTTGATTGTAATATTGCTGGTTTTGTGAAAATACCAGGATTGGAAAGAAACAGGCATAAAACAAAAGGGTTTGGAGATGAAGATTTTGCATTTTTTCTTCAAACACTATATGTAAGCACTATTGCAAGAACTTAAGGTGTATATATATAAAGAAAGATGTGGGAGAATGGAAGTTGAGGAAGGGTGTGATATATAGGATTCTTATGTTCCTTGTGGGGGACAAAGGATGGCATGTTTATCATAATTTCATTTTTATCATTTACCTACTTTTAAATGATGACTATGGTACACTTTTTTTTTTCTTTATTCCATCCTTTTACAGTTAAACTAAGATTTTAGTCTAACTAAACCCTTTAATGATTTTTCATCCACCAACTAATGTTTTTAACTTTTAATAAAGGGATTGCAATGGACTTGGTGCAACATTTTTGGTCTAATTGTGGACGTAGAAGCATTATCTGATCATAATAGATGGATCGAGATTGTTGTACTTGATCCATTCAAGAATTACATTGGTAGTCAGAGAATATTGATTTGTAAGTGATACAAATGTGTTGGAAGTCTTATATGAAATAAATAACTACTAATTAACTAACCTAGAGATGCAATGTATTGTGTCATAAAAGTTTGAATGCTTTTTGTTAGAAAATAGTATTTAACAAGGGAGGCATAAATGCTACCCATGTTAACACTTAACACAGGTTCCCTTGCATAAATACTACCAAGAATGTTCCATTCACCGTTTTTTTTTTTTGTTTTTTTATTACAGCAATATTTTTAAGATATAGAATGTGTTATAAATCAGAAGCAGAGAAGCAGTTTAAAGGAATCAGGAATAAATCAACCACTTGTCGGCTAAGTTATGTATATAAAATATTAGCTAAAATTTAATAAGTGTCAATACAAACAAAATTTACAGTTAACAGTATATAAATTAATAATTGATTAAAGTGCGTTAGATGTAATTAATAAGGAGTACATATTTATAAACTTGAATTAACAGGCGATTAGAATATCGTGGAAGTCCAATCACTTTTTTTTTTTGATCATCAAAGTCCAATCACTTTAATTACCCAGTTGAGCGGTTGTCTAATTGACGACGCGCTTTTAAGCAAACAATTTGGCAAAGTTGATGAGACATGTCTAAGAAGGATTAGAGTAAGTGGGGCAGTCAAAAACCAAATTATCTAAAAAGTTAATTGTAATGATGATCAAGCAAAAGCTTTGCTTGCATGACCTTTTTCAAGATTTTCCCTTTTTAGAAAACGATTTTTCCGCACTCTAAATTGTTGACCTTTTGCCTCTCCTCAAATAAAAAAGTGATATTTACATTCACAGTAAATGATGTTCTGAATGGAAAAGACTCTAATAACTTTAGTAAGAATTTTTGGATTCGGGGTCATTGTGGATGTAGAAACAATCTTTGTGAGAAGTGCCAGCTATTGCGTCTTACTATTCCTCGATAAATTAATCTTGAGTTTTTGGATTCAAAAACAATTTAAAAATAAAAAAATAGATATTTCTTTGACGTGCCATTTTAAAAAGTTAAAAGAGATCAAAGGACAACCTTTTTACAATCTCACCGCATTTTGCGTCTGTGATTTATAATTAAGGATTCTTTTTTTATTTTTCTCTGTATGCACTGAAAATAAATAAATTAGAACATGCGAAAAACCAAAAAAGAAAAAAAGGAAATTACTAATAAAAACAAGCATGATAAATTGAAAACCATTCTCTAAATATTGAGGAGGAAGATAGATTATATGAGAAATTCACGATCAGACTACAAAAACCGTTGATCAATGCTAGCTAAGTAGTTCATGCATGCTGCTATATTTTTACTAATCATAGTTTAATTTAATGTTGGAATCTGGGTAGTTAGGATGATCTATATAGAAGATCTTTCTCAAACAATATTTTAAGGAATTCAATTAATTAATCCTCATAAAGTTTGCAATTCTGCGGCCACTGCATGTGGCTTCATGGCTGCGGAAACGACACGGTGCTTGCTTGCATTATTTTCAAAGTTCACTTCCACAATAGACAAGCACTCAACTAATCAACCCCATTGCCTAATTATACAATATAATAAAAAAGAACAAAAAAATATGAAAGCAATGTCAAATACAAAATAAAAGTTTTTTTTTAATAATTCTAAAGGAAGAGATAATTTGACTCGACAAATTCGGTTCGATAGTTTTTTAATCATGAATTGCACAAACTTTTTATACGATTCCAAATAAAGAAAAAAAAGTCACAACTTATGACAGTGTGAATTGGCCCTAGGGCCTTCCACATGAAAGTGAACGTTGATATTACTAGGGTAACAAACCTTGGGTAAAATAAAAAGATTCAAGTGCTTAAAAATATTAAAATATACCAAAAACTCATAGAGGCAAACTGAGAGCCTGTTATCATGAGATCATGAAAGTTCATATTAAGTTGGGCCATGATTAGTATACTAAAGTCCTGCTTAAGTTGGGCCATGATTAGTATATTAAAGTCCAGCTGAAATTGGGCCATCATAATTAATATATTACAGTCCAGCTTAAGTTGGGCCGAGGACAAAAAGGGCTTTACCCGCTAATCGGCACCCGATGAACTGAAACTGAAACTGAACCTGAACCTTCCAAGTAGACGGTACAAGGTACAACTCTACTCTGCATCATAGTCTCTCACCATTTTCATGGTGGCCCTTGTATCCCTTCATCTCACAAGAATCCACCGCCAAAAAGCAGTAACCTCAACACTTCTCAATGGTGTCATATCTCTGTATACTGCCAGACCCTTCTGCCAAGTCGCCACCATTGATCACTCTGCCACACCCTCACCATCTACGGTCATCAAAAGAGTGTGCTTTTGGGTCTGCGAATCTTTCTATGATCAACATAAGAAACCGTCCCATTTCAATTCAACACATCCTCTGTTAAACTTGCCTATAAATTCCGATTTCTTGACCCCGGAACAAGCCATTACTGTGATGGCTTCATTGGCTGACGAGGCAGGTTCGATGGTGGCAATGAGTTTCTTTTATTGGGCCATTGAATTCCCCAAATTCAGACATTTTATGAGGTTTTACATTGTTTCTATCACTTGCTTGATTAAAAATGGAAACTTTGAGAGAACCCATGATGTTTTGCGTTGTATGTTGAGGAATTTTGCTGAGGTGGAGATGTTGAAGGAGGCTGTTGACATGGTTCTTGAAATGCAGAGCCAAGGTTTGGTTTTGACTGCTCATACTTTGAATTGTGTGTTGAATGTGGTGAATGAGATGGGTTGTATTGAGATGGCTGAGAATGTGTTTGCTGAAATGTGTGACAGAGGGGTGATCCCTGATCTTTATAGTTTTAAGTCGATGGTTGTCGCGTATTGTAGGATTGGGAGGGTTTCGAATGTTGATAGATGGTTGAGTGTAATGTTGAGCAGCGGCTTTCTTGTGGACAACGCTACTTGTAGTTTGATTATTAACGTGTTTTGCGAAAACGGTAGTGTGAATAGAGCGTTATGGATCTTTAACAAGATGGTTGATATGGGTTTGGAACCAAATGTAATAAATTATACATGTTTGATTAATGGGTTGAGCAGCAGGGGGAGCGTTAAGCAAGCGTTTGAACTGTTGGAGGATATGGTTAGGAGAGGCCGCTTCAAGCCGAATGTATATACTCATACCGCTTTGATTGATGGTCTCTGCAAGAAAGGTTGGACTGATAAGGCATTTAGGCTTTTCTTGAAACTTGTGAGGAGTGATAATCACAAGCCCAATGTGCACACTTATACAGCCATGATTGATGGATACTGCAAGGAGGAGAAGGTGAACCGGGCAGAGATGTTATTGGGCAAAATGCAGGAACAAGGATTGGTTCCTAATCTGAATACCTATACTACTCTTGTCGATGGTCATGCTAAGTTAGGGAATTTCGATAGAGCTTATGAATTGATGGATGCGATGGGCAAAGATGGTTTAACCCCCAATATTTGTACGTATAATACTGTTATTGATGGTCTCTGTAAGAAGGGAAGGGTCAAGGAGGCTTATATGTTGCTTAAAGAAAGCTATGTAAATGGACTTTGTGCTGATAAATTTACATATACTATTCTGATATCTGAGAGCTGCAAGCAAGAGGATATTAAACAAGCTTTGGCACTTGTTAATAAGATGATTAAATGTGGGATTCAACCTGATATACATACTTACACAACTTTGATCTCCTCACTTTCAAGGCAAAAGAAAATGAAAGAATGTGAAAGAATTTTTGATGATGCTGCAAATATGGGCCTTATTCCAACCACACAAACTTATACATCTATGATTTGTGGGTATTGTCGGGATAGTAAGACTGACATGGCAATGAAAGTTTTCAATAGGATGCGTGACGATGGCTGTGCACCTGATAGTTTTACTTATGGTGCTCTAATAAGTGGCCTTTGTAAGGAATCAATGTTGGATGAGGCTAGAGCACTTTTTGAAGAAATGATGGAGAGAGGATTATCTCCATGTGAAGTTACTCGAATGACAATAGCTTACGAATTTTGCAAGAAAGATGAACTTTTCACATCAGTGGCCCTTTTAGAAAGGTTAGACAAGAAACTATGGGTTCGCACAGTTAGTACATTGGTTAGAAAACTTTGTAGTGAACAGAAAGTAGACATGGCTGCCCAGTTTTTTGACAAATTATTAGATATAAACAAGACTGTAGATCGTGTAACACTTGCAGCGTTTATGACTGCATGTTATGACAGTAACAACTATGAGCTCGTTTCTGATATGTCCAGGAGGATAACAAAAGAAAAAGGTTAGCTCTCTCAATTTTAACCTGCATTTAAGTCATTGTTGGTATATGATATATCTGTCGATTACTTTGGCATAAGCACGAGCGTTATAGTTTGTCAGCTATTAACAAAAGTTTCTTGCTTTCTTTTTCTTCATTGGTGTTGTCTATGATTTTGGTCTTTTTATAGTTTTGAACTATTTAATTTGGTGCCTGGATAATGTTAATAAGCCGGTAAGTTACTGAAATTGTTTCAGGTGTGCCTGTACCATAATGAGGATATGAGTTTCTGGCCACTTCAAATGCTTGCAGCTACCTCAGTGAGCCAGCCAATACATGTTTGCACAATCCCTTTGAAAGTGGAATTGATATGTGTGCCCCACACCTCCATTTGTGGGCCCCACAAATGTCCCGGGAGTCAACAAGAATGACACTTAAGCTAGATAATGAGTCTGTCAAGGTAATCCTCTTTTTCCACAAGCTTCTGCTGGTCAAAGCAGATATATCTTCGTTATCAACTAATATTATCTCATATTTTTGTTTGCTTTGCAGCTATACTATGGATGTGGAGTCTTTCATTCGCATTTTTTCCCACCAAGAACCTTTTTGTGAACTCTTTGACCCCCGAATTTTGAGTATCCTACTTTCACACAATTCACAGGGTTCAACAAGCAATCTATATTTCACGATCAATAGTGTAATACTCTTTGTAGTAGCGGTCCTTGTTTGTTGTATTAACAATCAAAATATGGTAGACAGAAAAAATCTCTATTTGAGGCACCTTCTTCCTATACCTTTGAATTCCATTGGACCCAGAAATGATACATTGGAAGAATCGGTTGGGTCTTCCAATATTAATAGTTGATTGTTTCACTCCTGAATCCGAAAGAGAGTATTTGGGTTCTCCCAATAACTTAAAAGTGTAGCATGCCTGAATCTAACTGGGGTTAAGGAAGATACTATGCTTTCAACTGTAGTATCAATTTTCCACTTTTATCACTTCAGATTAAATATTTGATATTTGGAGAAAAGTACTGAAAACATTTTTTTCTCAGGACTAATGGATGCTTTGTTCAGTTCATAGGCTTTTGATTAAATTTGCTCCTTGCAACACGCTCTCCTTCAATCGTCCGCTTATTGTTGTTAAGAAAGAAGAGGACATAAGAGTCAAACAGGAGTTTGTAATTTATGTTTTACTATAGAAGTCTGTAACATTTGTTTGCAATTGATCACTCTTCTCGTGTTACACTAATTACATGATAAATATAATTCATTTAGTAAAGTGATTATTAATTAGAATAAAACTCAATCTTAACCAGAATTTCTCTATAAACGATTCGTGACTACTATCTTTTGTGAATTAAGGGTGACAAAAATGAAAGAAAAATGATACAAAAATTACATGATAAATATAATTCATTTAGTAAAGTGATTATTAAATTAGACTAAAACTCAATCTTAACCAGAATTTCTCTATAAACGATTCGTGACTACTATCTTTTGTGAATTAAGGGTGACAAAAATGAAAGGAAAATGATACAAATCGCACAATATGTGGAATCCCTTTTCCCTGAAAAAGAGGGGGGGGGGGGGGGGGGGGGGGGGGGGGGAAAGCAATTTATATTGCTGAAAATTAATAATTTTAATAGTAAAACTGATATGCCCAAAATTGGGCATATAATTGTATCCATATTAAAAGGCCCAAAAGTTATAATGAAACTCAAGCCCAATGGAAAAGCCCATTTTTAGGAGTGGAATCCACGTGCCATATCTGGGTCATATACGACCCGGACAATGACCCGAATTAGGAACCCTCTGATCAATTCACATGTCATAATCTTATGAATACTTGTTACACTCATGTCCGTACACATTGTCAACCATAAGTACCTAATGACCAAAGCGGGGTTATGCATTCAATACTCAAAATACACTGTTGACTATACAGTAAGCTCCTAGCTACGAGTTTCGATCTAGAACCTGAGTAGACCCATTTATAAACTACTAGGTTCATGCTAGGACCCTATAAATAAATTGAACTACGTTACACTTGATTATATTGATAGGTACGTGGATAACTCTATATTAGAGTGCAATCTATAATCTATTAATCTTCGGATCGGGTCGTACCTGAGCTAGATAAAAAGCAATGTTGAAAGATTATGAAAGAAGGATCAGACCCAATTTGTAGTGGGCAGATTTGAATGATTTTAATAGCACACCTGCAATGATTTAAGTTGCTTTAAGTTTAATTAGACTAAGGGAGTTTGCAAACTCTAAACAAAATCACTTTTGAGCTTTTAGCTAAAAAAAATAATTTTGTAATGTTTGCAAATCCTGTTTTTGTTTCTGATTCTTTAAAATTAAGCTCCCAAAAGCCAAAAGCTCCAAGTTGGGTAGGAGGTGCTTTTTAAATTCTTGCAGTAATTAAAAATAATTTTTTATGACAATTTTATCCTTGAAAATATTTTCATATTCCCATATTAATCCCTAATTTTTTTAAAAAAAACTAATGTTAAAATTCACAAAAACATCAGGAGAGCAGTTTTTTAATGTAAAATCGTTCATCTCTTTCCTAGGATTCCTACTTGATTCGTTGAAAATTAAATTAATTATATTTTAGTAGTTGGATATTAATGAGATCAAGAGATATATCAAATCCAAGAGTTCTGAAAATCCAAAAACTCCCAACCTAGGCTTATATCATGTAATGTTATTAAAAAATAATTAATTTTTATTTTAAAATTATTTTTATGTTTATAACATTTGTTTAAATGCTTTATTGTAAGCCAATGAGGTTTATAAAAATTTAAAAAGAAAGATAAAAAAAATTGAATGTGAGCACGTAACAAACACTTGTAAAATATGTTGACTATCCTTTAAAAATCAATATTATTTCATAAACATATGCTTTTAGAGGTATTTTGTTACAAAAAAATAGTAGGAACATAACGTGAAGAAAATATGATTTTTATTTTATTTTAGGGGCAATATTGTACTTTCTGCAGAAAAACTAATTAATAATTACTTTTATTTGCAAACAATCCCTATAACTTTTTTCTACTTTCTGCTTGTCTTTGCAAATAATATCCATTTTTATTTTTCAAGTGATGCGCCTTATTTTTCCCTTAAAAACACTTTTTTATATTCTAAATGCCAAACATTGGCGGCTTCCACCATCGTGCTGTCATCCTTTTGACTTTATGAGGTAATATTGAATTCCGAAAAATGAATTCTTTTCTGTTTAATTTGTCGTAGGCAAAGGTAGTTTGAATCATTCAAGGAGCAATTGTTTTTCGTTTTTAAAATTAAGTGTTCAAAATTCCATATAAAATATAGAGATAGAGAGAAGTGGGGAGTAGAAACATTGAACTTGGATGATATTTCCATATGATATTCAAACCCCAAAATCCAGCAAACATAATCACTGCACTTGGATTTAACAAACTGAAACACACAAACCCCTCTCTTCTTCAACAACTCTCTTTCAAGGTAAGATAATTTCATGTGAGTGAATTTTCATCTCTAGATACAGTGCAGTCTCTATATCTGTCTTCACTGCTTAAATGTCGTTGATTCTTTCTTCATAACAAGTCTTCATCTAAATAGGTTTCTGCTACATGAAATTATTGATCTTGGTGACTGTCTGAAATTTATACAAATTGAAATACGCGATCATGCTGTTATCGCTCCGAGTGACCATTCTGTGCCTACAATTATAAAAAAAAATAAAAAAATCTTTCACTTTTTGCAAGAATTCTCTAGCGATGGTGGTAGTCTGAAGTAAGAGACTGTAATTATACTTGTGATATCTGAAAGCAAAGGTAGGGGGACAAAAAGAAGAAATAGAAATAATTATGTTATAAGATATTTATTAAATCTTAATTTTGCCAATTTGTGATGAACAATACCATGCCAGTGCAAATATGCTCAGGGCTTTGTGTTGCGTTTTTTCGATCAATTTTCTTTTTCTCCCCTCTCCATCATAAGATGGCATTTTCCGATCTGACTATAATTTCAGCTATAAAGTGTAGAATTTAGAAGGATGAAAATAGTTCTAACATTCAAGTTGATGTGATCCCCAGCACGTTATTACAATGGCTCGCTCTGCTCTGGATGAGATGTCAGCAACTGGCGCTTTCGTTAGGACCCCTTCAACTTTTCGTAATTCAATATCAAGGGATCCTAATTCTCCATTCCCTGCTGAATCTGGAAGGTATCATTTGTATGTATCGTATGCTTGTCCTTGGGCATCCAGGTGCCTTGTATACCTTAAGATCAAAGGCCTCGATAAAGCAATCACTTTCACCGTAAGTAATCACCATAAGAAAACTTACTCTAAAATTGCCATGCCAGATTTGATTTCATTTCCATTTCTTATTCGTCTATCAGTCAGTCAAGCCTATATGGGGAAGGACAAAGGATACGGACGAGCACATGGGATGGGTTTTTCCAGCTTCTAACACAGAGGAAGCCGGTGCAGAGATAGACTCCTTAAATGGAGCAAAAAATATAAGAGAATTGTATGAGATTGCAAGTACAAATTACTCAGGAAAATTTACTGTCCCGGTAAAATATAACATCCCTGATAATATATTTCCACTTATTTTCTTGCATATTCTTTTGAGTTACGTAGGTTATTTATGATAATATATGCGTCTTGTTTTAGGTTCTTTGGGATAAAAAACTGAAAACAATTGTGAATAACGAGAGTGAAGATATAATCCGCATGTTGAACACCGAATTCAATGATATTGCTGAGAATGCTGCTGTGGATCTTTACCCTCCTCACTTGCAAGCCCAAATCAATGATGTGAATGGTTGGATATATGACGGGATTAACAATGGCGTCTATAAATGTGGATTTGCTAAGAAACAGGAACCTTACAATGAGGTAAATTACTTTAAGAATGATCATCGTCTAACTTTCCTCAGCTGCTGTGGCCTAGTAGATCTTTTCTGTATTTGATTTATAATGGTCTGTTCTTTCATTTGCAGGCTGTAACAAAGTTATATGAAGCTTTAGACAAATGTGAGGAGATACTCAGCAAGCAGCGATATTTGTGTGGAGAGACGCTTACTGAAGCAGATATACGCCTCTTTGTCACTCTCATAAGATTTGATGAGGTAAGAAAGAACTAATAGTTTCAGTTGAGATATATAGTTCCGTTGTGAGATAAAATAGTTTTCATAGACCTTTACTTCATTAAACAATTTCTGTGCTTGTCTTTGTCAAAATTGAACTCTTAATTTTTAATTTGGAAACTCCAATTGAAATTTGATGTTGTGTGCTTACAGGTGTATGCAGTTCATTTCAAATGCAACAAGAAGTTACTACGCGAGTATCCAAACATATTCAATTACACCAAAGAAATATTTCAAATCCCTGGAGTTGGTAGCACAGTCAACATGGAACACATTAAGAAGCATTACTATGGAAGCCATCCATCGATCAATCCATTTGGAATCGTTCCTCATGGTCCAAATGTCGACTATTCTGCTCCACATGACAGAGACAGGTTCTCTAAGTAGGGCGTCAGCTGTAACATGAATGCTTAATGCTGTTAAATCCATAATGTCTGTGCGCCATAAAAAGACTTGTAAGAAGTATCTTTAACAAGTTTTTCTGTTATTTGCTAGTGATTGTGCTGAATAAAGGTGCTTGTGATTGTGCTGAATAAAGGAAGTACACTATTCGCAGCAATACTGATGTGAACAATGCTCCATTTTGCATTCAGACAATTCATTTTACAACCAAGCACCTGACATTGGGAAATCTTCTTCCTACATATATTTCTTGTTCAACAGACGTGGTAAATTGACAGTGTTCAACCAAGCCAACACAATGAGGCTCGGCTCGGAGCTCCTTCGGGTGAAATGTGGCACTTCTAGGATGAAGAGCAGTTTATACTAAACAACCCCCTAATTGAACAAAATGCTCTCGAACCTAGCACGATGTTTTTCTCATCTGTATAGTAAGGCCAAACGCAGCAACTTCACATAATTGGTACTCTTTATATGGCTGATGAATACGTTCTTGATCACGAAACTTGCTGCTCATTCCTCTATGATTCCTCTATGATGTGCTTCATGGACATCTCCCACAGAGAAATATACAAATTGTTCAATAAGCAAATAGTATTTCCTGTACAATAGATTAACAAGAAGTTATCAACACAGCCTTGACAAGAGAATAAGAAAACAGATTATAGCAAACAGCAGGTTTTCCTTTTTGTGTGACCTAAAACATCAATACAGCATAAAGCAGACCAATCAAGAAGTACATTGATTGCAGTACTTCATTCATTCATTCATGATCTATAACCTACTACAATATCACACAAGGTACAACCTTTGAAGCAGTTGATCGAGAAACGCGTGGCACTTGATGGATCAAAACCAGTCTAATTTTAGGATTGCGTTTGATGAGTGGAGAGGCAGGCCGAGAGAGATAGCTGCGCTTGCTTGCACTGGCGGCGCTTAAGATCGGTGCCGCCGCTGGAGCAGAGGGTGCGGACGGCGTCCGATTCCTCAGGACAGGCCACCGCCACAAGGCAGTGTGCGAGAGAGCGATTCAGGTGGCGGCAAGCCGCTTCGCGCGATGGCCCTACCGGGATCCGGCGGTGGCACTCAGTTAATGCACGGTAAAGCCGCTCACAGCCGTGAACATCGGCCGTAGGCGGCGGTGGCTGCCGTTCGCTATAAGACATTATTGTGGGACCGCGGGTGATTTCAGTTATTATTAGTGACTGCAGCAATTGCAACAATTTATCTCCAAAATATCTTAAGTACGGCCCATTGGGCTCCTTCTACCAATTTAAGCCAGCCCAGATAGTTATGAAGGATCCGGAAAATCCACAACTCATATAAACTTACTCTACAATTTTACACTAAAAGAAACTTGCTAATATGTTTTATATGTATTCCATATTTTTCACATTAATTTTTTTTTTCATATTTTTCACATCAATTTTATGGTTCTATTATTCTATCATTGTTTAAAATAGTACCAAAAAATTCAGGATATTGGCAGGGTGGGTTTACAATTAATTACATATAATATTTGCACTCTGAAAAAGTAACGTGCAAACCCGGAAATTTGGGATAAATGTTGACAGCATTGGGGAGCAAATAGTGGGCCTACTGGCCCAATAATTTGATCAATATTGTACAGTAGGTGGGCTAGACTTTGGGACCGGATAACCTTATCTCCGGGGTCCAAAAGTCTGGACTCCAAACCGTACAGGCCCCACTAATACATGACGACATACAGAAGATTATTCAGGAGGCTAAATGATTAGAATTGGGCGTGCTCCAGTTAAAAAGAAGCAGGTAACAATGCAATTGTTTAATGGGGTAATGACATTTTTCCATTCAAATTATTCGAAATTTTGCATTTTTGTAAATAAATATTTTCTTTTTGTACTTTTTTATCCGAACTAAACGTGTTTTGTATTATTTTATCTAAACTTGTTTATTTTTTACATTTTCTTATATGAACTATACAAATTTTTACAAAAATTTATACTTTTAGCATTTTTCGGTGGAATAATTGTCGGAATTTCATTACATACATCACATATGACCCTTTTAAGGGTAAAAATGACATTTAATGGAACTTACGGTTCAATATTTTTATCCTTTCAAGTAGAAATGATACTTTGAATAGTAGAATTTAAAATAGCGAAACCACAACAAATTGTTGTTTCAATTAATAAAATTTTATATTTATCCTTAAAAAGATTACATGTGATATATATGATGGAATCCCGGGGAAATACTCCCGCTATTTTGTCGAAAAATGCTAAAATATAAATTTTTGTAAAAATAAATGTAGTTCAAATAATAAAAAAAAAGGTTATTTACATTAACAATACGCTTTTAGCATGTTTTTATAGTGCTTTTGACTCTCTCTCTCTCTTGTTTAATTAATGAGTGAGTAAGTAGTGTTGGATTCTCATAGTAGTTTTTTTGTTTTGTTTTATGGTGTTGTGTTTTTTTCATTTCACTTGGTAAAAGGAGTTTAACTTTTTATATGGGAGGAATTGGGATTGGAGGAGTGATGATGATTTCATAATTGACAAAAATGAGAATAAAGATGATTTATAATATAAGTGACAAAAAGCGGAGAAGAAGATAATGAAAAGATAGTGACAGGCAGCAGCCCACCCTGTCTCCATATCCCCACGGTCCACCCACCCACCCATGCACTTCAGGTGCAGGTGCAGTGTAGGGGTCCCTTTTTTGTGACTAGCCGACTAGGTACTTTGGAGATAGTAAGAGAAACAATGGATTTGGCGAAGAAGAACAAGAATGTGGTAATGTATCGACACGATGGGAGCCAGGATTTAGGGTTTAGGAGCATGTAGGCCTGTTAATGGGTAGGTAATACTCAAACTTAGGTCCAGACCCTAAAAATGTCCACAAGATGCCTCCTTTACTCGATTCGGTTGCGGACCCGATCCTGTCGCAGACACGATGGGTCCAAAAACTGGGTCCAATGCACAGACCTGAAATTTCGGGTCGGGTCCATTTTTTTTTTTAGTATTATTTACAAACTCTCCATTTTTTCCCACAAATTCAACAAGCAAATAATACATTGAATAAAATTGGAGAAATGTTTGAGCAATCAAGAATTTCCACAATCATTTTGTTTGACCAATGAGAATCAAGAAAACTATTCTAGCAATCGAGAACTTCCACAATCATTTTTTGCATATTGATTAGGTCTTGTTCGTGTAAAGGACCCGTGGGTCTTGTTCGGGTAAAGGATCCGTGAGTCTTGTTCAGGTACATACCCGGCCCGGACCCGAACTTCTTACTACCATCGGGTCCGAGTCTCAGACCCACATAATCGGGCCTGGGCCGGGTCTAATATGGAGTTATGTGGCCTGGGTAATGCCTACCCACTAACAGGCCTAAGAGGATGAATACCAAAAAAATAAAAAATAAAAAAAAGTTATTTTTAAATTTTAGGGGCAAAACTTTAATTATTAAAAATTTATAGGTCAAAAAATAATTTTTATTCCCCGCTAGGATTGGCTCCGTCCCTATGTATGAATATTACAGCCATTTACAGCTGAAGCACTGGAAAAAATCTTTATATTTTCAAGAAAAAATATAATTACTTTCCCTCCATTATAATTAGCAGTGAAAAGTGCAAGAAAAGGAATATATAATAGGAGCTCATACTATATAGTATACCCCCACAAGTTTATGATAAATGGGAAAAAAAAAGAATTATTTTGATGAAGAAATGTGCAACTTTTGGGGAGCAAATATGTAAGGGGCCCCTAATCCCCACAAAAAAAGAAAAAAAAAACCCTTACAATTATCAAAGGAATCCCGAAGAAAAATGATATATCTTTTGGGCCTCACTTCACCTTCTTTTTCAACCATTAAGATTTTATTGCTCATCAATTAATACATATATTTAAGAAACGTGTGCCATCATTTGATCACTCAAATGATGAGTGGCGAAAAAGAAGGCTCTATTGAATTGTATTTTATATGAATGATAGGGACATCAAAAAGAGAAATAAGGTATAAAGAAAACATATTTTTATTATAAATAATTATTTTACAATTTAGTAGTATATATTACTTGTTGTATATTGGATGCTGAGTTATTAAATACAGTATTATTTATTTCTTTCTAAAAATAGTCTCCCTTTCCAAATGTAGTGTACCCCTTTAATCCCCCCCCCCCCCCCCCCCCCTCTCTCTCTCACTGAAAACTGTACTCTGAGGCAGACATATACAATGAGCTATATCTATCCTTGATGATGTCCCTGTAGAGTGGCGATATCAATTTCTTGATTGAGATAATAATAATCATTCTTCATATATTGATTGACCTGGAAGATGGCTGTGGTGGCAGGATATCTGTTTTAGGGTATGAAAGTCTTTACTGTTGATTGAATTTGCATTCAAGTTTCAATTTTTTTTGTATTTCAGTTTGATTTATTGTTTAAATCGTGAAGTGGGGTGACTTTGCATCTCTAATTATGAATTTTTAACAATTCTTGCGAAGAGGCTTAAAAATCCTAATCCTCATTATCTGGATATTTTCTATACTGAAAAATTTGACCTTGTTTCTTTGATAAATTGTTGATGTTTGAGGTTAGTTTAGTTGTACTTTCCTTAAGATTGAAGGTCGATTGAAAGGTGAGTGGAACGACAATCAATTGGGACGTTCTTTCCAGCCATCCAGGAATTCCTGTTTGATTGCTTGAAGTAAGCATTGTCATGGAGTTTTTTCATATAAAGACGGCTGGGACCTCACCATGCTGTATTACATCTTTATCGCCTTTTTCGTGAATTAGATTAACATTTCGAAGATCTAGTATTGGTTTGTTATTAGGTTCTTGTCTTTTGAATGCCTTAATAATCTTGTCAATGCAACTTGCCATTTATACCCATATTTTAGATGGTAGGATGATATGCTTGTCATCGAAGAGACTAAACACCTTCAATCTTCTTATCTAAGTTTGTGCATTTCTTTTGATTCTATCTATTGGGTTTTATTTTTGTAATAAGAATGTTATCTCTACGGGCAAGCTGGATGACTTCGATATGTTACTTGTAGGAAAATTGAGACATGGATAGGGCTAGAATGGATTTAAGAGCCCATCACTCTGGTTCTGCACAGTCGGAGGAATCAACTTTAGATTTAGAAAGTAACTACTGCAACAATCTCAATCTGCACGAATCAAGTCCATCACCATTACAAGCCTTTGCATCAGGTGGTCAGCCCTCTGAGAGCAATGCTGCTTACTTTTCATGGCCTGCCCGGATATCTGATGCTGCAGAAGATAGGGCTCATTATTTTGGGAATCTTCAAAAAGGGGTTTTACCTGAAACACTTGGTCGACGTCCAACAGGGTTGCGGGCTACTACTTTGCTTGAATTAATGACTATTAGGGCATTTCATAGCAAATTCTTGCGACGCTTTAGTCTTGGCACTGCCATCGGTTTTCGGATCAAAAAGGGTGTATTGACTGAGATACCAGCTATACTTGTCTTTGTTGCCAGAAAAGTTCACGGGCAGTGGCTCAGTGCTGCCCACTGTCTACCTACTGCTCTTCAGGTTCTATTCTAGTGTGCTTATGTCTTAAATCTTGATAATTTCTGATTTTAACCTTTCATGAAGCTGCTTTGTCAAGAAAAATGCTCCGGTTTCACACGTGCAATTTAAATGCTCTTTTTTGTTCTTTTTTTTTTGGTAAGATTTCAAATACTGGATTAGTCACCGAATTTTAAATTCTTCAAAATCACTTTAAATTTACAATTTTTCATTTCAAGAGGGTAGTCAAGAGAAAACATTTATCAGCTGTACTAGAGTTATTGGACAATGAGATTTTCAAATTGTTGGTATTAGTATGAGTCTCTTTTACAACCTTTTTGAGTTTTCATTGACTTTATAATTTGATTTTGCAGGGACCTGGAGGTGTTTGGTGTGATGTCGATGTAGTTGAATTCGCTTACTATGGAGCGCCTGCAGCCACCCCGAAAGAACAGATGTATACAGAACTTGTAGATGGCTTTGGTGGAAGTAATTCATGCATTGGATCAGGTTCCCAGGTAAGAAATTCTGTTGTCTTATTCTTCTCTGTTTCTCAAACTGATGCTCTAATGTTTCTCTTCTCGTGGGCTGGCATTCCCCTTTGTATGTATACTTCCACGTCGTTTGCCCTCCTTTCCATAACCTAACTCCCTGCATTTTCAGGTTGCAAGCCAAGAAACTTATGGAACGTTAGGCGCTATAGTCAAAAGTAGGACAGGAAATAGGCAGGTCGGTTTCCTAACTAACCGGCATGTGGCTGTTGATCTTGACTACCCAAGTCAGAAGATGTTTCATCCCTTGCCCCCTAGTCTTGGTCCAGGGGTTTATTTAGGTGCTGTGGAAAGGGCTACATCATTCATAACTGATCAGCTTTGGTATGGCATTTTTGCTGGAACTAATCCAGGTAAAAGTAATTCCAGGTTGTAAATTGTCATTGCTTAACTATCTATGATATTGATACCAAAGCATAGGAAACTGAGTACTAATGTCATGTTTATGGTTTTTGTATGTCATTCTGCTTTACTAATTATGAATATAGCTGCAGAGGTTGGGACAAAAGTCATGTTTTAAGCTTGAGGAAATTTTGTATGGTATAGCTTCTACCAAGATAAAAATAAAGTCTATATATTTATGTATGTATATATATGTCACAACCGAAGAGTCAAAAAGCAGGAAATTGCCATTAGTGCGACTTCACTTCAATTGATCAATATCATAATAATGAACTGTATTTCTCCTGTCTGTATCATATGTAACCTTTCTTGCTTTATTTTTCCAGTCGTTTTGTTTTTCGTTTTTTTACTTTTTGGGTGGGTGGGTTGGGGGGGAGGGGGGTTTACATTGGACTGACGTACATATATGCGGAGCTACTAATGAAGAGACCACCTTTATGTTAGATGACTGGTAGTTATTGATCAAGTCCAAGTTTTCTTTTTTGAGTCCCGACTCTATTACACTATTGTGAATCATGCAGAGACATTTGTTCGAGCTGATGGAGCCTTCATACCTTTTTCTGAAGATTTTAACATGGTCAATGTGACGACACTAGTCAAAGGCGTAGGTGAAATTGGCGATGTCAATATAATAGACTTGCAGTCTCCCATTGGTAGTGTCGTGGGAAGGCAAGTGGTAAAAGTTGGAAGGAGCTCTGGCTTAACAACAGGGACAATAATGGCGTATTCGCTGGAGTACAATGACGAAAAAGGGATGTGTTTCTTCACTGATTTTCTTGTTGTTGGAGAGAATCAACAGACATTTGACCTTGAAGGTGACAGTGGAAGCCTTATCCTGTTGACGAATCAAAATGGTGAGAAACCTCAGCCTGTTGGAATTATTTGGGGCGGGACAGCTAATCGAGGTAGATTGAAATTGAAGGTTGGCCAACCTCCAGAGAACTGGACCAGTGGAGTTGATTTAGGGCGTCTTCTTGACCTCCTAGAACTCGATCTTGTCACATCCACTGAAGGGCTTCACGGTTTGTGTTTCTAACGATTAATTTTTCTTAGGGTAAATTACACGCACACTCCCTTACTTATTTGGGTAATTACCATGAGCCTCCGGAAGTTTTGCAAATTGCAAAATACCCTCTGCCAGATCCTAACGACTTGAAAAACAGGGACTGAAATTGTAATCTACTTTTCACTGACAAGGGGTGTAATTGTGATATGTTTTTACTAACAGAGGAAGTTATGGTAATTTTTCCAACTTTGGGGTGTTTTTCATAATTGGTTTCTCACGCAGGGGGGTTGTCAATTATCCTGACATGTCTCAACTGTCCCTTAAATTTCTTCAGCTGACTGTTCTTGATTTTTAGCTTTTTCCTCTGTCTATACCAATTAGTTGCAGTGCAAGAGCAGAGAAATGCATCAGCGGGAGGTGATTCTACTGTTGGAGAATGTTCGCCTCTTGAGCGGCTCAATTCGAGAGAGAGATGTGAAGAAATCTTTGAACAACTTGCTCCCAGCATCTTGCAAGTTTCTCCCTGTGATGATTCTAATCATGGTTTAATGCCACTATCCATTACTCATGAGTTTCACATTGAAAGTGGCTCTGAGGTGCCTCCCAGTGTTGAGCACCAGTTCTTTTCATGCAAATCTCCTGTAAATCATAGCCAACAAAGGGAGAACACAGGTCTGAGAAACCTCTCGGTGTTGAGAGACGAATCTGAGGGAGAGATTTCTGTTTCTTTGCAGCTAGGTGAACCAGATCGAAAGAGAAGAAAGAAAGCCGATGATCTTCCCTTATGATGTGGCTCGTTTATGTTATCTATTGGAGACTGATTAAGCAAGTTGCCGAAAAGCGAACTAAGGCTTCTTTTGGAGCTCACATAATTCATTTTATCCCTATTTTTTGAGAAGGTGACAACTATAGCTATTTATGAGATGCGAGGAGAAATGTTGGTAGAGGAATGTAATTGTTCTGCTGGTTGTATCATTTGTACCAACCCCTGGATGAAAATCGTGTATGCTGGAAATGTATATGATCAAGCAATAATCCAACAAAATTTTCGTTGTTAAGCAATAATACAGATGAGAATGTATGACTAAGCTTATGTGAACCGTTTTAAGTTTTTACCTCTTATAATATTTTTGGAGCTTTTAATATCTTATTTTAAAAGAAACCTCTTGCAATAATTCGATAACATAAGCTGTTGAATTATTTTGATAAAATAATGTCATAGAACTTATAATATTTTAATAATGAAAATGTTGTAATGAAGATGATCAAATTTAAGAATTTTGTTAAGATATTACAAAATAAGTTGGGATTTCCGAACTTAAAAAAAGACGTCTATTTTTTGAATTTACAAGTTCCTTTCCAGAAAATTATCAAAATATTTTTATAGAATTTATAAATTCTTAAACGGGGAAGCTTATACCCAAACACCGTCACCGTGACTTAGCATGTCATGTTAAATATAATACAATAGAATTAAGTTTGATACCATTTATTTTTCTTACACAATTTTTCAGAGTTCACGATATCCAATTTAGTCTTTCACGTAACACATCAAGTCATTACTATTTACAAATACCAGGTATTGCCAAGCTATAATACGTTACAAGGAATACCATGAGAAGCTTTTATGTACATTAACAGCCACAGATATATCCATCTTTCATTACAAGGATACCTATGCACTTGCTGACACAGACAGGGCTTTAAGCTCAACGTGCTTTTTACCATCATTCTGGGGTTGAACCATAACAGTGGCATGAGCCTCTTCCTGCAAAGATTTATCACCTCCAACAAGAGACACAGAAATCGAACCAACCAAAGTTTCATCTTCTTTGCTGTCTTGCTCTTCCCCAATTATTTCCCATTCCTCCTTGAGAGAAGTAACTTGCAACCCTCCTTTTGTTTTGTGGCTTTCAATATCAAAAGCAGTAGGTAGGATCACATAGTCATTTAGTGGATTGTAGAAAGGATCATGATCTGCCTTAAGCCAATGCTTGAGAACTCTGAACACATGACGATCACATAGGATTCCCCGGTGGTCTCCAGGGACCCCGACCCTTGCTTCAGCACGAAGCCCATCCGCCTATTAGAATCGAGTTACAAGGAATGCCAATTTAGTATGAAAAATTGCAATTGAAATATGAAAACACAAGATACAATTATTTGTATAAAGACTAAAGATGCAATTTGTGGGATTTATGGAGAAAGAAAATGGCTATTCTTTCAGAAAACCATTGTAAGAATATTGATTCACTATTCATGTTATTTGTTCTTGGTGACTTTTGAAACTAATAACCACAAGCAATTCCACAATTATTCCCACTTTTTACTCTGCTCAATATATTTCCAGAGATTATATACCAAATTTTACATTCAAAAACTTGATCAACTTACCTTGGCGGATTCCATTGGAACAGTTCCATCGCCATCAACAGATATGTATTTGGCCTTCAAATTTGCAAGAAAAGAAAAAATGTCTAACTTTTAGATTCAATTTATCTAGATGGACAGTACCATATCATACAATACATAAAACAAGTACACACTAAATATGAAAATTAGAAGACAGACAAATAGGATAGAAAGATGTAAAAGTATGTCAGCATTTAGGCTCATCAAAGAAGTTTACCATGAGAGTAGGTAATTGGTGCAAATCAGAGACAGGGACATCCTCACTTCCATAACTGCAAATAGTAACTCATGAGAATAAGGCTAAATCTATCAATATGCCTAAGACATTAGAACTATGTTTGAGAACTGAAAGAATTTCTAGTACCAAACACTATGTGGCGTCTCATTATTTGTGCCATAAATATTGTAGAATTTAATTTGATCGGGAACCTCAGCAGAGCTCAACAACTCGCGTGTCTCATTCGCCCATTTTAAGATCTCTGTATTGAATGGTAATGACATATCAACACCATCATAAGTGACCTGCACAATAGACATCATCAATCAATCAGAGGCATCCTGAAATCATGCAAGATAGTATAAATATATTATTAGTGCAAGTTCCATAAAGTAGAATGTTAATGTGCCAGTAAAATATACTTCACTAATTATCATGTAAAGTGACTGAAACACTGCAAAAGTCCCTATATTATTTGTTAATATTCATTGAGCTATAAATCATCTAGAGGTGGAACACGAACAAGCATTTGATTGACATTAACTTTATAAATCATCATAAAGTAACTATTAATCACTTAATCGGATAAACCAAGGTTGACTTGTTTCATTTTACTCCTATATAAAAAATAACATGGAGTGTCACCAAACCTTATTGATAGAAAGAGCCTCCACAAATATCGGTATAGCTTCTTCCGGAGGATAAGACTCTAGCATTACAGTGGAGTTTCCATCACTATCACATTTCTTTCTCCAGATTTCAAGCCGTGGGACGTGTTCCCATTTGAAATCTAAACAGGCCATCAGTTCGTATATTGATGGGCATTCAATCAGCTGAAACACAAATAACCTATTACTTTCAAACAATGACATAATAAAGAGGAAATGCTAAAGAATTACAATAACGAACAGAGTCACTCTTTTTCATGTCAAAAGAGGCAAGAACTGAAGTTACATACAAAACCAAAAGAAAGAAACCATTCTAATTAGTAGGACAGATAAAACAGATCAATCCTATCGAAACTCATACATCAATCTACAAGATCAGACAAGAAAATGGAGTTCTCTGATATGATAGTAGGACAAGAACGTCGAGAAGAGGAGAGCAACAAACAGAAGATGAAGGACGACAATCAACTTCATACCAGTTGGTGCATACTCCATTTCGAAATAAAAAAATTCTGTTTCCACCCATCGACAAATGATGTTCCATTCAGGAAAGTGGAGGTTATATATCCAGGTGCACCTGTTGATTTACAAAAACAAGAAATTTTATTGATGATCTTTAGTTGGGAGGTAAAATATTGATACAAATGCTAAAACATAAGGGTACTCTTGCTTCAGTTTGAAGCACCATATGGATAAAACAGGACGAAAAATTAAACCAGACACTGGTGACCTTTATACACTATACAAATAACCAGGCTTCACACTGGTATCAGTCGACTAAATATACTTGCACAATGATATTCACTTATACAGAGTCCAAATGAACAGGAATTCAAGGTCTGGGTAAGAGTTCCAGCATACCATTTTCGTCCTAGAAAATGCGCTTGACGATCACAAACTTAACTCTAGATTCTAGAATCATTCCTAAACTGATTAATTGACAATAGGATCTCTTTACACACTGTATCAACAATTTAGCAAACTAGTAACACCTTCTCCTGTACTAAAGGGACACAAGACACTACTTGACCTCATATACACAGTTTTGCACTTGTAGGCAGCTTCTCTTTTTTAAGGAGACATGGGGATAGGTCGTTGAACAGTTCTGAACTTATTACATGTGCAGGGTTCTCCTCTATTTCAGTGTACTTTTAAGCGTAGCAAAAACAATAACAACAGAAAACAAACTTCGGCTCAATGTAACAACTAAACAAGCTACATACCTCGAAATGGTGCCGCTATTGCAATCCAATTTTTCACATACTTCTCAAAGATCTGCATACGATGCAATCATTATATGATGCCAAATTGTGCCAAATAGTAGAAGCCAAAGGCAAGACAAGCTGAAGAATAAACAATTCAAGAAGAAAGGGGGTGTTACATCAGTATGCAGGCTCATAAAACATTTTATCAGAAGACCACCCATAGAATGACTGATTATGTTGATTTTTCTTCCACCAGATGCAGTATAGACAGACTCAAGCTTTGATGCCAAGCGCTCTAGTGTTTCCTGAAACCTGGAAACAAATAATAATCAGCTTCACGTGCTATGTTCAACACATATACATATACAAACAGCTGAAAGTCATCATTAGTACAATATACGAGATAATCTAAAAAAGAGATCTGTGATGAAATCTAAAACAGGTCAAATTTATAAATATTGGTTCCCACTAAATAGAGCTGGCAATAGAACAGGTTGGTTCTCACAGAGTAATGGCAGCATCACCTACCCATTCACACGCAGTTAGCAAATGGATGGGTGAGGTCAACCAGCAAAACCTATATCTTATCTCCAAAGACTCAACCACTTCCTTTTCACGATATAACCAGTACTTGATTATTTGTGTGCCATACTTGTGCAACAGTTACATCAAAAAAATAAAATTAGTCTTCAATATTTAAGTCCATTATCCTATCCATCTGTCGCAAACCCAGGCAATGTGGTCATATATGCCACTACAACCATGACGAAACAACCACTATCACCTTGTCACCATATCTAACCTACAAGATAACCTTCTACCATCCTAATTCCTCCCTCCAAAATCTATGTGACTGCCAAAAGCCAGTGACTCCCGCTGCCCTCTACCCATCCTTGGAAGAACAGGAAGAAGAACCAAGCACAGTAGACTAAGTGAAGACCCAACTTCAATATCTAACTTTTAGATGAAAATAAAAATTGAAAAAAGAAAACAGATATGATGAGAGAAGGAGCGGCTTGGATTCCTGGACGATACGTTAAAGTTGTTGCTGATTTGCAACCAGTTTTTCTTGGCCTTGATTGAGTAAGGACAAATAGTATGGTGGTGAATTTTGTAGGAGCTCGTGGTTGTAGCAAAGTTGATTTTGGTTGTGGCAGTTGTGGACTAGTGATGATGTCAGAGACAGCACATTATAAGTGGTTCAATGATATCCATACAAGAATACAGGTGAAGGTGGGCAGCGGTGGTTAAAAAAAGAGCGACAATGGATAGATATCATCTAACATAAACTTTGTTTGAATGAGTTGCAAAGGTCAAGATTCTGGATCCACGACATTTGCACCAAGTGTGAACGAACCTCTCAGATGTATCAAATCCTAGTTGCAGCATAGTGGTTTCTAGATGATGAGCATGACATTGCCATTTCTAACTTTCAAAAAAAAAAAAAAACAAGTCATGACAAAACTAACTTCTGGCAAGCTACATACTTCAGCCTATATGGACCTATAAATACAGAGATGGCTAAATTAAGTTACAAAATTCTCCATCTATAAAAAGAAACTGCAATACGGCACCTCACAACTCTGATATATGTGCAATTCTATATTCCGTGATTATAGAAAACATCAAAAGTTAAACTATTATTTTCAAAACATTTGGCAGTTACCGGTTGCTTTGGCGGAAATCATATCCAAATCCAAAGAGTGTTGTTCCCTCTTGGTAGCCCCATTTGAGAAATTCGACTATCATCTCATGAAAATAATACACGCAATCACCACCAATAACCTGCAAATATAGAGAACCTAGTTTAAGGTCCACTGCGAAAATGTATAGAGCGTGTAAAAAAAAAATGAATAACACATGAAGTCATGCACAATGAAGGATCAAGACATTGATGTAAACATGACCAGCATGCAACTCTACCAAATGACTGGAGTTAAAGAACAATACCCACCATATCAGGATCCAAATTGTCAATTGCATATAAGCCATATCTGTCTTGAGGAACCTCAATGTGGGTGTCAGAATCTAAGGTCACCGTTCTACCTGCTCAAGCATTGTGTTAGCACTCCAAAATGTGACTAGTGTAGAAAACTATAAGAAAAAATTGGACGCATTTGACACATCCAGCACATACACAAAACATGTGTGACATATTACATAGTATGCAGCAAACCAACAAATTGATTAGCGAAAAGCCTATATGATATGACTCTTGTAGATTAGACTTATTTGATCTGCTTTTTAGACTAAATTACATGTTAATTATGCACTTCAGCATATTTTCATTGTATAATAAAGACAGTACTTGCATTACTTCTTTTTCTGCAATAAAATGTCTTTTAATTAAAATTAGAAAATAAAATCTATCATGTATTCTAATAACAGTCTTAAAAACATTGCTTCCTACACATTCCAAGGCATACTATCTGAGAATTGCTATATCTATATACTTGAACAGTTTTTGGACATTGTAATATATGTCATATCTTTGCAATCATTTAGAAAGCCAACCGAATTGGAAACCGTAAGAAGCAACGCAAACAACTTAAAACAAGATATAATACATATATAAACTATGTATTACCTTGAATTTTACCCTTCACCCCCACATTTTGATGTCAAGATCACCAAATGTACATATTCTTCCAAAGTCGAGTTAGTTAAGCTCAGCAACCACATGAGACCAACAGATATTAGCCTAATCGGAACTTAGGTTTTCTTAAACCATGTCAAGAATGCCAAGAATTTAAACTAACCCAAAGAAAATTGGGCCAGTTGAAGCAAAAACTACTGAAGACGCAGGAAAATATAAAATTAACAGCCAGGAGATAACACTAATATGATTAAAACATAATAATGAAGACACATATCTACACCCAAGGACAACTCAAATTCAATCATGAATGCAAGAAATAGAGGCGAAATATTGACCTGTGGCAGGATCGAATCGAGACCAGAGCTTGTTCCGGAACTCGTGATCGGCTCCAAGAATCCGGACCCATACCCGCTCCTTTTTGCCAGTTTTATCATCGACGGCATTGAGAATTGACCCGGCGATACCGGGCACAAGGAGAACCGGATCGAGCGTGGGATCCACGTAGGACTGTTCCTCGCTGGTCTTGCTAATCAGCATCAACAGATGCTCAACAGACTTCACTATGTCTTCCAACAACACCGCCATCTCTGGTCAATACAAACCTCTGATAAACAAACCCTATCTCGATCTATTATGTGATCTTGAATAGATATAGAAGTCTTATACTTTGTCAAGATATATACATATATATATATATATATTTCTTGATTATTAGGTATGTACAGAGAGGCGTTTGAATTCGGATTGTTTTGGGGTTGGTGGTGATGGTGGTGGAGGTGACTGGCGGAAGGAAGCCGTGAAGGTAACGGAAAAGGTAAGGTGAATTATTGGTTGTTGCTGATGATGAATTACGTTTTTACTCTTTGCGGGAGTCTTCACTCTTCAGGCTTGACTTTTAAGATGCACGACTTAGTTTAGTTGCGTTTCATAATTTGGGGTAGAAATAAAAAATTACGTTATTGATAAAGGAAGGAAATAAGAAATTACGTAAATACGGAATGTTTAAACTTCAAACGTCCACGACCACACTCAGATCTAGCTCAAGTGGGTAACGTTGAGGCTTTATGATGGTCATTGGTTACTTCTATATTATCAAATGTTCTACTTATATAATAATTGTTTGTGAAGACTGAATAATTTATTACATCAATTGTTGATTTGTTGTTTTATGATTCTAATGTAATGATTGACATGATACCAATTCACTTAAAAAATGTGCATGAAGATACAATTGTAGCCTTGGATCACATGCTTTTATACAAGAAATTGACATTTTGGCATCCTAATTTTGTTTTAACGACATAAGAAGAAGCTTTAGGTTTTATTTGGATGTGTTTTCATTTTATTTTCAACCTTCATTTACGTAAATTTGCTTTATTGATAGAAGAACTCTTAATAAAATTTATTGGGTTCACACCTCGAGAAGTAACAAAAACACAAAGAGAAACACTATTAGTTGATAAATTGTGTACATTCGATTAAAAATTATATTATTTGTGAAAATAAGTAAAATCAAATGTTAGTAAAACAAAGAAAAAATAAAATATAAAAATAATTTTTGTATAGATACAAAAAATTAAATTGTAGCATTGAGTTGGAACGATCGAGATCCTTTAAGTAACCCTAATCTTTTACATCCCGTTCAATCAAAATGTACTAAATAACTTTAACTCTTTCATTTATTTAAGCCTATAGAGAACAACAATCTTATTATTGATTCAAATTAAGTGCAAATAAACTAATAATTTTAACTTTAACTTCTTATAAAGTAAGCCAAAAAAACATAGTCTGGTTACAATAATTGCTTGAATTTTATCATATTAATAACACACTAAGGGGTCTTCATGCTTTCACTTTCGTATCCCGCTCTCACTCCCTGTATGAATTTTCTAACCAAAACCATACCAAATTATTTATTTCCGTATGATTCGGTACATTATAATTTATAGTTAAAATAGTACAATTTTGAAAAACCATGAATACCCCTAGATTGCCCCTAGATAACCATATTAAAAAGATATTCATATATACTTTTAAATAGTAAAAAAAAACAAAACATTAGGCAATGTATTAATATTGTGGGATATTTTCAATTCTACAAGGCAAGGGAAGCCCAAAACACCCAACAGACGCACAAAGAGAGGTCGGAAGACATGATGCAACCAGTGTCGATGGTGCCTAGTTGCGCGAGCAGCAATTCTTCCCTCTCAAGCCTCCTGGTACATCCTCTTACTGTGCGTGATTTCGTGTTCGCCGAATTGTATCCACTCTGCATTATGCAGCGTTAAATTTCCACAATTTTCAAGGTTTTGCAACGGAAGAGAACGAAAATCGTGGGCAATTTTGATCAAGTTGGGAAATGGAACAAAGAAGAGGTGAATTTGTTGAAATTCTTAGCTCCACCACTTATGGCTGCGGTCCTGGCCTTATCTCCTATCTTCAATCCCCCTGGTAAACCAACGCTTTATCCTTTATCTGTTACAAGGTCTTCATTATCGTTAATTAATTGTTTCTAAGTCACTCAAACTTTCGGTGAATTATGTTTACCTATAATGCGATCATAGGATCAGAATTAAAGTCTGATAGATGCAAAATTGTGTCTTCATTAGCAATTTAGTTTGACGATGTAAAAAATATAATGGTTTTATTAATTACAATTTACAGCTTCCTATGCAATTTTCTTGTATTTTCTGGATTTTTGCCATGGTAGCTGCATTAATCAAAGCAGATGACATCGTTTAAAGGCACGTTTAGAAATCCTAACAATGATTCTAATGTATTGATGAGATATAATGATATATATACCACAGTTTTCTGTTAATGAGAATTGTCCATGTTCTGATTGAGTCACTCTTACATTAATTTGCAGGAAAAACTATTAAAATTATCTGCTGCTGTATATCTCAATAGTGATCAAGGATAATATCTCCATATTTAAAGACAAGTAGTTGGTTAACACGACTGAAACATTTATCCCTTCAATATAATCTATGCTAGATTCCGTTTGCAGTGTCAGTTGGACAAACAATAGATGTTCATAAAGGAGCCACATTATTCCGCCGAGCTTGCATTGGATGCCATGATACCGGAGGAAACATAATTCAGCCTGTGAGTTTACCCACTGATAGTCTCCTCATAAACATCATGAATCTACGTAATATGTTAGATTTCATTAACTTTGGTTATATCTCCAGGGCGCAACACTCTTCTTGAAAGATCTACAAAGGTAATGCGTGCTCAACATTGCTTGGCTATTTTCACTTCTTTGCATATATGAGTAAATTATGTCGTGCAGAAATGGAGTTGATACAGAAGAGGAAATATATAGAGTTACGTACTATGGGAAGGGAAGAATGCCAGTAAGTTTCAACGAGAAGAATATCTATCTATCTATCTATCAATCTTGTGTAAGTACTGGATTAACTTAACATTTATCCTGTTTATGCAGGGTTTTGGTGAGAATTGCACACCTAGAGGTCAATGCACATTTGGACCTAGATTACGAGAAGATGAGATTAAACTGTTGGCTGAATTTGTGAAATCACAGGCTGATCAGGGTTGGCCTACCATAAAAATCGAGGGAGATTAGAATTCTTCCATAAAGAGAATATTGATTTAAGACTTGTGAGCTAGGTAAGAATTACAACTTCCAAATAGCCATGACTGAGCTTTTTTTATCTAGATATATTACCCAGGCTTCATGTTTAACTTGTAGTGCGATACAATTCTTGTGTTCGGTTTCCAGTGGCTGACATGTAAAGCCAGATTTTGTCAAAGCAAGGGATCTAGGATTCGACGGTCTTATTCTTCAACCCCGGCGTATTATCTATTGGTTAAGCCAGTCATAAATTTCTTTAAGCATATTGCTGTAATAAAAATGGGAAGTTGAGAAATTCGGAACTTGATTATATGATATTATGAAGCTTGCTTGTGAGTATGACCTTTTTGGTAATGATGTTGTTTATCTACATTCCGTGTTTCTTTTTTTCAATCTTATTGAGATGATATGGTTGATTTTCTGATAATATTAATTTTATAATATATTATTTAGTTTTCCTTGATGGCAGCAATATTAGTACGGCTTCTGGGCCAGTTCATATGTAGATGCTTAATAAATTGATTGAATGGGCTGGATCCAATGTACTAAATCCGTGGATCATGGCCTATTATACAGGGTTATGAAATTGACTTGTACAATGAAATAATGGCCCAAAAAATATAAGATCATTTTCTTGCCAAATAGAGACGTATCAGCCCAATCGGTAGTAAATTAAAACGCGACGAAAACATCATCAACAAGGTGACAAGGACGTTCATTTTTAGAACCACGCTTATTAGTTATTACATGGTTGTTTTTTTATTTTGTCTCACAAGGCAATTCAGATTTCTTTCCAATCAAATTAAATATTATTGTAATACAATCTTTTTACTTTTCATTTTTTCCTTTATATTCTTTAAGTGACATATGGCAATTTGTACAGTGTAGTCTTGTTTTGTGCATTTAGAATTGCAGAGAATAATATTCCAATAGTGCAGACAGCCATATGAATCAGACAAAATAATACTGCATTGAAAAATCAATTCGCCCGCTGTCATTACAACATGCATCTCCAATGTAGTCGCCACGCCACAAACTTTAATCTCCAGCTAATTTATGCTATTGTTTGATAATACAAATTAATAAGGGAAAAGTGAAAGGAATTAAATATTAAAAATTCTACTTACAGATGGAGTATAATATTAGAAATGATTATACTTTCTCTCTTTCCATTTTTGAATGTGTTTATGTTTTTCTTGATTTTTGATCTGAAAAAAAAAAAAAACTGAAATGCGCAACCAAACAAATAAATAAAAAATCACGAGTGCTGGGCCATTAATAAAATCACTATGTAACAAAAAAAAAAAGAAGAAGAAAGAAATCACTAGTGGGCAAATAAAAAAACAAATATACAACGGGACCAAAAGAAAAAGAAAAAACAAATAATATATATATAATTTTATGATGAGAAAAACGTAGAAAAGCTTATCTTTATTCTCAACCACCACAAATACACAAAGCTTAATCCCATGTAGATTTGAAGGTTTTAAAGTTAAGTTACAAAGCAAAGCCATGTGATCCTATCAAATTAATCAAAGTTTAAATTTTGTGGTCCTTTTCTTTTCCGTTAGGCCAGGTGCCCTTGTCTCTCCTCTCAATCATCCACGCAACAACAAAA